>VZQC01005228.1:2721398-2800640 GCA_009823505.1 Rhizomys pruinosus
CATCCGCTGTGAAGTTATTCTCCAAGGAGAGAGCTTAATTGGGAATTGTATATATTATATATATATATATAAATATATATATATATATATTAAGAGAGAGAGAGAGAGAGAGAGAGAGAGAGAACATGGCTGCCCACTGTGCACAGTATCTCCAGGCAGTTCGAGGTAGTAAGCTGATACTGATGAGGAGTTCTCCGCATTGCTCAAGGAGACAATGTTTTTCGTATTGCTTTAGTGGCCTTTTGGTAATGCTCTCTTGGCATTTCAGAGGCCAATTGTACATTAGCAAGATGACATCTCAAAACTTTTTTTCATGCTCACACCAAGTCTTTGACAACAGGACTTACACCTTTCTCCTTGCATATATCCCACTTTATAGGCAAAGGCCTTTATAATTTTGGGGAGGTTTGGATCCCCTAGGCAACATCTCCTAAGCAGAATAATTCCATTGCTGATATTAGAGCTTTTGCTGTATTAATATATTTGCTTATAACTTAACACACAGCTTATAAAAGACTTTAATGATATTTGGCTCTAGAATAGGTAATTATCCTTTCACAGTTTTCCTATGCCTATCAGTCAATTAATAAGGGTAAGTTATACCTGTTCTTATATGAAATTTACCACTGTAACAGTTGGTTCTAATTATATAGTTAGGGAATACTCAGTACCAATCATGTTTTTCTTTTCCTAATAAAGGGGAGAGTAGGAAGTTTCTCGCATCTGGAAGTAAACATCATTAGGGCCCATTATAAAAGTAACCCCAAAAAGATTCGAGAGATGCTCAGTGTCTGTGACTCAGGCAGCCTGAGGTTCCTCTTTCTTGAATGTTCATATAGGTCAACCTCTCTGCTGGCATTCCCAGTCCATCCTGCATCACATAAGTTGTACGTTTTCGTCATTTAGATTGGTTGTTTTTACCTGTGGGAACATACAAATCTCCTTCCCATTGTTAGTTTCAAGATCTTCAAAATTGGAAATTTTTATCAATAGGATTAGAACATAGAGTTTTCCATTTGTATCCAGAAAAGATACTACCCCTACGTCCCAACCTCCCTCTTTTTGTTTTTAAATTTTTATTTTTGACCTATAGATGCTAAGTTGTATTACACATACCCATAAACAGGAGCCAGGCACAAGTTTTCATTAAATTTTACCCAAACTGTTTACTCATTGACTGTATGATAATTATTTGGGAGTAAACCTAAACTTAATTCCTTTAAATTGTCCCACAAGTAAAAGAAAGTGTTACAATGTGAATTGTATAATCAGAAAAAATATAGAAGATCATTCTGTGTACCTTAACCCAAAGTTATTGTTGTAGTTCAATTACAAATTATAAATAAAACAATTTAACATTTTATATCCAATTAGTTCAATTATTACCATTTCACCAAAACCTAACCAAATTTAACTAATCTAATACATTTCACTAAGCCTTAAAATATCCATTATAATAATTTGGACAAAGGCTTGGGCAGAATTGATAACCTGCCAATAAATTTTACCCCCCCCCCCCCCCCCCATACTACACTTTGCTCTTTTAAGCTATATGACTAGACTAATGACTTCAGAGAAATCAAGCCATTAACTTATATGGTTTATTTTGTATTCTGTATATATCTCTACTGAAATACCTCCTTTATATAAATATATGTTATTTTTATAGTATACCTTTTAAACTGCAAAACTTACAGAGTGGATTTTAATGACTTCTTCCTCCAAGCTCTGGTCTTCTTCAGGCCTGCATGAAAACCTGCTTTAAAAACTTTTCAGTATCTAGCTCCTTTTTTAATTTATTTTTTATAGAGTACATACATTTCATGAAAACCAATTTGCAAGCAGTTGTGCCCAAACCCAATCAGCCAAAAAAAAAAAAACGGCTCGTACCAATCAGCTGGAGGGCTTGTATGTCAATCAAGTCTGGACCACAAATGTGTTTGGATGTGTGCTAATCCATGAATTACTTTTTCCTGTAAAAGATGACAAGGTCTTACTGTGGCTTATAACATATCTTAATAACTAGAGGATGTAAGCTTGTGGCATCAGCCATGAGTTATTCCTCCAAGGAGAGAGCTAATAGCCAAATAGATTTGGGTTATACAGACATATGGCTGCCACTGCTGCACAGTATTTCCAAGCAGGTGAGGTGTAGCTGATGTGACTGGGAATCTTGCTTGCTCAAGGAGACCAAATTTGCTTTATTGGTTCAGTGGCTTTGGTAACACTCTCTGGATTCCAGAGAATGCCACAAGCTTATGTCCTCTAGTGGTTAGGAGATGTTATAAGCCACAATAAGAACTTGTCACCCTTTATAGAGAAACCACAGTTTGTGGATTAGCATACCATCCAAGCATCTGTGTCTATGCTCACAGCTTAGCTTGCCATAATAATTAGTACTGCTTAAATGCCTGTACATCTAATTGCTTGTGCTTTGTTAGTAGGATTAAAAAGGTATCCCTGGATAAGCTGTCAACCCATGAAGGGGAACAACCTGAACAGACTAGAGTCCAAAATGACATCTCCAGAGAAAATAGACTGTTTTGCTTCTCACCCACTTGTGCCCCTTTCCCAAAGCCTAGGGAACAACTTGCGGAAGAGGAGGCATGGTAGAATGTAAGGGTTGCAGAGAGATTAGGGTGAATCGTGAGACTACAGCAATATAGACTGGACTCCTATTTGATCAACATGCTTGTGCAAACAAGCTTCTCCAACTGGACTATGGGAACCTTGGGTTGTTCAAAATTTGGACACAGATGCTTGGAAATTGGTTTTACATGAATGTTACTTACATTCATTGCTTATGCTTAATAATTTGGCTCACTTCAAAAAAAAATGCACCAACTACCTAATTGTACGGCAATCTGAGTAACGTCAATGTTATCTGAAAACAACTGTGCTAGTATATTGTAGAATTCCCTTAAAAAATAAACAAATAAAAGAGAAAAAAATAAAAATAAATAAATAAAATAAACAAACCATAAAAAAAATGAAAGATACCTCTATAATCTATCTCAAGCAATCAAGCTGTTAGTAAGGTTAGTAGTCATGAAAGACTATAAGAATGATGAGCTCTTAAATGGAATTTTTCATATTTTTCTGATGACTACAAAGCATTTTAGCATCTATATTGATAAACATGTGTTCATTAATATTAATATTCTATTGCTAATTTAGATTCTAGTATATGGGGTTCATTGCAAATAAGCAAAATAAACAATATCAAACTTCTCAAAACATTCGGCAAGACATTCAGAAAAGAAATTCTTACTTAACAGGATTAAAAATCTTTTTGCTTCTATCTGCCTGGGACTGTTCAATAGCAATCACTTGATTGGTAGCTTCCACCTGGATGGAAAAGCAAAAAAACAAAATGTAAATTAATTGCTGAATAAATTAGCTAATTTATTAATAATAATGTTCATTAGTTGAAAATATTCAGGTACTTAAAACTTTTCCAAGGCACCGTGACAGGCTCTGGGTACTGGGTACAAATCCCTAAAAGGACAAATAGGACAATGGGCCCTGTATACCAGTGCACTACTGATGACAGCAGAGAGAAATGCTTGCAGAAGGAAGCAATGGGCAGCAGTTCAGCTCAGGTAAACAGGGAGCAGAGTGTACTAGTGGTAGATGGAAACACCAGAAGCAGGAAACAAGAGCAAGTCAGCGCAAAGGATGCAGGCAGCCATATTCATTCATTCTTAGACACTTAGTATGTACCTATTGCTCTAAGCACTACAGATAAGAAGTGAACAAGGCAGGTGATAACTGTCATTACTGCTCAGCTGGGTGCCCTTTTCTTTTTTAAAGAAAAGGAAAAGAATCAAATTGAGAATGGACATATCAATGCACATATGAAAATACCATACTGAATACCACTAGTAGGTACAGTTAATATGTATTGATAATTATATATTTTTTGGTCTTTTTGAGACAGGGTTTCCCTTTAGTACCAGCTGGCCTAGAGCTCGCTAGGTAGACCAGGCTGGCCTTGAACTCACAGAGATCCCCTGCCTCTGCCTCCTGAGTGCTGGGATTAAAGGCATGTGCCACCACACCTGGCAATAATTATAATTTTTTAAAAATGAATACAATTAGGGGCTGGAGAGATGGCTCAGTAGTTAAGAGTACTGACTGCTCTTGCAGAGGACCCAGGTCCCATTCCCAGCACACACATGGTCACTAACAACTATCTGTAACTCCAGTTCCAGAGGATCTAAGGCCTTCTTCTGACCATGCATGACCCAGGTGCACTTACACACATGCCTACAATACACTCATACACATAATAAAAACAATAAATACAATAAATACACAGATTTTTAGCCCTCCAATATGGACTTAAGACTCATGTCTCTCCAATAATCATCCAAACCTTCAATGCCAGATGGGGACTACTGAGATATCCAGCTTGTGGACTGAGCAGCCTCTTCAGAGTATAGATTGCCATTGTTGAACTACCCAAGGTGTATCATGGAGGCCAGTACAGGAAGATCAAGAAAGGATGTGTGCTTACTGGACCTCATTTGGGTGACTGTGGAGGGAAAACCCCAGTGTGGAGCACAAGGACAAGATTGATGGTTGTTTGGGCTTGCCAAGGAGGTACCTTCCAACACTTCCTTAAGGAAAACATAACATCTTTTTAGCAAAAAAAAAAAAAAAGAAAAAAGAAAGAAAGAAAGAAAAGAAAAGAAAAGAAAAGAAAAGAAAAGAAAAGAAAAGAAAAGAAAAGAAAAGAAAAGAAAAGAAAAGAAAAAGAAAATCCTCCAACTCAGGTGATATGTGTATATATATATATTTATGTATGTATATATATATATGTGTATGTATTGAAGCAATACAGGTTGGGGAGAACAACAACAACAAAAGAACTGTGAAAAAAAGGAAAAGACTGAAACAGTGAAGTCCTACCAAAAACAGTGAGGTCTGCTTTGAAAAAAAAAATTCTGGAAAGACTCAGGGGGGATGCAGGACATGTATGGCATAGTGCAGGAACTCAGGTGGGGTGGGGGGCATGGAAAGGGAAGTGACTCTAAATTTGATTGAGAAATGATGTATGATGTATGGAAATAGTTTAATAACAATAATAATTTTTTAAAACCTGCATACAATTAATAAAAATTAGTGGGTCTACTGGTGCAGGAGGCCTGCAATGCTAGCTACTCAGGAAGCTGGGGCAGAAGGATCACCAAGTTCAAATTGGCCT
Source organism: Rhizomys pruinosus (assembly GCA_009823505.1). NCBI lineage: Eukaryota > Metazoa > Chordata > Mammalia > Rodentia > Spalacidae > Rhizomys > Rhizomys pruinosus. The sequence continues at coordinate 2,726,608 of VZQC01005228.1, forward strand.
GAGCTATAAGACCCGCCTGGGCAACTTAGTGTGATTATATCTCAAAATAAAGAGTAAAAGGAGGTCTGGAGATACAGCTCAGTGGTAGAGTACTTGCGTTTCCTAGTAACACGCACACTCACACTCACACACAGACACACACACACGAAATTTCTCCTCTGGGAGAGCTTATATTCTAATATGAAGAAGTAGTAATACAGAATATAAGTAAGTAAAATCTAGGAAATGGTGTTTGCAGCACCTATATCTTGTGATTTCACAAGTAGTGGCAAGGGCAGCCTTATCATACACAACATGTGGGTATTCACATGGAAGCAATCTTTCTAGAAAGCAAATGTTCAACCTACATAAAAATCATTTCTTGGAATGTACCTTCAGGCATACATGGTGCACACAAATGCTCACTCAAGTTTTATTGAGAACCATAAAAAATCATATATGAAATTCCCAGTAAAGTAGTCATTAATATGACTTTTTAGAATAAAAAACTGTACCAACTTTGTAAGCAATATTTTGTAAGGTCCTGAACATTATATTTTATAATGAAATATTAACAATATCCAATTCATTTAAAACTAATTTTGTATTTATTTATTCATTTATTTACTTGGAAGGAGGCTGGAGAGGGGGGTGTCTTAGTATGCACATGGTGCTCAGAGGACAAATTTTAGTTGTCAGTTCTCTTTCTCCACTGTGTGGGTCCCAGGGATCAAATGCAGGTCGTGAGGCTTGGCAGAAGGTGCTTCTTACTCCCTGAGCCATCTTCCCAGACCAAGATTCATTTTAAGAAGATGAAAAAGTGGATCTTGACTCTGAATAAACTCCCCCTCTTCCTCAAGTATTTCTATTTTGCACCAAAACTTTCACAATGGAATCATATCATTTTCATAATCCAAAGAAATATGTTGAGTTGTTGTTGTTTTCATTTATTTACTGCTGTTGTTTTGCTTTAAGAGCCCAGATGGGAACAGTTGTTTGTGGATATAGCAGCCAAATCCTATTTTATAAGGCTTCACACCTAAGACCACGTTCACAATCAGAATGAAATATGACAAAATATGTACATAATGGATATCCCCTTCCCAAAGGAGCTGGATATGAGATAGTAATTTAGTATGCTTTCTGACCACTCAGAAATCATACTTCATGCATCTTTGAAGAGGCCCAGCTGAGCTGCTGATGACTACAAGAACTGAGTTGTCATAGCCAATCTGATGAAGTTGCAGGTGTGTGACCCAAATAAATTACTGCTATTATCATCATTAATGCCTGATAGGGATAATGCAGCTTAGACAACCCCAACTTCATCATTACTACCTTGGATGAATTGTGTAATATCACTGACTCTCAAGTTCCCTGTGTTAAACAATAAAAAGGGGGCAATGACTAACTTGGTAGTTCTTTGGCCTTTTGAAGACAGAATTCTTTGAGAATTGAGTTACAACTGAATACACTCTACCTGAAAATGTCTCAGCATCAGCCAGAATAAAATAATTGAGAGTAGATACACTAGATGGCAGATAAAACTGTAAATATTACAGTTTGAAGTGATGCGGTGCCAGACTTGGAATTCACACTTCAGGAAGTGGCAGCTTCTATTCCCCATGTCCTCATTGTTAGCACCTATCCGCCATGCTGGGAAGATGCACAAGCCACCCCACATGGAGAAGAGCTGAGGCTCCTTGGCCACGTTCCCATGTAAGCTCCAGGTGATGGGCACCTCAAGCCTGAGTGGCACATCATTAAGCCATTTTGGAAATGGCTGGCTGAGCTTCTCTAGCTAATGACTGAGGAACAGAGATGAGATTGTCCATGGCCAAGCCTGATCAAATTACTATTAATATCTCTAAATTACTAAGGTTTGAGATTAGGCTTGGGCTGCAATAGATAACTAAAGCACTTAATAAATGCTGATCGAATTCAATTGAATTAATAAAGGATTTACCTTAATTCCAAAAGCTTTCAAGTAAAACATCTCTATTGGCTTTAGGCCCATTTGGGTTTTTACAAACTTTGGACTTCCCCAAACTTGGATGTGGATGGTTATCTGAAAATGATTCTTCTTTTGGCAAACAAAAGCTTCATCTATTGGTGAGAAAGTAAATCCTTTGTCTGTGACAACTTGATAGCTCACATCAGGTCTAAAAAGAAAGGAATCGAGAAATCAGTGTCACAATATTTTCTACACTTCTTTTTTTGTTGATAATATTAATTGCATGACCATTTCAAGAAAATTGTGTAAAGTACTTTCAGCTGTGTTTAATCAATTGGTTGCCTGCATTTTTACTGAATGAAAATGATATCTCAAAACATGGCTTTTTAAAAAATTATCTTCTCATAAGAAAGCAGTACAATTGTTGCCTTCTAAACCTGTAATCTGACTCCATGATGCAATAGAGAGACACAGGCTGAAAGCTAAGAAGTAACCACATCACTCAAAATTATCTGGGGCAGAGTTAATCTCCTTCCTCCAGTACAAGAAGCTTCTAAATTTCATCAGCAGCACCTTGGCCACTCTGATCAAGAAGGCTTAGCCTGTATGAAAACACAAACCAGTCAGAACTGCAGGACAGCTTTAAAGCAAATTAACGAGGGCCATTGTAGTGGTTGGAAACCTTGCTTTCTGTAGAATGTGCTCCTTTCCTTTCCATTCTTCTGGTCCTGAGCTCTCTTCTATGGGAAGGAGTGAGATGACGGCAAATCAAAGTTTTACTTTATTTGCTATTTCCAATAGCAATCCTTTGCATATAGCATGCTTAATTAGAATAGTTTTAAATATTAGGGATTTTTTAATGTTTAAAATTGTTAACATTTTTAAATGATAAAAGGGGAGGTGACTAGAGAGATGACTCAGCAGTTAGGAATGCATACAGGTATTACAGAGGACCTAAACTCCATCCCCAGCCTCCACATTGGTCAGTTCACAGCTGCCTGTAAGTCCAGCTCCAGGAGGATCTGGCATCCATGGGCACCTGCAGTCCTGTGCACATACCACCCCCCCACACACACACATAAAAATAAAATAAATCTTTAAGGAAATCAGTAAAAGGGAAATAGTAGATGTTTAACATTATTAAATATAGAAGGAAATGTAAAAGCTGTTAACTTCCATGATGAGATTTTAATTCATTGAGGTTTCTAAGTAGGATTTTTGTGTTCAGAAAAGATGCTCCTTCTCAGAAGAGCAATGGATGAAGGCTGCACCACTGCTCTGCTGTGAGGACCGCTGCCTCCTGGGAGCCCAGTGTGGACGTGCTGTTACCATCAACAGCATAGAGCGTCTCGATTTTGCTCTAATTCCAGAAACAGAAACTATTAATGGGTCTCTTGAGAAAGTAATGCCAATCTTCTTTGCAGGTTAAGCCCTTCCCAGTGGATGGTGTCACTGCCCAGTGGATGGTGTCACTGCCCAGTGGATGGTGTCACTGCCCAGTGGATGGTGTCACTTCCCAGTGGATAGTGTCACTTCCCAGTGGATGGTGTCACTGGTCAGTGCATGGCATTCAGTAACCACTCAGTCAGAGGCTTGGCAATCACAGTGCCTGCCAACAGCAAAAGGAAAATCCTTTGAACAAAAAAATGTGTACATTTTCTACATGTATGAGTGTTATGCCTGACGGTATGTAGGTGTACCCAAGTCCTGCAATGCCTGCAGAGGTCAGAAGAGGGCATTGGATTCCCCTGGAGCTGGAGTTAAGATGGTTTTTAGCTTCCACGTGGATGCTGGGAACTGAACCTGAGTCCTCTGCAAGAGCAGCCAGTGCCATCTCCCCAGCCCTGAAAAAGAATTTGATGACAATTACATGTCTTGGGCTCTCTAGGAACTTTATATTGAGGCCAGTTTCCACAATGAATTGACTATGTGCCTGTCTAAAGCATACCCTCTTAAGCTGTGGGTCATGACTCCAATACAGGGTCATATAACTGAATTTGGGGAGGAGGTCACAAAAAATGATAACAGCAAAAGGTTTCTAGCTGCACAATAGACAAAAGTTAGTTCAAGGTCAAATATGTAATGGATCCCTGGGGTTTCCGGCAGCACCCACTCATGTTCTGAACACATGTGCACTTTGCAGTGTCCACGCCACCACTCCGCACGAGGCCAGTGATCACTGTCTGGAGCACCTCAGCTCAGATCCAGACTATTATATATGTGATGGCTGCAGTGTTTTTACCAATATACAGTTTTCTGTTCTTACAGAAACATAATGGTTTAATTAGAGAAAACAAAGATATCTTTGCATTGGATTGTATTTGAATGTTTAATTTTTAAAATTGCTCTCTCAGTTGCCAACTTGAATTTCATTAAAAAAAATCATTAAATAATTCTTGGCTTGAGATTTGGATAAAATTTCCAGGAGTTTCTGAAATGGCTCTAAATATACCTTCTATAGTTTCTTACTATGTACTTATGTTAAGCAGTGTTCTCAACACTAACAGTAATAAAATCAAAACATCCATTAATTCAGAAAACATTAAAGATATTCTGTCTTACAGTAATAAATATTAAGCAAAGATTTAATTCTTTGTGTAAAAATTAATAAGCACACCCATCCCATGAGTATGAAAATATTTTTTCTTTAAAAAAGTAAAATTATATGTATACCAAAGACCTGTTCTTAAAATAAATTTCTTTATGATTTATTGTCAGTCAATATTTAATTTTACATTCCTAGTTAATATTTTATATTACCTACTTTATATTCATACTTGAAGTTGTCTAAAAAACTTTCAAATAAAAGTGTTGTGAGTAGAAAAAGCTTAAGAAGCCCTACTCCACAGGCTAACTGGGTAGATTATATTGATTTACTATAGATGAGAATAACTGTTGTGGCTGAAAAAAAAGGAATATTTTGTAATGTTTCATATTTCACTGTCAAAAATCCTGAAAGAAGGTAGGTTTACAGCCCAGACATGAGTATTAGCCTGAAACTGAAGAGGAGTTGTATCAGAGATGGAATGGGCCAGTAAAGTAAGAATCCTACTGAAGATTAGAGTGAACCTTAAATACAAGTGTCTGGCTAGAGATCTATTCTGTCCACCCATGGAGGGCAACTCTTCTTTTGACATAAAAAATTAAGCATGTAGCCAGCACACTTGCTTTTTAAGAGCTCTTCTATAACATATGTTTGAAACATCATTTAGAAAAACCTGCCTTGAATAGTCAAATCAGAGGAACTTGACTTATCATATCAGAGAATATTGTCTGCCTTTTTTTGTTTAGAAAAAGTGAATTATGGTGGCATATGCCTTTAATCTTAGCACTTAGGAGACAGAGGCAGGAGGATCTCTGTGAATTCAAGGCCAACCTGGTCTACATAGTGAGTTCCAGGACAGCTGGAGCTACAGGGAGACCCTGCCTCAAAAAAGACACACACAAAAAAAATCTGTCTCTGTACCTTTGAGTTAATACCACCTGTGTTCTCCTTTCATTCCAGATCAGTGGAGGAGAGACAGGCTATTAAAATAAGGCTTTTTTTTCAGTGTGTATATGTGTGTGTGTGTGTGCGTGTGCGCGCGCGTGTGTGTGTGTGTGTGTGTGTGTGTGTGTAGATATACCAGTGTCATAGCACATGTGTTGAGGTCAGAGGACAACTCTTGAGCGTCAGTCTTTTCTTACTACCTTATGGGATCCAGGGATGGAACACAGGGCTGCCTACAAGTGCCTCTACCCACTAAGCCATCTTGCCATGCCAAAAGTAAGTGTTTTTAAGTTTCTTTAGGTAGAAGAGGGATAAAAATTACCTTTAAAAAGTTGACCAACTCAGATGCACAAAGACATAAGTTTTCACTAAAGTACACTTCCTGTGTGTGACAATTTCATACCATATGAAATGCTCCAAACAAATGACCAAGGAAAAGCTAAAACTCAAAAGCAAGACCTAGAATCCTTTGTTTCATTTTTTAGTTAGGCACAAACAAAGGCATGGAGTGACATTCCAATGGTCTTAGCTTCATTTTGCGCCTATAAAGCACAACTACCCAGATCTGTTTAGCTCCTTAGGCTTGGTTTTAAGAAAAGTATTTCTTCCTATAGTCTATCTAAACAAAGATCTCAGTGATAAGGTTTGCTATAGTTATATTTGGATTTTGAAAACTCCAAGAAACCCCTAAGTGTGTTGCCCAGTCTTTCTCATTTCATATTATTTACTTGAAAATTCTACTCTTTTTATTAAAATTTTGTGTATTTATAAATAAGAAAATTCTAGTCTTTAACTATTGGCATTTTTGGTGTTTTTAAGAAGGCATTTATAACTAAGAACAATTGTCAGATACTTAGGTCATTTGTAGCCTAAGAAATAAAAGCAAGGGTCTGGAGAGATGGCTCAGTGATTAAGAGCACTGTCTGACCACTCTTGCAGAAGACCTGGGTTTGAATCCCGGCACCCACATAGTAGTTAACAACTGGCTGTAACTCCATTTCCAGGGAATCTGATGCCTTCTTCTGACTCCATAAGCACTGCATGGTACAGGTGTACAAACAGGCAATATACTCACACACACAAAATAAAAATTTAAGGTACTTTTAAAAATAAATTAAAAATTTTTAAAGGATGTTTAAGATAAATAACTCATAGCTGGGCATGGTGGTGCATGCCTTTAATCCCAGCACTCAGGAGGCAGAGGAAGGTTAATCTCTATGAGTTCAAGACCAGGTTTGCCTGGACTTCATAGTGAGTTCAGGTCAGCTAGGCCTTTGGCGCAAAAAGACCAAAAAATGAAAAAAATATATATATATATATATATATATATATATATATAATCTATTTTGATTTTTAAACTATAATATTATAAAAATAGGGTAAGTCTTTATAATTTTTTTAATTTTATTGATTTTATATGTGTATGAATGTACTGTCTGCATGTAGATTTGTGCACCCATGTCATGCAATGCCTCAGAGATCAGAAGAGGGTGTTGGATTCCCCTGGAACTGGACTTAAAGACGGTCTCAGCCACCATGTGGTTGCTGGGGATCGAACCTGGGTCCTCTGCAAGAGCAGTCAGCCCTCTTAACCACTAGGCCATCTCTCCAGCCCCAAGTTTTTACAGTTTTATATGGTTTTATTTCACCTTCCTGATAGAATATAACCACTGACTGTGTCTGTAAGCCTTCAAAATACTCAGAGTACAGACTTTGAATTTGACAATACAATACTAATCCTCAGTATAGATGTTAGGGGTAGTCACTGGCTACCAATTTAATGTGACCCTCTAAAAGTATTCTATGATTTCTTGACTGAAGAAAACTCCATTTCCCAGCTTTTCTTTTTCTTTTTTTTTTTGGTCTTTTTGAGACAGGGTCTCCCTGTAGCCTCAGCTGTCCTGTAACTCACTCTGTAGACCAGGCTGGCCTTGAACTCACAAAGATCCACCTGCCTCTGCCTCCCAAGTGCTAGGATTAAAGGTGTGTGCCACCATGCCCAGCTCCAGCTTTTCTTTTTGAAAAATATTTCATTCATTATGTTTATTGTGTGTGTACCTTACCTGCATACATGTAAGTGCACGTAAGTACACCCATGCCTTGCAATGCACAAGGAGGTCAGAAAAGGGTGTCAAGTCCCCTGGAGCTGGAGTTATAGATGGTTGTTGGCCACCATATAGGTGCTGGGAACTGAACCCAGGTCTTCTGAAAGAACAGTCAGTGCTCTTAACTGTGAGCCATATCTCCACCCCCATCCTTTTTGTTTTCATTTTCCTTTTTGAATATTTGTTAGAGATGGCACATGTGCAGAGGTCAGAGGACAACCTGCAGGACTCTTTTCTCTCCTTCCCCTATGTGGGTGCCAGGGATCAAACTTATATATGAGTTGGGATTATAAATCTGGGTCTTGGCATCTAGAAACCTGTGTCTTAACTATTCTTAGTTAAGATGCAAAGCATAAAGAGTACAACAGATGCTTCCTCAATAACCCACCCCATTTGACCAAGGCTGGCATGTAAGCCCAAATACCTAGATTCAGTCCCAGATGTAGCACACCCGCTGCCCGAGTTGCCAGTCCATCCTAAGACATTGCTAAGGCCACTTACAGTTTTTCATAATGACTGCTTAATAAGCCATGCCAAGGAACACTTTCATATGGCTGCCACTTAAGAGCAGGAGAGCACTGGTCCACAGGCATCCCATTATGTCCTTCAGTGTCATGATCCTGTATTTCACTGCTGTGATTCCTAATTGTTACTGAAAAAAAAAAGAAATTGGTGGGTTAGAGTCTTCCTCCCAGACAACTCCCCTCTGACTCACAGACAGCTGCATGGAGCTAAGGGGCAGGCTGCAGATGAGGCGGAATGTCTGTGGGAGCTACGAACGATGGAGGCCAGAGGCATCTGCTGACCAGGATCTGGATCTGTAAGCAGAGCAGCTTCAGGTCAGTGATCTCGGGGGGGGGGGTCAGAGATGCCTGTGGGACCCTATGTACTGCACAGCTTCTCCTCACTTCCTGTCTGCATGGTTCCAGTGAAGTCTGTGACCAGCCCCTAAAGGATAGTGACCCAGGTTCAGTCAAAGTATAGCATTCAGCTCTTGCATCAAGGGTGGCCACATAGCCTAATCCGATCCAAGGACACTAGACCTTAGCACTTTGGGATATGCAGATACCGAGGTGGTCTTGAACCAATGAGATACACTCCCAAGAGCTGCTGGTAGCATGGGGGACCACGAGGGGAAGCTCATCTGGGGATGAAGCTGGCACTGCAGCAGCAGAGCTAATGATGATGACACCCAGTCCCAGAGTGATTTGAGTTCATCTGGGGACAAACTGCAGCAGGCAGAGCTAATGATGATGACACCCAATCCCAGTGTGATTTTGAGTTCGTCTGGGGACGAAGCCAGCACTGCAGCAGGCAGAGCTAATGATGATGACACCCAATCCCAGTGTGATTTGAGTTCTGGGTTCAGCCCTAAACTCTTGAAACATCGGAGCCAATAGATCTGGTTTATTTGCTTATTTGGGGGTATTTTGTTTCCCTTTTGTTTTTAAGGCAATTTGATGATTTTGGTTTTTATTTTTACTAAGTTCACCCAGTATATCCTAATTTGTTACAGGTCTTTGTGGCACCAAGATTCTGTGGCTCCTAAAGATGTCAAAAACACCCACATTAGAGAAAAGATGGCCTCTTCAACAAATGTTGCTAGGGAACTGGATATCTGCATGTAGAAGAATGAAACTAGATCCATATCTTTCACCTTGCACAAAAATCAACTCCAAATGGATCAAAGACCTTAGCATAAGACCTGAAACTCCAAAATTGCTGGAGATTTGAGATATAGGCAGATGTAAGGACTTTCTGTACAGCAAAGGAAATGATTTGGGTGAATAGAGAGCTCATAGAATGGGAGAAAATATTTGCTAGCTATACATCTGACAGAGGATTAGTATCTAGAATAGACAAAGAATAATGAAAAACAAACAACAAAGTGATAACCCAACTGAAATTAGACTAAGAAACTGGACAGAGAGTTCCCAAAAGAAGGAATACAATGGTCAATATTAAGTGCTCAACATTGTTAGCTATCAGAAAAATGCAAATTAAAACTACCTGAAGGTTCGGTGTCACTCCAGTTAGAATGGCTGTCGACCATCAAGACAATAAATGACAAGTCCTGCAAAGGATGTGGAGAAGAACAGTGGTTTCCTGTTCATAGAGTGTGGACTGCTGCATCAACTATGGAAATAAGTGCAGAGTGTTCTCCAAAAACTAAAATTAGGACTACCATATGACCTAGCTATACCAAGCCTGTGCATACACATGAAGGGCTCTATAGTCTACCAAAAGTTACTTGCACATCCATGTTTATTGATCCTCTGTCCACAATAGCAAGGAAATCGAATTAGCCTAAATTCAATCAGTTGATGAATGGATAATGAAAATGTAGTATGTAACACAATGGAATTTCATTCAGCTGTAAATAATAAAATTATAAAATGTATAGAGATATGGATGGAACTGAACTGGACAATCTTATCTAAAGTGAGATAACCCAAACTCAGAAAATCAAATATCACAGGTTCACTCTCATGCAGATCTTATCTTTTAATTTTTATATATCTACATATGTGTGTGGGAGGATGTAGAACCCAGAACACTAAAAGGGGGCCTATGAGAGGGGAACAAATAAGCTTTAAGAGAATGGAAGTCAAGCACAACTTGATACAAAAGTGGAAGACAGAATCCTGGGAATGGAAAGATTTGAGGGGTGGCAACAGAGATGAGTGAGAGGAAAGAAGACAGTAGAGTAACAACATGGGACCAGGCCACGGGAAATCTGATGCTTGGTAAATGATTTTCAAAAGTTTGAGGAAGTTTGTGTGATAGATAGATAAAACTGTTCCCAGAACCTGCAGGTTATTAAGTAAAATCCAGGTAACAGGGGTAGGCTACCTCCCTAAAAGCTGTAGTCCAAGGAGGTCCCTGAAATCACCAAAACAGTACAGACATTTGCTACTCTGGTGAGCGGCCCACCAAAACTAGCTGATAAGGCCTGTTCCTAAAAGCACCCACATGGCGGCCGAGAACCGTCTGAAACTCCAATTCCAGGAGAACTCCAGTTCCAGGGGAATCCGACACCCTCTTCTGACCTCCGCGGCATTGCACGACATGGGTGCACACACCTGCATGCAGACAGTACATTCATACACATACTGAAATAAATAAAAAAAAATTAAAAAAAAAATAGATACCACAGGACGTAGAGAAATAAAGCTGGAACTGGGCTGGTAGCATCCTCCCTGCCGGCTAGCTCAGAGAGTGTTGGAAGGAGCTGTGCTGCTGCTAGGAAAGACTGCCATTAGCCATCTTTCTCCACTGTGGACGCTTCACACTTCATGCAACACTCCCAACTGGCCAGGCAAGATGCATCCACTTATGCAATAATGGCAAGCCTGCTGTGGGGGTAACCAACTGCTTTTCACTTGGTTTTGAGGCATGTTTCACAGCAGGGAATTCACATCTGTCATTATTAACCACTCAAAGCTTATGGCTAGGGAGGTGGTTTATGGGCATGATGTGTCCATGAAATTGTCTTCTAAGCAACTTGTTTTCTTACGCCCCTGGATTAGCACTGCTGTTAGCTTTGATCAGAGAAGCTTCTTTTTGCAGTTTGCAATGGTAACTACAGAGACTTGTAACTAGTCAAAGTGATAAGAACATGTGACTGTTGAGTTCTCAGTGATATATCTCCTCCTCCAAGGCTCAAAGAACATTTCAGAAGAGGAGGAAGAAAGTACACAAAAGCCACAGGATGGGGTGGAATACTAGAGAAACCTGCACAGGGCCTATGCAAGAGTAGGCCTATCAATATCCTGTCATGAAGGAGGTGGCGCTTACAAAAATTTATATGCAGTTAATGGTTGATGGGGGAGGGTGAGACATTCAGTTGGTATGGCCATTGGTAACATGCCCCTGGTCCTGTAAGCAACCCAAACGAAACTCACCGGGTAGTTAAAAAACAAACATAAAAGTCAAAGAACCAGTTGGGAAGAGGAAAGGAGAAAGAAGATCAGCAGGAAAGGGGGAGGGACAAACCAAATTACGTATGAAAATTACATATGAAATGTCATAATGAAATGTGTTACTATATGTGGTTAATATAAGCTAATAATAAAACATTTAAAATATAAATAAATTAAAACAAAAGTATTCTGTGGCTCCAGCTAGCTCTTTGGACTTAAGAGTTATTGGGTCACTTTACAGTCTTGCTTCCCTTAGCTGCAAAATAAACATTATAAACACAATTCCTGTCCACCTTGCAATGTGACCCAAGCAGAGGGAAGAAGATGATAGTAAAAGTGAAAACACTTTCAGGAGCCAAGCCCAGACAAAGAAACAGAGAGGCTCTTATTAGTGTGAATATCAACTAAAGGACATTGTCGTGTGTGTGTGTGTGTGTGTGTGTGTGTGTGTGAAAAATGGTAGAGTAACATGCCTTACAAGTTACCTGTAGTTATTTGCATATGCCTCTCAAGCCACACAGCTCAATCTCAGAGCATTTTAGGTCAAGTGTTATTGCTACATGTGCTGTTCCTTCTCTATAACACCCTGTATCACTACATGTGCTGTTCCTTCTCTATAACACCCTGTATCGCTACATGTGCTGTCCCTTCTCTATAACACCCTGTACTGCTACATGTGCTGTCCCTTCTCTATAACACCCTGTACTGCCACATGTGCTGTCCCTTCTCTATAATACCCTGTATCACTACATGTGCTGTCCCTTCTCTATAACACCCTGTATCACAACATGTGCTGTCCCTTCTCTATAACACCCTGTACTGCTACATGTGCTGTCCCTTCTCTATAACACCCTGTATCAATCACTCAAGCTGACATCAGGAGTGAAAGGGAAACAGCAGTAATAGCGGGTACAGGCTGTCAGCAGGGACGCAGAAACAGGTCATTAGCTTCTAGAGAATGTGCCACCACCCCACAGCTTGGAGAACACAGAAGAAAAGCACTGAGCTGTCTATTCCTCATCCTGCTTGTGTTTCCTTGTACTTCCAGTGAAGACTTCATGAAATACACTTGCTTAAAGTTGCTTTGAATCCAAAATGTCTCTGAAAATGGACTTTCTTCAGATACCAGCATTAAGCAAAACATGGTTTTTTTGTTTGTTTGTTTGGTTTTTTTGGTTGTTGTTTAAAACTTCTTCCCATTTAAGAACATAGGAAGGACAACATAAGAAGCCACGCCCTCATTCCTACAAAGTCCAAACCCTCATAGCTAGGTGTAGTAGCACAGGCCCTTAGTCCCAGCACTTAAGAGGCAGGGGCAGGTAGATCTCTGTGTGATCAAGGCCAGTCTGGTCTACAAGACCCTGTCTCAAACAAACAAATAAAAAAACAAAACAAAGAAGTCTAAATCCTCAGAGTAGCCTAAAACCTTCCCAAAAACAAAGCCTGCCATGCTTCTACTGCCACTGAAGTCTGAGAAAGAGGGACAGTTTTCCTTCTTTCCTCCCACTCTTCTATGATAGAGAGAGAACCAAGGAAAGGTCCAAAGGTTTGCACCCCACAAACATACACACTCCTAAAGGATAAATAGGAAAATGGGTTAAGCTCTCCGAGCCTCCGTTTCTCATCTATAAAATGACAGCAGCATGTGCCACCTCCCCAAGCTATTGAAAGGACTTGGTGCGGCAGTGAGTGCCAGCGTCTGCCCTCAGTGAGCTTGCAAACAAAACTGCCCACAGTACGATTAATGACACTGACAGTGATTCCTAACAGGCCTTGGGAAACGCTTCTCATCTTGACCTCAAGTAACTAGACCTGATGTGGAGTAGCTCTCTGTTGTGCTGACTGAAGGCCAGCTAACACAGCCTTTTTCTACTCAACGCATGGCATACTCAGCATACCCAGGTACAGCCAAAGGTCAGCTCTACTCCTCCAGACACTGGTATGGCGAGAGTTTAGAGGGAAGCCAAGGGCATTGTGGTTTTCCTCAAAGATACAGGCATTTCCCGCCCTTCCCATACAAACAGCAGCCATGTTGGAAGGGCTTTGGCCCGCTAACCTGGGAGCTGCTGAGCAGCTGGTAAGGCCCTAGAGACCAGACACACTCTGAAATTTCAGGCACAAACCCAAGCCCAGAGCTAGGATTCATTCTTACCTCCACTTCTAAAAACAACCAGTGGAGATCTCCTGAGACAAGTGGAAGTACAGGTACTGGGGCGCAGGCTAAAGAGCCCCCGTCCCCCTTGCAAAGCAAGCCTTCAACACAGTGAAGAGGCATTTAGGACTCACATTGGAATACAGGAAAGAAGAAGCCCATATGCCAGGAAAACGAAGAAGAGACAACACAGGAAAGGGGCAGGATAATCCAGCACCAAGCTCTACTAACCCTATGGAAGATTCCTACAGTGGGATCCATCTGGGGATGCCCCAGGACACAGATATAAGAAACACAATTGGGAACATATTTAAAGAACTACAAGATTATAAAGAGCAAATCAAAGAAATGAGAAAAGAGAATGAAGAACTCAAGAAGGACCTAGAGAGAGAGAATGACAAACTCCAGAAGGAAGTAGAAACACTGAAAAGATCCCATGCTGAAAAAGATAAGGAAACCAACCAGCAAAGCAAAAAGCTACAGGAAGAGATTGAGAAGCTCCAAAAAGAAGTAGAAATACTAAAGAAATCAGAAGAGGAAATGAAAAAGGAAATCAAACACTCATCCAATCAAGAGGAAAGGAATGGAAAAAGCCTCAGAAGCAGAATGGAGGAAGCAGAACAAAGAATATCATACCTGGAAGATAACACAGAACAACTAAAAACCTCAAGGAAAGATTATGAAAATTTAAAAATACACAAAAGTGGAACAACCAGGACTGTGGGACACAATGAAAAGATAAAACCTCTGCATCATGAAGAAAGGGAAGGAGAAGAATCCCAAGAGAATGGTATTGATCAGATCTTCAACAGAATAATAGATGAAAATTTCCCCAAACTAAAAAAAGCAACCAATACAAAACAAGAAGCACAAGAATCCAAACAGACAAGACAGAAAAGAAATTCTCTCCATGCCACATCATAGTTAAAATGCGAGATACCCAAAACAAAGACAAAATCCTTAAAGCCACAAGAGAAAAACAACAAGTGACTATAAGGGGAACCTATCAGAATTACAACTGACTTCTCAACTCAAACTATGAAAGTAAGAAAACCTGGAGCAAAGCATCCCAGTTTAAAGGACATAGAGCTCAACCCAGGTTACATAACCCAGCAAAAATGTCAATTATAGTTGAAGAGAGAGAAAACTTTCCATGACATAAACAAGTTGAAAGAAACTGTCCAGAAACCAAACCCTTCAGAAAATACTTGAAGCTATTCAAAGACAGAAGAAGAAGGAGCAACCAACCTAGGCACCTAGAAAGAGAAATCAATAAAAGCATAACTCAGAAGTAGAAACTGAACCCCAAACTGCAAATGGATAATAAGGCAAAAGGAAGAACACAAAACCTATTAGTCATAACCTAAATATTAAAGGATAAATCCCCAATCAAAAGACATAGACTGGGAGATTGGATTAGGAATCAGAATCCATTGATATGCTGTCTACGAGAAACACATCTTACCTTCAAGGACAGGCACCACCTTAAAATGAAAGGATGGAAAAATATTCCAAGCAAATGGTACCAAAAAGAAAGCAGGTGTTGCTATTTTAAATGTTTTTTTAATTTTTATTATTTTTTATTTTATTTATTTTTTATTTTTTTTTTTTTTAGTTTTTTTTTTTCAGTTTGTGCACCCATGTTCTGCAATGCCACGGAGGTCAGAATAGGGTGTCAGATTCCCCTGGAAACTGGAGTTAAGGATGGCTCTCAGCCACCATGTGGGTGCTGGGATTGAAACCCGGGTCCTCTGCAAGAGCAGTTGGTGCTCTAACCGCTAGGCCATCTCTCCAGCCCCAATTTTTCTTTATTTCTGTAATGTGTATTAATGTACTGTCGCATGCGGTTTGTGCACCTGTCGTGCAATGCCCACGGAGGACAGAAGAGGGTCTCGGATTCCCTGAACTGGAGTTCTCCTGGAATTGGAGTTTCAGATTTCTCAGTTCTCGGCCCACCATGTGGGTGCTGGGGATCAAACCCGGGTCCTCTGAAGAGCAGTCAAGGCTGCTTAACCGCTAGGCCATCTCTCCACCCCCCAGGTGTTGCTATTTTAATAAAAAATCAGAACAAAATAGACTTCAAAGTAAAAGAAATCAGAAGAAGACAAAGAAGGCCTTACATTTTTATCAAAGGAACAATTCACCAAGAAGATTTCACAATTAGGAATATATATGCCCCAAACTCTGGTGCACCAAACTTTATAAAGACAATTCTCCAGGAACCACAAGTCAACAGATAACCCCAGTACATTCAAGTAGGGGATTTCAATACCCCACTGAGTCCTTTGGATAGGTCAACAGACAAAGAATAAACAGAGAGACATCGAACTGAACAATATGATACACCAAATGGACCTCATAGACCTCTACCATACCATATTCCACCCTAATACCGAGAATACACTTCTACACAGGACCCCACGGAACATTCTCCAAAATGACCACATACTGGGACACAGAAGAAACCTCCATGAATACAAAGAGATTGAAATAATTTCATGTGCCATTCTATCAGACCATAGTGCAATAAGCTCAACAAACAACACCAGGATAAGCCTACTGCCTACAAGAACACATGGAGAAAACAACACACTCTTGATAATGAATGGGTCAAGGAAGAGATAAAGAAAGAAATAAAAGCATTCCTGGAACTGAATGACAATAACAATACAACACAACAAAACCTATGGGATACCTTAAAAGCAGTCCAAGAGGAAATTTATAGTCCTGGGTGCCTACATTAGAAAAACAGAAAAAGTACAAGTGAATGATCTAACACTACAGCTAAAAGCACTTGCGAGGCAACAGCAGATGAACCCTAAACGCAACAGATAGGAAGAAATAACAAAAATCAGAGCAGAAATCAATGAAATAGAAACAAAGAAAATAATACAAAAAAAAAAAATCAATGAATCCAAAAGTTGGTTCCTTGAAAGAATAAACAAGATAGACAGACCTCTAGCCCAGTTAACCAAAAGAAAGAAGGAACAACTCCAAATCAATACAATCCGTGATAAAAAGGGAACTATCATGGGCTGGAGAGATAGCCTAGTGGTTAAGAGCACCGACTGCTCTTGCAGAGGACCCAGGTTCGATCCTCAGCACCCACATGGCTGCTGAGAACCGTCTGTAACTCCAATTCCAGGAGAACTCCAGTTCCAGGGGAATCTGAGACCTCTTCTGACCTCTGTGTCACTGCACAACACGGGTGCTCAATCCTACATGCAGACGGTACATTCATACATGTACAAAAATAAAATAAAATTAAAAAGGAAAATATCACAACAGACAAGGAAAAGATCCAGAAAATCATATGGAATACTTCAAAAACCTATACTCTACCAAGTTTGAAAACCTAGAAGATATGGATGAATATCTGAATCCTGGAATCACCAAAGCCAACCAAGAAGAGATCCACAGCTTATAGACTCATAATACATGAAGAAATTGAAGATGTAATAAGAACCTCCAACTAAAAAAAAGTCCAGGCTCAGACGGTTTCAAGGCAGAGAATTCTATAAACATTTCAAAAAAGACCTACAACCATTATTACTAAAAAACTGTTGTGGTGGTTTGAGATGGTGTCCCCATAGGCTCTACGTATTGACATTTGTCTCCAGTTGGTGGCACTGTTTTGGGAGGTCTTTAAGGTTGTGGCCGTGCTGAGGAAGTGCGTCGTTGGGGGGCAGGCTTAGTGAGTTTTTAACAAGCCTCGTGGTCTACTAGATGCCCTCTCTCTGCTTCCTGTGCTCTTGCAAGATGTGACCCTCGGTTTGCGCTCCAGATCCAGCCGCCACTGCCTCCCACACAATGGACTCTAATCCCTCGAACCAATCATAAGCTCAAATAAAACTCTTCCTTCTATAAGTTCCTTGTCATGGGCTTTATCACAGCAAACAGAAAAGTGAACTAATACAGTTATTGGTACCAGAGAGTGGGCTTTGGCTGGAAGAACCTGACCATGTGGATGTTTGGAGAAATGTGGAAGACTTTGGAACTTTGGGCTGGAAAAAACTGTGGACTATTAGTAAGCAGAGCTTAAAGGGCCATTCTAGTGGAGGCCTGGAAGAAAGCATGGCTGCGAAAGATGTGGTTCCAGGGAAAATAAAGACTAGGCAGCAACGGATATTTTGATAAAGAGTCTGTCAGCAGTTTGCCCGCAGCCCAAATGCTTGCTAATGCTAAGTTGAAAAGCAATGGACTGATGTCTTTGGTGGAGGATATTTCACGAACAGCCTAATGTAGAAATGGTGGGTGGCTTTTAATGGTGAATATTTTGCAGATCTACAGTGAAGAAGAGCAGATGGGGCAGAAAGAAATGCAGAATGTTACAGTTTGGATCTGATAACTCACTAAGAAGATTAAAGGTGGGGGGCCAAGGCTGTGAAGGAGAGGTTCCCTTTTGATAAGGAGTTAAAGCATTAGGAGAGGCCTGAAGATTTACAAGTAACAAAGAATCAGTACCTTCAGGGCAAGACCACCAACCAGCTAAATCCTCCAACAATCCAGTGCAGAGAAAAGTTGCAAATGTGTGTTGAAATAGGCCAGGGTCCATCCCAAAATTGCAGCCAAATCGGCAGTTTCCTTCACGTGGTTGCTGGCTTTAGAGGCATGAAGTTTGTAAAAGTGAAAGCCATCACAGTTCTTCCTCCACAGTTTCAGAGAGCTGCCAAGGTCAGGCAGAGCACAGCAGGGGTGTCCCCGCATAAAGTGGCCCTGATAGGCCATTGCATGAAGCTGTGAATGTGAGCCTGGTTGGCAGGGAGACCCAAGAAGACATTTGAGATGCCAGACTGTGAGATATTGCCAAGGCAGAGCTGCATCAGGGAGTGGTACTGGCCTAAGAAAGAGTGTGTGCTGCAAGCAAAGCTGGAAGAGCTGAGCCATTCTAAACCTTTGGAGTAAAGTCCCAGAAGTTGCGTGTGGAGCTACTGGACTTGGATTTGCCCTGCTGGTTTTGGTCTTGTTTTGGTCTGGTATTTCCTCCCTATGCGTCTATTCCTCCCTTTTGGAATGGGAATGTTGTATTCGGTTCCACTGTACATTGGAGTATGTAATTTGTCTTTTGATTTTACGGAGCTTCAGTTAAAGAGATTGTGCCGAGTCTCAGAAGCGGACTTTGGACTGTGGACTTTTGAATGCATTGAAACTGGTAAAGACTATGGGGACTTTTAAGGTTGGCTAAATGCATTTTGCATTTTATTATGGTCAGGAGCCTATGGGGCCAGGGAGTGGAATGTGGTGTTTGAATGAGTATCCCCCATAGACTCTAGGTATTCAGACATTTGTCTCCAGTTGGTGATACTGTTTTTTGAGGTCTTAGAAGGTGTGGCCATGCTGAGGAAGTGCGTCGTTGGGGGGCAGGGCTTAGTGAGTTTAACAAGCCTCGTGGTCTACAGTACACCCTCTCTCTGCTTCTGTGCGCTTTGCGAGATGTGACCCTCAGTTTGCTGCTCGAGATCCAGGCTGCCACGCCTCCCGCTACCAATGGACTTCTAATCATTTGGATACCCAATCGTAAGCTTCAAATAAACTCTTCCTTTTTATAAGTTCCTTGGTCATTGGTGGCTTTATCACGCAACAGAAAAAGTGACTAATCAACTGTTTAGAAGGATACAATCAGAGGCAATCTCCCAAATTCCTTCTATGAAGCCAGCATACACTCTATATACCCAAAACCAGGCAAAGATACAACTAAAAGGAGAATTATAGACCCATCTCCCTCCATGAACACAGAGCCAAAATTCTAAAACAGGATCTGGCAATCACATTCCAGACCCACATCAAGCAGATCATCCCTCATGACCCAGCTTGGTTCATACCAGAGATGCAGGGAGGTTCAAAATATGAAATCAAATAAACATCATCAAACACATAAATGGAATAAAAGACAAAAACCACACCTCATCTCAATTGATGCTTGAAAAAATGCCTTTGACAAAATCAGCATCCCTCATGCTTAAAGTCCTAGAAGGAAACTGGTTGGAGGGGATCATTCCTCAATGTAAACAAAGCCATATACAGGAAACCCACAGCCAATATCATCCTAAATGGGAAATGACAGAAACATTCCCTGAAAGGTCGGAACTCGGAAGGCTGCCCCCTGTCACCACCTCCTCTCGATATAGTGCTTGAAAACACTTGCTAGAGCAATCAGGCACGAAAAAGGAAATTAAAGGAGTAATAATTTGGAAAAGACAGAAGTCAACCCTCCCTATTTGCTGTGATATGATTGTTTCTTACAAGGGATGCTAAAAAACTCCACCACAAAACTCCTACAAACAATTAACAGCTTCCAGCAAATAGCAGGATACAAAATTAACCTAAAAAAAATCAACTGGCCTTTCTCTTACCACCAAGAACAAGCAACATGGAGAAAGAATTCAAAGAGCCTTCCCACTCACAATAGCTCAAAAAACAATAAAATACCTAGGAACCAAACTAACCAAAGGACACACAAAGATCTCTACAACAAAAATTTTAAACCTTTAAAGAAAGAAATTGAAGAAGACATCAGAAGATGAAAAACTCTCCCATGTCATGGATGGAAAAATTAACATTGTAAAAATGTCCATCTTACCAAAAACTCTTATATAGATTTAACGCAATTCCAATCAAAATCCCTAAGAG
Source organism: Rhizomys pruinosus (assembly GCA_009823505.1). Classification (NCBI taxonomy): domain Eukaryota; kingdom Metazoa; phylum Chordata; class Mammalia; order Rodentia; family Spalacidae; genus Rhizomys; species Rhizomys pruinosus. The sequence goes on from VZQC01005228.1 coordinate 2,746,841, forward strand.
TTCTTCACAGGCTTGGAAAAAAAAAGTCCTAATTCACTTTGAAAAACCAAAGACCCCCAATAGCCAAAACAACCCTAGCAAGAAACTACAAGGGGGGATCTCTTTAACTATTCCAACTATACTTATAGGGCTATTGTCATAAACAGCCTGGTACTGGCACAAAAAACAGACCTGTTGACCAATGACACAAAACTAGATCCAAACCTGAGCACAACAATTTCAGCCATCATGTATTGACAAGGGGGCAAGAAAGACACAATGGAGAAAAGGACAGCATCTTCAGCAAGTGGTGTTGGCAAAATGGTTCACTTGTAGAAGAATATGAAATTAAAAACCCCTACCTCTCGCCCTGTACAAAATCAACTCCAGATGTCAAGACCTCGACATGAAACCCCAAACTCGAAGGTGATAGAAGAAAAAAAGTTGGCAGCACACTCACAAGACATAGACGTATGAAAAGATTCCTAAATCAGAGAGGAGCTGTGCAAGAATTAGGTCAACAATTGACAAATGGGAACCCTCATTAAACTCAAAAGATTCTGTTACAACAAAAAACAATCAAGGAAGTGAAGAAGAAATTCCCACAGAGTGGGAGGAGGAAACCTTCACCACAGATACATCCGACAAAGCATTGATTTCCAGAAATATATAACTACTCAAAAAACAAAGAAGAAAGAAAAAATGACCCCACTCATAGATGGACGCAAAGCGAACAAAGAGACTTCACAAGTGAGGAATTAGAGATGTCTGAGAAACACCTTAAGAAGTGTTCAACATCACTAATCATTAAGGAAAATGCAACATCAAACCACTTTAAAGATATCCATCTTACTCCAAATAAGACTGGCTAGGATCAAGAAAAACATGATACCAAGTGTAGAGAGGTTGTGGGGGGAAAGGGGAACACTCATCCACTGCTGGCAGGAACGTAAACTGTTGAGCCACTATGGAAAGCATGTGGAGAACCCTTGGAAGACTTGGAATGAACTGCTAACCTGACCCAGCCATACCACTTTCCTGGGCATGTACCTCAAAACTTCACCCCACTGCAGAGATACATGCTATGCCCATGTTTTATTTCAGCTCTCTTCAAATAGCAAGGAGCTGAAACCAACCCAAATGCCCCCAACTGATGAGTGGATAGAGAAAATTGGTACATCTACACAATGGAGTTCTATGCAGCATTAAAGAAAGATGGACATCCTGAGCTTTGCAGGAAATGGCTGGAGCTAGAGGACATCATGTTGAGTGACGTACAGTCCCAGAAAAACAAACGATGAATGGTATCCCTCATCTGTATATGTTAGTACAATTACCTAGTTGTAAGTATTTCTTGTGCATGGCCCCTTGAGCTTTTGTCAAAGCACTTTGGGAGTGATGCATATTGGAAGAACAACACAACAACAAAACACCAAACAGAAAGGATTGCATCAAGAACTGATGAAACGGTGAACTTCTGCTCCAAAACAGTCAACTTCACACTGGAGAATATTGAGAAAGACTGAGAAAGAGATAGAAAAGCATGTTTGGCAGAATGCTGAGCTCTGTGGGGTGGGGGGATGGGGGAAACAGGGCCTAGTTGCTAAATATATATATTATTTTTGTGATAAATTATATTTTATATATGATAAATATATAAAATATATATTATTTTTTATTTAATTCTATATATATATATAAATTTAAATAAACAAAAGTGGCTCAGTGCTTTCTATGTGTGAATATAATATATAAATTTAAAAAAAAACAGTGCTCAGTGTTTTCTATGTGTGAAACATTGTCATGGACATAGCTTTTTCCAACTCCTTAAGCCAACTCCAAGGTAAGACCCCTATTTTCAAATAAACTTCTTGAAAGTTTATGTAACATAAGCACACTGTTTTATACTTCTTAATAAATAAGTCCCAATGCCTAACTACCATCAGCTCAAGCAACGCAATGTTTCCTGCCTTCCAGGAAATATACATACATTGCCTCCTTCCAATAATCACCTCTCCTTGCCTAAAGCTGACCACTATCTTGTAATCTGACAGCACAGAGAAGTTTATGTGAATGGAATAATACAGCTTATATTTAGCCCAGAGCATTTACTAGCTTAAGCAAGGTTCAGGGCTCCATCCTTACCAGTAGAAAGTATTAAGGAGAGGGGGAGAGCATATGTATTATATGACATAGTATAGATTTGTATATGCTAGCATCTTTTTTCAAAGCCAATTTTTTATTGAAGCTTTGTGCATTATGTTTATAAGTTTTATTATCCTTGCTGCAAATGGCAGTCCTTTTGCTATATCATACCCAACATGTAATTAACGATGGACATTCTGAGTATGTCTTTTGTTGATTATGTACACACATTTCTGTTAGGTCTATTCCTGGGTGTGACATCACTGGCTAATAGGATATATTCAGGGACACGTGTCCAAACACTCCTAAAGTGGTTGTTACAAGACAAGGATTCCAAACCTTTTTGACAAGTATTGGCACTGAGGTTGAAATAATTTGGCAAGTGTCAGAGTCATTAAATGGAAGGCCTGGGAGTTAAACTACCTTCTTCCTTTCGTGTTGTCTGAGGATCTCCGGAGAAAATCGATCACATTGAGGGCAGTACCCAAGTTCTGCTGAAGAAAGCTGCTGGCTGTGTTTGGAACAACACCTTTCAAATCACCCTGTATACTTTGCTTTAAAACAGTCTCAGAGATGACTGAAGCAGGAATTAGGACTCTCATTTGATAATTAAGGAAGGTCATGCTGAGAGTTCCCAGTCGGCGAGGTGAGACAAGCCCCTCCCCACCTCTTCATAGCACATTCAGCCGCTGTACCCTTTACTGTGGCCCAATAGCTGTGATGCTAGAGTTGTAAAACCCTTTCATAACTGAGGCTCAAAAAGTGAGTTGAGTTGAAGGAAGCCATGAACCCTCCTTTATTCAGGCAGGAGAGGTCAGGAGCAAGGGAAAAAGGAGCCTGTACATCAGTGGCTCTCTCTATGTAATAATGTATATATGCTCACACCAACTAGCAATTCTGCATTTCAAGTCTATAAATGGCATCTTAGAAGCCTTTCCAAATGTGAACTGGTTAAAAGAAGGTAAGCAACCAACCGTGATGATCAGTCTTCATTGTCAGTCTGATGGGAATTAGAATCACCATGAAAACCCATTTCTGTATGTGTCTATGAGAATATTTATAGACATATTCAACTGAGCAGGGTAGACACACCCTGGGTGGCACACTCTCTGGGGCTGAGGTCCCTGACTGAATAAAAAAAGGAAAACAAAAAGAAAAATAAGAAAGAAAGGAAAAGACGTGAGCAGCAACATTCACTTCTCTCTGCTTCCTGACTGGGTCAGTACGACTGGAAGCCTCACACTTATGTTCCCGTGTCTCCCCATCATGGTAGGCTACACCCTTAAACTAGAGACCTTCATTAAGTTGCTTTTGTTAGGTAGTTTGAAACAGTAGTGAGAACACAATTAATATGCCAACAAAGCCTTATCAGTTGATTTAGACAGCTTCTCCCATAAAAAGATAAAATAACGTCAGCAATCCTACTCCTTACTATAAGACTTCCAATGCCAAGTATGGGATCCCTCCCTCAGGTTACTGGTCAGAGGAGTCCCGAAGACCCCCAAAACAATGCACGCTAATGACATTTCTTTTGGTTGCTGTCCTAGTTACTTTCTATTGCTGTGATTAAAAAAAAAATACTGACTAAAAGTAACCTGTGGAGGAAAAGGTTTGTTTTATCTTCCATCTCCCAAGTCGCAGTTCATGGCTGAGGGAAGTCAGAGTAAGAGACCAGAGGCAGGAGTTGAAGCAGAGAGCACAGCGGGATGCTGCCTGGCTTGCTCCCCTGCCCTCAGGTCCTGCCTGGCTTGCTCCCCTGCCCTCAGGTCCTGCCTGGCTTGCTCCCCTGCCCTCAGGTCCTGCCTGGCTTGCTCCCCTGCCCTCAGGTCCTGCCTGGCTTGCTCCCCTGCCCTCAGGTCCTGCCTGGCTTGCTCCCCTGCCCTCAGGTCCTGCCTGGCTTGCTCCCCTGCCCTCAGGTCCTGCCTGGCTTGCTCCCCTGCCCTCAGGTCCTGCCTGGCTTGCTCCCCTGCCCTCAGGTCCTGCCTGGCTTGCTCCCCTGCCCTCAGGTCCTGCCTGGCTTGCTCCCCTGCCCTCAGGTCCTGCCTGGCTTGCTCCCCTGCCCTCAGGTCCTGCCTGGCTTGCTCCCCTGCCCTCAGGTCCTGCCTGGCTTGCTCCCCTGCCCTCAGGTCCTGCCTGGCTTGCTCCCCTGCCCTCAGGTCCTGCCTGGCTTGCTCCCCTGCCCTCAGGTCCTGCCTGGCTTGCTCCCCTGCCCTCAGGTCCTGCCTGGCTTGCTCCCCTGCCCTCAGGTCCTGCCTGGCTTGCTCCCCTGCCCTCAGGTCCTGCCTGGCTTGCTCCCCTGCCCTCAGGTCCTGCCTGGCCTCCCTCCATAATGAGCTGTAAGTTAAAAGTGGAATAAACCCTTTCCTGCCCAAGTTGCATTTGGTCAATGTTTTGTCATAGCCATAGAGAAGCAAACTAAGACATGCCCTGCACAACTTGACGGTAGGATCCTGCTGCTGAAGATATCACATCCAGTGGTCACAGGCTATGGAGAAATCAAGTTGGTACTGACCGGAAAGCTTCCCCCCACTAGCCAGCTTTCACAGCACAGGAAGGTGTTATGCAGGCTTCTGGGGGAAAAGCTATCAACTGCCTTATCCAGGTATGAACCCTGTGATTGAAGACTGGTGTAACAAGGTAAGAACATGAGTGCAATCATGGCATGAATGGTAGAGGGGTAACCAACCTCCTTCTGATTTGATTTCCAGGCTGCTCAACAGAAGGAAGCCCATCCTTCATATTGGACATCTGCCCAAGAACCACAGTTGGGAAGTTCACAGACCCCGGAGATGAGCCTACTACTATTATCCTGCTAAACTGATATAATATCAAAACGGCCTCCAAACTCGTATCTCTTTGCTCATAGACAGTCAAAGTGCACAGTGTAAGTATCAGTGGCATGCTCAGCCACAATTGGACATTTATATCTCAGTCTTCTCCCCACAGCTCAGAGGCCACCACAGAAGAGGAGGCAGAAAGATTATATGAGCCAGAGGTCAGAAAGGACCAGAACCAAACAGTGTCTTCTAGACATGATGGGACCACTGCACTCAGGAACTCACTGTGGCTGTTGCCTGTGAAAGATCTGCACCATATCAAGCTGGTCAACATTCCAGCATGGAGGGAAGATGTTCACCAGCTCCTCTCCTAACTGAGGAGCTAGGAACAGCTGACTTTTGGGGGAAAGTCCATTTTCTTTAAGGGTGCAGCTCCTAGTAGGTTGACCATGCTCCAGGGGATAACCCCACACAACAGAGTACATGGGCAGCACAAATTGGGCTCATTGGACTGTTTATAAATAAATAAATAAAACCAGGACCTGAAGTTAGGGGGTGAGGATGTGTGGGTGGATCTGAGAGGCTAGGGTGAGGGCTGGGGGTAAACATGATTAAAATACATTTTACGGAATTCTCAAAGAACTAATGCAAATATATTTAAACTGGGACAAGCTCTTCCTTCCTCTATAAGTGTATTCATTCCTCAGAACCTTGTAGAGGCCCTGGGTCTCTGCAAAACTCTAACAAAAGCCGATCTTCATGAGAAATATAAGCCCAAACCATGCCGAAACCATGGCATTGGGATTAACTAAACCTTTGTCTTTCTTTTTTTTATTTTGTCCTGGGAAGTTGCTCATTTTTCATTCTTGAACTGTTGTCTAGAACCAATTATCTTTAGTCGGCTTTCCAGTGTCCTTTAAAGAGGACTTAAATCTGATTCAGGGGTTCCTATCTGCTGGGACATTTCAGTAACCTTCGGAGTTTTCTTTGAGGGCACTGAAAAATCAGTGCTGGGTCTGGGACATCAATAGAAACCATCACAGGACAAAGCTTAACTCTGGAAAGGCCAGGGCTAACTGAGCAGCAAGTTTGAAGTGAATGAGGGGACTGCTCAGCTTTCCGCCTTCCTTTCCTTCTGAAGTTTTATTCTCAGCACGCCCTCCACAAGTCTCTGTTAATCTCACTTGGGAACTTGTTAGAAATACTGGGCTCAAGCCTCACGTGGTGCCTCTTGCCTTTAATCCTAGTACTCGGGAGGCAGAGGCAGGCAGATCTTTGTGAGTTCAAGGCCAGCCTGGTCTACATAGTGAGTTCCAGGACAGCTGGTGCTACAAGGAGACCCTGTCTCAAAAGGACAAAGAAAAGAAAAGAAAAGGAAAGAAAAGAAAAGAAAAAAGAAAAGAAAAGAAAAAGAAAAAGAAAAAGAAAAAGAGGGACTGGAGAGATGGCCTAGAGGTTAGGAGTGCAGACTGCTCTTGCAGAGGACTCAGGTTCGATTCCCAGCACCCACATGGCGGCTGAGAACTGTCTTTAACTCCAGTTCCAGGGGAATTCAACGCCCTCTTCTGACCTCCGTGGCATTGCACAACACGGGTGCACCAACCTACATGCAGACAGTACACTCATACACATAAAAAAAAAAAAAATAATAATAAAATAAAATAAAGCATTATTTAAAAAATAAATAAAAATAAAATTTTAAAAAGAAAAGAAAGGAAAAGAAAAGAAATACTGGGCTCGGATCCCAGCTCATATTCATTGAGTCAAATTTGTATTTTACCAAGACTCCAAGTTAGCCTGTGCATAATAAAGTAATGGAATATCAGAAGTGACACAGACCTGGACCCCTACAAAGCGCTGTACACTTCTCCAGGCTTGGAGACTGCATCCTCTGAGACATATTGCTCCTGAAATTGAAAGAATTTCACCTGCATGGACAGACAAACAGCATCTCTTTCCAGGAGCACCTGTGCAGCTAACCTGCATGAAAGACACATCAAGACCGTGGAATGAACTCCCAGAACCGATTGTTGCTTTTCTGTGGGAGAGACACAGGACTGCTGCGAGGTTGATCAAAAGCCTCTTAATTTAATAGCCAAGAACTTGACGCGTTAACTTTGTCCTGGCCCACACGTGCTTACCTGGTCTTGAGCAGTGCGCGCACAGACAGCCGTCCTCCGTCTCCTCTAGTATCTGTGTGTGCTTCCTCTTCTTTGTAGGCGGCAACAAGGTTCTGAAGTCAAAAAACCAAAAGGAAGGTTAAAATCTTCTTTGCATGTTCCATGAAATTGAACCAAGCTTCCCAGGTCTCTGCTCCCTGCTTTTCAAAGTCTAACCCCAGTGCACTGAGGTTTCTAGTTTGAAACTTAGTCTTCCTATAAACAACGGATTTAAGATTCAGTTCCCTGAAAGATAAACTGCTCATAGAGCAGAAAAGACGCGAACTGAAAACTCAAGTATGCACTTTACACCCAGAGTGCTCTTCACGAGGAACTTGACCACAGCTGCTGAAGCCCTGTGCCTTCTGGAGGAGGAATGAAAGCCAGACCACAGGGAGAGAAGGCTTAATTGACAGTTCTCTGAGAACTCATTCCCAAACTCTCCTAGTTTCTGGCTAAGCCTGCATAAGCAAACGCGGCTTCCTCCATCACTCGGAATTGTTCTACATGCTTCTGACATTTTAATTTTTCGTTGAATGAGAACTTTGAGGTCAGTAGATTTTTAATTACAAGATTGGTTAAGCTGAGCTCTGGCGCCTCCCGGTGTTGTATGTGCGTCTCATCACTGCCACCTGCTGGAGAGATTCCTCTCTTTCCCCAACCCACCCCCCCCCCCACCCACCACCACCTCAGAATCCTACTGGAAGTCCTAGCCACTCTGAGGCTTTCTGCTGAGGTGTTTCATAACTAAATATCTTGCCCTTTACCCAGGAACGTGGCACAAAGGCTGCTGGGAGTAAGAACAACTTATCCCCAGATGGGAGGACCGGGTTTGGTCCAGGGACGTGGTGGGATGGCTGGGGTCTGGGTAGCCGTTGTGGATGTGGCTGGAATTGTGTGCAGAGATGCTCTGTGGCCGGTGTGCAGAAAGCGACCCAGGTGCAGCCGTGGAGTGAAGAAATGTGGCTGGGGTTTTCCCTGCTGTAGGCCTTGGGATCCCGCAGCAAGTTCCTGTGGGAAGACACACAAGCAAGAGGAGCTCTTGTCCTCACTACCCAGAGCTAGAGAAGAGTAATCTTGACAGGTGTACTGAACATGGATGCCACTCACCTTTGACCTGTGGAGGAGAATGGGGATCTGAAGTCGAGTAAGGTGGGGTATCTGGAAGCTGCAGTGGCCTGGGAATTAGAAACAGAATTGCTTTCTGTTTTACTCTATTCCGTGACATTCTTTGTAACTAACAGAGGAAGCCCTCTGTGCACAGCACCAACTACTCCAGGTTCCGAGTCCCAGAGCAAAGCTCCTAAAACCATGCATGCCCAGGATCAGTCGTGAACGGCTGGGCTTTGAGTTCCAGCTCTTCCGAGTAACCTCTCTAGGCCTCCATTTCCCCACCTACAAAATGGAAATAATTACTACACCCATTTCACAGTATTGTGAGAATTGAGAAAATGTCTATAAAGCCTATAACAGAATGCTCTGAACTGGTGAATATTCGAGAAAGTTTAACATTTTATTGTTAACTATATTCTTAATATTCTTCCCCTAGAAAGACAACTGGGCATACTGTTTGGGCTAAAACCATCCAAAATGCTGTCACTAAAGCCATGGTTTTCCATCTATGTAAGCTCTGGGGGATCTCAAATCTCTTGAAAGATGCTTGGGGCATCTACCAAAACACGTTTTGTAATGCCTGAAGTGAGATAATTCATTACTTTTTTTTTCTTTTTATATATTAAGGTACAAGAAAAACTTTATTTTAAGCTTTGAGTACACTAGGACGGCATGGGAACCTGTGAGCCTTAAGACCTGTGAGTGCCTACAGAACCTCTGATCCTACATGGTACAGAAGCGCGCATGCGCGTGCACACACACATGCACTCCTCAAGCTTGGAGAGTAAGGTGTCTTCATTCTCTCAGGGGTTATGACTTCAATATAATGCAAAGATGAAAGAAGGATGTTCTTATCCTTTACTATTCAGTGGATTGCTTGGGAGAAAGAAAAGAACCAGAATGAAGCAAGGGGCCTGGGGGATGTGTGTGGGAAGCTCAGCAAATAATGGCACGAGCGTATGAAAACGCCGTAATGAAGCCCATTACTCTGTATGCTAACTTTAAAGAAGTAATTTTAAAAAATGAAAAATAAAAAGTTCTTTTTCTCCTCCAATTGACTCTTTAAAATTTATTCACTTCCTATTAATAAAGAACAGAGAATTTTATTTATTTTTTATCTAAAACCCCATCCAAATGACTGTCAAAGAATACAGAGGAATGAACAGAAAGGCATAGAGAGTGTATGAGCAGAGACCACAGCAAACCATCTCTCCATAACAGTGGCAGATAGAGAAGATAGATGGGAATGAAGTCCCAGATCAGCAGACTGCCTGGGTGTGATAGCGGGGGCACAGAGTCCAAAAGAAGCAGCCCCATTAAACAAAGCTCCACAATGCTGGACTGTGAGACCCTTCCTCAACCCTCCTTTACATGCATCTAAGCAGACTGCTCCCAAGGAAAACCAAATGTACTAGTGGGGAGGAGGGGAAAATATTTCAAGAATTCTTAATGTAAAAAATTTTCTTATGTGTGTGTATGTGCATGTATGTGTTTGTATATGTATATATGTCCTCCTACATGCAGGTGACTTTGGAGGCCAGAAGAGGGTGTCAGATTCCCTGGAGCTGGAGTTACAGGTGGTTGTGAGCTACCCAGTGTGCATGCTGGGAACCAAACTCCAGACTTCTTCAAGGGCAGCAAGCACACACTCAATGTCTTTGCCATCTCTCCGGCTCTCCTAGTCTCATTACATTTTCACTGGGAATAAATAGCCAGTTCTTTTCTGGTACTCTGCATTGGCATTTACCCTTTGAGCATAATTACTTGTACACAGAACGTCTTACACAGGAACAATGAAAGACCAGATACTTTCAGAAACCATTTGACATTAAAAACAAAGGACAACCAGCCAAGTAAGGAATGCAAGAGAATCCCATGAGCTTTTGTGCTTCTGATATGAGTATAAGATCCCAGCAGCTCTGACCTTCTAGCAGGTGAAAACTTTAACTGTAGGGTACAGTGACATGGGTGAGCTTTACCCAAAGACACTGGGAAGTGGACAAAACACCATGGCTCTCGAAGGACACTGACACCAAGAGGAAAGGTAGTGACTGTCTGTTTACAGCTCTAAGCCTCAGACTGATTAAAGTCAAAACAAAGTAGATAAAACCCCAATACAAACCTGCCATTTTTCTAACCTGAAGAATCAGAAAAGAGAGCTTGGGAGGAACAAGGATGTCAAAATGTAAAGAAGAATCTTGGGAAAGAGAGGGAGTGCTTAGAGTTGTGTGTATAGTTGTGTATACAGTTGTATATAGTTGTGTGTATTGCGCCTGATCTCTCGCTGGTCCCCAAGGTCATTGATATATGTGGAGGACCTGAAATGAGATCCAGTTACCAAAAAAAAAATCCTTGTGTTCAGTGACAGCAACGTGTTGGTGATTTTAAAATAAAATTTCACATGTCTTCACTTACAGTTTAGCTTGCCCTTCCAAAATTCAGCATAGCTTTACCTTTATTTTGTATTTTTTATTATATTTCTTTTTTTTTATTTTTTTTTTTTATAAGCCTACAGCACCCGGTATTCCCAGGCAGTGTCCCATCCAAGTACTAACCAGGCCCGACCCTGCTTAGCTTCCGAGATCAGACGAGATCGGGCGCGTTCAGGGTGGTATGGCCGTAGACTATATTTCTTTATTATATGTAAGATATATGTTATATCCTTCCATGCTCAATGCCTTTCAGTATATTGAGAATATCATGGTTCTTTCCAGAGAATGTAAATGAAGAATCCATGAATGCTGTGTTCAATACTAAGCAAATTATCAAAAGTGCAACTAAGAACATAAAAAAGCACAGTGTTGTTGGGCATTTGTCTGCACTGTAAGTTCCTCCTTCCTTACATCAAGAATTCTGGCAACATACATTAGACCCTTTAGGGCCTCTCTGCTCTGAATTTCTCTCTTATGCCAAAGCTATTTCCATAAAACACACAGAGAATGGCAGACACTGGGTCACTCCTTAAGTGGCCAATACTATTTCTAGCTTCTGTAGAAGAAAGTTGTAAAACATCAAAGATTCTTGGCAGCTGATAAAAACACAGTAGTTTACCTCCCCTTTGGACATATAATCTGCTTCTATCGTTTGTAGGATGAATGGGGAGACATGGACTTCTGGAGGTTGAGTTCTATGCAAAGCAAAAGAGAGCACTAAAGAAACTTTAGCTTCCAGTGGCTACAAAACATCCATACCATTCTTGTGCTGCCCCACACAGCCAGTATTGCTTTCTGATGGCAATTTGGATCAAGTCCTGGATTTACTGAGTCCCTGCTATGCTCATGACACTGTGAGCCATCATGCAGGACCCAGACACTACATTAAAGCATGGTTTTCCTGTGACTGTCCAGCTGGGACTATTCACAGTTCAGCATAGTCTGGCTCCCAGTGTTCTCCAGTGATTCCCCTGTACCTTCTCACACTGTGCCCACAGAGAACTCAGCTCAGCCCAGGACCTGTTCAAGTTGTGCTCCATAAATATGAAAGACTTTTTAAAACTACATATGGCAATGAACATGCTGTGTATGTAAATTTATATGTGAACAGCAGGCTCTCCTGACCACCCAGTATGACTTGACACCTTCCCTCTTCCCTTGCTCTCTACTTCCCTTCCCTTCCACTTGTCTTTGTCTCGCTGACTTCAGAACATCTGCCTCTGTCTTTCTTCTCCCCCCACAGAAGCATGACAGCAGCAGAGGACCAAGGGTGAGGGGAAGAAAACCGCCCTCCCCGGAGCCAGCACTGAGGGCACGCATTGACTGCAGAGAATTCAAATCAGTGCTGAAGCCTACGAGGACTCAGTCTACTTTTTATTATTCCCATGTATCCCCAATCCTAGAAGAAAATTAAACAAACCTGGGTGCCTCTCCAGGGTAGACTGATCCCAACATACTGCCCTTGGCAAGCTCTCACCAAGGACTCCACCTGCTTTGTTCGTGACTGTACCTTATTCCCCAACTACAAAATAGTTGTTACAGGAGATATTTTCTCTAATTTTTCACACTCGTGATTTATCTCCCCATATGGGCTTTTACATGTGTATTAACAGTAGTGTGTGTGTGTGTGTGTGTGTGTGTGTGTGTGTGTTTGTTCCATAGCATCCTAGAGGTAAATACTTGTCTGTGCTTGGTTAGAGTTTCTAGTCACTATCCTGAGATTAGAATTTTAGGACGGCCCTGACAGACAAGTCAGTGGCTACAACAGCCTGTTAAAACCGTGTTGCGATAGGACAGCAGGAAACACAACAGGGGAGACGTCCCCAACCCCTTCCAGGCACACACATAAACGGCAGAGCCCCGACCCTCCTACCACCCTCTTTTGCTGCTTCAAACACAGAAAGCCTTTTTTTTTTAATTTTTATTTATTTATTTTCTATGTGTATGAACGTACTGTCTGCATGTAGGTTTGTGCACCCGTGTCGTGCAATGCCGCGGAGGTCAGAAGAGGGTATCGGATTCCCCTGGAACTGGAGTTCTCCTGGAATTGGAGTTACAAACGGTTTTCAGCCGCCATGTGGGTGCTGGGGATCGAACCTGGGTCCTCTGCAAGAGCAGTCGGCGCTCTTAACCACTAAGCTATCTCTCCAGCCCCCAAACACAGAAAGCCTTTTATGAGAATCATAAGGCATCATGCTAAACCTTGAATGCATTGCCTCATCTAATCTCTACAGTCCCCAGATACACAGGTGCTATGACTGGCCTTGCTCCACAGACAAGGAAACCAAGGGTGATGCTGATCCACAACTTACTCAAGGTTATTCACCTGGCAAGTAGTCAAGGTGCAATCACATACCACCAAAGCTTACCTTCAAAATAACAATATGTCTTAAACAGAGACCATCCTAATCCTATTAATGATTAGAGGTTATTTCATTTTCACAAATATCCTTAGGATGGGGAAGAACAGGGTAATATTTTAGCCCAGTCTTCTTCTCTAGGCTTCCTCTGACTTCACCAGTTTGGACCCAGGAATCAAATTAGTCAAGGAAGTTAAACAGCTGCTAACAAGCTCTTCTCAGAACTACACAAACTACAACCTTTTACAACCACAAAGGAAAGGGTTTATCTGCCCTGCACTACTGGCAGCAGGAAGCTAACAGACTGCTGATTTCTTCTTCATCAAGTTAAATAAGCTAAGTCCTAACTAAAACCCAGAACACTACCTACTTAAGGTTAACCAGTAGAATGACATAGAATGAGCCCAAGAGTTGAATGTATTCCCCTGTGGACACCCCTCTACTATGAAGTCACCACACATCCCCACAAGACCAAAATTGCATTAAGTACACATTTGCCACAGAACGTTTCATTCTCTTGTTGATGGTGACCCCTAAGATTATCACACCTAGTGATATCATATCTCCCATGATATTCTAATCATTTAATGCATGACTTGCGTAAGTACACTCTATTATCTGTTTGCAGGATGAAGACTTTGCCAAACAATGCAGTTCCTGGAACCTATTTCCACAATTTACTGATGTATTGTGAGTAGAGGTATTTAAGATTTATTTTTATTTTTATTCATATGTGCGTATGTGTGTGTCTGCCTGTGTGAGTAGTGCTCCATGTGTGCAGGCATCTGCAGAGGCCAGAAGAAAGTGTTGAATCCCCTGGAGCTGGTGTTAGGCAATTATGAGCCGCCCAGTGTGGGTGCTGGGAACTGAGCTCAAGTCCTCTAGAAGAGCAGCAAGTGTGCTTCACTTCTGACGACCTCCCCAGCCCCAAGCGATGTGCTGTTAAGCAGTAGCTTGTGACCCGAGAGGTGGTGGGAAGGAAGCTAGTTTATATAACTCAAGGCTGAGCTTCTCGAGCTGGAATGTGGGTATGAAAATGCCACACTTCCTGGCCCGACTCGGATGGAAGCAGATGAAACCTGGGTGCTCTTTAGGGAAATAAAACCTGTCTTAAATGTCTGCTGGTCTGTTTCTGAGGACCTCCACTTTTACACACATACACACACGCTCACACATACACACACGCTCACACATACACACTCACGTGCACACACATGCTTACACACACTCATAGGTTCTCACACATATGCAGGTGCACACATACACTCAGGCACATGCTTACACATACACTCATAGACATGCACATACACTTACATATGCTCATACACATGCTCAAACACCCATACCCACACACATACTCACATATGTACACTTACACACGCCCTCACACATATACATGCTCACACATGCTCACACATATGCACATACATACACAGTTACATAAACTCACACACACACAGACACATGGACACATGCATGCTCACACACATGCACACATGTATTAACATGCATGCTCACATACACTCACAGGGGCACAGGCACACACATAACATACACGCTCACACACATGTGCTTACACACTCACTGACACACAAGCACACACACGAACAAATGTACACGCTCACATACACTCACTGACACACACACTTCCTGTCCTTCACAACTTTCAGAGCACACTGTTCCAGCATCCCTATTCTTCCTTCTAAGATTCACTCCAAACTTGGACTTTCCCAGAATGCCCCGCCCCTGCAGCTGACCTGGCTGGCTTACCTGGGAAATCAGAGAGGACCTCAACCGGCTCCTCCCAGGCATTAGCTGTCCTTGACTCTGCCACAGAAGGGAGTACAGGGTGAAGGGTAATTTATAGGCACCTTCATGTGCTGGTGGAAACAGCCCCAGCTCTGCATATCACTTAGATTTTCACAGAAAAGTGAGAAAGTGCTGACCAGCATATCCTAGTGCTCATTCATGAAACACACACCCCAACGAGTCCGTGGTTCAAGAATCTGAGTCACATCGCGCACCCTTTTCACATCAAAGTCCAAGAAGAAGCACTGTAGTACAGGTTCTCATTAAATTTAGTGCTAATTCTCAAGCTTATTCATTAATCATGGAGCTTTAATTTTTTCTCACAGTATCTCATGGGACTAGTTTTTCTATAGGGCATTTTGAGATAACCGCTTTACTGTGTCAATACCTTCACTTTTTAATATATTTAAGATCTGAAACTCTGCCTGAAAGATTCAAACCAATTCTCAGGAATTTTGAAGCCTAGTGATCTCTTGGATCATTTAGATAGAGTTGATAATGACATTTTAAAAGCATGATTCATAAACAGTTTAATAGTAGAGAAGTAACTCAGGATTTGTAGTAGGCCCAGGCCTGAACCTCAATTCCACCCAGGCAAACAAACTACTTATATACAACCACCATTCATAAAGAGCCTCATACTTAGAAACAGTCAGAAGTTGAAGTATTGGTACAGGTTGAATTGATGTCATAATCATTGAACCAACCCAAGGTTTCTGTCGTCATAGCCTGGGCCTGCTTCTGCTTGTTCCCACTCAGATTTTATTGCAGTCCCACTTAACTGCCTGCACGTGAGCGTACTTATCAAGTAATGGCAGATTATCTGATCATAGGACTCTGACAATCTTTATAAAAGCATGGCTCTGAGTCACTCCTTTTTTTCTTTTTCTTTTTTTTTTTTTAGAGGAGAGTGGGAACGCAGTCCCCCACTACCACAAATTATGCAGTCGAGTTTCCTGCATTTGGGGAAATCGCAGGGGTCAGCACATCCGGAGTGCACTGGATGAGCCTCGTCCTGGGAAATCCACCTTCGCGATCATGTTATCTCCCCTGCCAAGGAAGTATAAACGTCACTCCTTTCAAAAGATCACTGTGGATACTTTCAGTGTGTTTCCCTGAGTTTTATATCCTTCCAAAACATTCTCAGAAATTTCAATTAATCTAAAAGCTACATAGAGAGGAAGGGGCATGTGCTCTAGAGCCAGGCAGATGTTGACCCCAGCTCTGCTGCTGATGTATGGAGTGCTACTTAAGTACTTCAAACCTCAGCCTGCTCTTCTGGAAGATGTAGATAATAATTGCACTCATTTACAGAGTGCACAGAAGGAAATATGTAGCATCAAATACATAATTAAGTGCAAACAATAGCACCCAATGCTTATTAGATGCTCAACAATGTTAATTTCTTATTCTACCTCACATAATCTGTCCCTGCTACAAACTCTCAAAGATACAGAGTGAACTCTTTATGGCAAACCAAGCCTGACTCTTAATAGCAGTGGGTAATAGCCTTGGTCCTGCAGGAACAATCATTAATATCATGGACACATCTTAGTGTCCTAAAGACTACAACAGACTTCAGATCTCACACATAAGAAGGTGGTCCTGTGGAGGAGGTTTCTATTTTCCTTTCTCCACCCCAAACAGCTAGATCTTTCTGCTAGTCTTAAAGGAGTCCAGATCGTTAAATAGAACTCTAGAACTCTGGGAGAATCAGTTTTACTCTCATTTAGAAAGATATTTAGAGGAAAGAGTGGACAACCTGTGGAAGGTTTTTCATTCCAAAGAAAATAACATATCCATTGTTCATGCCAACAGCTTGGACGGAGTGGGGAATTTGAGGGTGGACATCAGGGCAATTAGAGTCTGAGCTACACTTGTATAGTTTTGTGTGTGTGTGTGTGTGTGTGTGTGTGTGTGTGTGTGTGTGTGTGTTCCTACAAAATGTCTAGGCTCCCTTCTTTCCATACTCTGTTGATACAATGATTTTTAAGAGCCAAGTACTAGACACATCACAAATGAGTTTCCCCACAGCCTGTTGAGATTCTGGATTGTTTCACTCTCTGGCTTGCCTGGGCAGGGAAATCTGCAGAGAGTAACAGAGAAAAGACACTAAGCATGAAGACATATCAATAAGTAGTACCCAGCATGAAAAACAGAAAAGATTGAAACATGCTGACCCTCAGGAAACTACACAAATCAAAATGTTTAAATTTGTTTTGTCAGAGTACAAGGAGGATAAAAGAAATACATTCATATAGAAAAATAAATATGAAGAAATAATTGCTGAAAACTTCCCAGATGTGGGGGAAAGCACAAATTTACAGCTTCAAAATTACAGGAAATCTCAAATAGCATAATCTCAGAAAAAGCATATCTATATCCAGATATGATCATAATTCAACTGGCAAAAGTTGGGGCTGGACAGATGCCTCAGCAGTAAGCAGCACTGCCTGCTCTTACAGAAGAGCCTGTTTTGGTTTCCAGCACCAACATGGCAGCTAATAACTCCAGTTCCAGGGGATTCAGTGCCCTCTTCTGACCTCTGTGGGCACTGCACAGCATGGGTACACTTGAATACATGCAGGGAATACACTCATACACATAAGAAAAAAATTTTTTGGTCTTTTCAAGACAGGGTCTCCCTGTAACCCCAGCTGTCCTGGAACTCACTCTGTAGACCAGGCTGGCCTTGAACTCACAGAGATCCACCTGCCTCTGCCTCCCCAGTGCTAGGATTAAAGCGTGTGCCACCATGCCCAGCTTCACATAAGAATTTTTTTTTAAAACAATTTTAACTGGCAAAAGTTAAGAATAAAAATATATCTTGGGCTGGAGAGATAGCCTAGCGGTTAAGAGCGCCGACCGCTCTTGCAGAGGACGCCGGTTCGATCCCCAGCACCCACATGGCGGCCGAGAACCGTCTGTAACTCCAATTCCAGGAGAACTCCAGTTCCAGGGGAATCCGATACCCTCTTCTGACCTCCGCGGCGTTGCACGACACGGGTGCACAAACTTGCATGCAGACAGTACATTCGTACACATACAGAAATAAATAAAATTAATAAAAAAAAAAANCTGTTGGGGTTGGAAGGATGGCTCAGACATGTAGGAGCAGCTTGTCTCTTACAGAGGACCTGAGTTTGGGTCCCAGTCCCCACATGGCAGTTAACAAGAGTCTATAACTACAGTTCCAGGGCATCTGGATGCTCTCTCTGACCTCCATGGACATTATACAACACAGATGCACTTACCACATGCCAGCAATATACTCATACATATAAAATAAAAATAATAAATAAAATACTTTTAACGGGAAAATAATTCTATGTCTGGCAAAATATTGTTTAAAAACAAAGGGAAAATAAATACATTTTCAGTAGAGGATAACTAAGATAATTTATTACCAACAGATCTGGTCTAAATAAAAATTGCTTTAATCCTAGCACTCAGAGGCGGAGGCAGGCGGTCTTTGTGAGTTCAAGGCCAGCCTGGTCTACAGGTGAGTCAAGGACGCTGGGCTACCGGAGGGACCCTGTCTCAAAAAGGACCAAACAAAACAAAAAAAAAAAAAAAAAAAAAAAGAAAAAAAAAAAGAAAAAAAAAAAAAAGGGCTGAGAGAGAAAAATAGAGCTTGGGAGGATAACTCACACTGTTAAAAGCCTAAGGCTACACAGCCAAATGTCAGGAGTTCAGTTCCTAGCATCCCTGTCACTAACGTTGTCTATTCAGCTTCCCTTTGTCTGGTGTGTTGACCTTTAATTTCAGTACTCAGGAGGCAGAAGCAGTGAATGTATGTGAGATCAAGGCCAGCCTGGTCTACAAGCTGGGGACCTTCAAAAAAAAAAAAAAAAAAAAAAAAAAAAAAAAAAAAAAAAAGAAAAAAGAAGAAAGAGCAAGAAGAAGAAGAAGAAGAGAGGAGGAGGAGGAGGAGGAGAGGAGGAGGCGGAGGAGAGGAGGAGGAGGAGGAGGAGGAGAAACAGCCCAGGAGTTAGAGAGATGGCTCAGTGGGGAAAGGGCTTGTTTGCCCGCCAGTCATGAGGACCCATGTTCAGATCCCTAGCACTCTCAACAAAGACTGCACACACCTCTAACCCCAATGCTGGGGGAGGGAAGCAGAACAATCCCTGGGGATTGCTACACAACATAGCCAATCAGTGAACTCAGGTCCAGTGGGAGGCCCTGTCTCCAAAAAATAAGTTGGACAAGTGATTGAGGAACACACTCAAGGCAACCTCTGGCCCCACTGCACACATACACAGATGCGCGTGTGCACATAAATGTGTGCACGTGACAAAAACAGCACATGTTGCACTCTGGAGAGAAGGGGAATAGACTGTCATACTCTGTGGGTAGGAGCATAAATTGACATAGTCTGTGGAAAAACAGTATGGAAATTGGGTGACAGAAACGTTCAGGGTGAAGATCAGGCACGTTCAGGGTGGTATGGCCATAGACAAAACCTACAGCAACAGGTATTCCCAATCGGTCTCCCATCCAAGTACTAACCAGGCCTGACCCTGCTTAGCTTCTGAAGAGATTGGGCACATTCAGGGTGGTATGGCGGTAGAGAGAAGGGGGGGAAAGAAGGAAGAGGGTGGGGAGGGAGAGGAAAGAAGGGGAGAAAAGAAGAGATGAGTTTCCATAGTATCCAGTAATCTGAACTACTGACTATAACCAAAGGAAATGAAATCAATATGTTAGAGTCATCTCAACTCCCATGTTTAAAGTAGTCTTCTACACTCCAATGATTAAAGTAGCACTATTCACAATACCAAGAGGCAGAATCAACAATCTAGGTCATAGATGAATGGATTAAAATAAAAATATATTTAAGATGGATGGATAAGGGGCTGGAGAGATGGCCTAGCAGTTAAGAGCGCCGACTGCTCTTGCAGAGGACCCGGGTTTGATCCCCAGAACCCACATGGCAGCTGAGAACCGTCTGTAACTCCAGTTCCAGGAGAATCTGACACCCTCTTCTGGCCTCCGTGGCATTGCACAACACAGGTGCACAAACCTACATGCAGACAGTACATTCATACACATAAAATAAATAAATAAAAATAAAAGTAAACAAATTTTAAAAAATGGATGGATAAATATACACATATATGTGTGTCACATTTTTACATATCTGTATTTAGTTTAATGAGTCTGTATAAATACATATAGAAACAATGAAATTGACAACATCTTGGTTCTTTTTTGCTTCTGTTTTAGAGCTGTTTGAATGAAACTCAGGCCCCTGCTCATGCTCAGCAAGTGCTCTATCTACCATTGAGCTATATATCCCAGGCCTTGGTTTTTTGAGACAGGGTCTCACTCTTCAGTCCAAGCTGGACTCAAACTTATTGTCTTCCTGCCTCAGCCTCCCGAGTGCTGAGATTACAGACATGTGTCACATAGGACAGGTTCACTGGTGGGCACTTGGATGGAACTAAAGGACATTATCTTGAGATAAATCAAGCACAGAAAAGAAACACTGCTATGTTCCCACTTAAATGTTTACCTCATAGAAGTAGAGAGTGGAACAATGCTTAGTAGAACCTGAGGAGAGTATGAAAAACTAGAAGTGGGGTGGTTAATGAGTCTCAGAATATAGCTCAATAAGAGAAATCAGTTTTAATGTTCTATAACAGAAAAACTATGGTTGATAAGAAATGACTATATATTTAAAAATAGTAGAGTGCATTTTTAATAGTAGAGTGCATTTGTTTTATTTTATTTATTTTTTGTATGTGTATGAATGTACTGTCTGCATGTAGGTTTGTGCCCCCGTGTCGTGCAATGCCGCGGGGGTCAGAAGAGGGTGTTGGATTCCCCTGGAACTGGAGTTAAGACGGTTCTTAGCCACCATGTGGGTGCTGGGGATCGAACCCGGGTCCTCTGCAAGAGCAGTTGGCGCTCTTAGCCACTAGGCCATCTCTCCAGCCCAGTAAAGTGCATTTTTAACACAAAGAAATGATAAACATTTGAGTCAATGCATCTACTAATAACCCTGATTTCATCAGTATACATTGTGTGCTGGATAGCTTTAGTGTCAAGTTGACACACCTGGGTTGAGGGAGCCTCAATTGGGGAATTTGGTCCATTGGATTGGCCTATGGCCACATCTGTGGTATATTGTCTTGATTGTTGAGCAGTGACAGTATAAGAAGGCAGGCTGGGCATGAGCGAGAGCAAGCCAGTAGAGAGCAAGCCAGTGGACAGCAGTCCTCCATGGCCTCCAGGTTCCTGCCCTGAGTTCCTGCCTTGGGCTTCCTAAGTGATGAAATGTGATCCAGAAGATGTAAGCTGAATAAACCCTTTCCTCCCCAAGTTGGTGTCGGTCAGAGTGCTTTGTCACAGCAGTGGAAGACAAACTAGAACACATTGTATACTTTTATTGTACTGTCACATTGTTCCCATAAATGTATACAATTATGTGAGGATTTAAAAATATTTTTAAATGTCAACAAAATTTTAGCAATTCGAATTCAGTAAAACTAAAGAGCCGTACATCAGAACTGGTGGAGATTCATTCTAGGAATTGAAGGAAGTTCAACACTCAAAATTAAGCAAAGTAGTCCACCAGATGAATGGATGTCAAGGAGACTTACATGATGACATCAATAAACACAGAAAAATGAACAAAACTCCATGTCCTTTCATGATTAAAACCCCTCAGCAAACTAAAAAAGAACCATCATAAATTAGTGAAGGATATTGCTAAAAGTTTTCAACTGACATCATACTTAAATGATTAAAATAAAAATGAAACCCTCCAATATCTCAGTCAAAGCAAGTGTGTCAACTCTCCTTGTCCACTCAAAATCCAAGAAATATGGGAACTTGGAGCATTTTTTTATTCCCCCAACCTTCTCAATGTTTTGGGTTCGGCTGACACTAGGGGTTACATCAATAAGTCCAATGCTTGACCTAAACCTATTAATTAAATAAAGCAACAGCACGGTTAGCTTTTTTCAGTGAAATTATGAATAATTCTATATGCTTATTTGAAATGATCTAAGTTTCATAAGCATAAGAAGATTGGGATTCTACTCAAAACTGAATCCCCAAGATACATACATGATTAATATAATCCATCCCTAAGCACAATCCATACATGATTTAGACTGAAGAATTATGAAGTGAAATAAAATAAGACATTGCCCTGGAAATGTATTAGCATTAATAAAGACAGAAAGCAAACTAGTGATAGCCAGAATCTGAACAGAAACGGGGAGGGGACAGTGACTGCTAATAAGGCTGTGATAAAAAGTGCTCTAAAATGTGGGGCTGCAGAGATGGCTCAGCAGTTAAGAGCACTGACTACTCTTGCGGAGGACCCAGGTTCGATTCCCAGTCCTCACATGGCAGCTAACAAGGATCTATAACACCAGTACCAGAGGATCCAACGCCCTCTTCTGACCTCCATGGGCATTGCACAACAGGTGTGCTTCCACACATGCAACCAATATATTCATATACATAAAATCAAAATAAATGTTTTTAAATGCTCTAAAATGTGATAATGGTAATTGTAGCACAGCTTTGTGAGTCTACTAAAAATTATTGAATTGTTAAGACAACACTTGCTCCTCCTTTATCGGGGGTTCACCAGCACACTGTTCACCAGTGCCATTGCTTCTGTCTTTTTTTGTGCGTGCAATAAAATCAGCTGACCAAGTGACCACAAAGCGGGGCTATCTGGGGCTCCTGTTTTTTAGCTGCTGTTTCTCTTTATCTCTGACCCTGTTGCTGTGTGATTATCTCAATTGGTTTTAATCGAGGCAGAAACTGAAGCTCTACCAATGAACTGTTTAAAAACAAGATACACTTTTGTATTAAAATTGCTTTCAGGAGCTGGAGAGATGGCTCAGCGGTTAAGAGCACCGACTGCTCTTGCAGAGGAGCGGGGTTCGATCCCCAGCACCCACATGGCGGCTGAGAACCTTCTTTAACTCCAGTTCCAGGGGAATCTGAAACCCTCTTCTGACCTCCACAGCATTGCACGACATTGGTGCACCAACCTACATGCAGACAGTACATTCATACATATAAAAAAAATGCTTGTAGTAAAAAAAAAATCACTGAATTGTATATTTTTTCCAAATTTTATTTATCTTTGTATGTGTATGAATGTACTGTCTGCATGCAGGTCTGTGCACCCATGTCATGCAATGCCACGGAGGTCAGAAGAGGGTCTCGGATTCCCCTGGAACTGGAGTTCTCCTGGACTTGGAGTTACAGACGGTTCTTAGCTGCCATGTAGGTGCTGGGGATCAATCCCAGGTCCTCTGCAAGAGCAGTCGGCGCTCTTAATGGCTAGGCTATCTCTCCAGCCCCGGATTATATATTCTTAAAGGGTGATTTTTATGATGCATGAATTATATCTCAATAAAGTTGTTACACACATACAAAGACCAGTTTGGAGGACTTAAACATGATTTTAAGATGTATGGTTATTATATAACAATGTGTGAAGCTACCAAATGACAGGTATAGGAAACAATGGAATAGAACAGAAATTCTAGAAACAGATCCACATAAATATTATCAATTAACTTTTTTTTACAGTAGTACAAAGGTAATTTAAAGAAGGCTCTCAATATTCATAAACAAATAAATGACTCTTGGGACTAGAGAGATGACTGACTCAGTGGTTATGACCACTGGTTGTTCTTGCAGAGGTCCTGGGTTTGGTTTCCAAGGCCCACATAGCTAACAGTTATCTGTAACTCCAGTCCCAGGGAACCCAATACCCTCTTCAGGCCTCCATGGGCATTGCACACACAGGTGCACTTACATACATGCAAACAAACACTCATACACATAAAACTAAAATTAATTATTAATTAAAAAATAAAGTGAATCTTAGCATTATCTCAAACCTTATAAAAAAATTATTTAAAACATATAGACATTTAAATTCATTTAAAATATCATATAAAACTCCTAAAATACAGGAGAAAATTGGGAGTAATTTGACTAAATTTGATTAAACTAGCATATATTTCTTAGATATAAAACACATTACATTTTAAAATTATAAATTGGATCTTATTAAAATGGAATTTTTTACTCTGAAAGTTTCTCCTAACAATGAAGTCATTGTCAACAGAATGAAAGCATGAGTTATAGACAGAGAAAATATGCACAAATTATAGCTGAGTCAATAATATTAAAAAAAAATTTTTTTTTATGTTGCTGGGTGTGGTGGTGCATGCCTTTAATCCCAGCACTCAGGAGGCAGAGGCAGAGGCAGGCAGATCTCTGTGAGTTCAAGGCCAGCCTGATCTACATAGTGAGAGCCAGGCCAGGTGGGTCTATAGGGAGACCCTGCCTCAAAAAGACCAATATATATACATATATATATACATATATATATATGTATATATACATATCATGTTTTAAAAACCAAAACATGCTGGGTGTGTTGGCACATGCCTTTAATCCCAACACTCAGGAATCAGGCAGGCAGATCTCTGAAAGTTCAAGGCCCACCTGGTCTACATAGTGAGTTCCAGGCCAGTCAGGGCTACAGGAAGACCCTGTCTCAAAAGATAAATAAATAAATAAATAAATTAGAAGATTTGAACAGTACTTTACCAAAGAAAATATAAAAATGGGAAACAAACACATGAAATGATGCTTAAGGTCATTAACCATTAAGAAAATGTAAACAAACACAATGAAATACCTCTGTAAACTTGTTAGGATGGCTGCATTGCTTTTAACTGTGAGACTGACAGTGAAGAAAAGCAACTGGACAGTGCATAGCTAATGCATAGATAATAAAGCAGTAGGAACAGTCTAGAGAACTTGACAACTGTCATAGTCAAGTTTACGTTTACAGCAACATGACCTAGGAGTCCCTATCTTATGTATTTACTCCAGAGAAATTTAAACTCTTGGTTACACAAAACTCTATACACAAGGGGCTGGAAAGGGCTCAGTGGACAAGAGCACTTGCTGCATAAGTATGGGGTCTGGAGTTTGGCTCTGCAGCACCCGTGTAAAAAGCCAAGCAACCCCAGCACTGTGGGGGAACAAACAAGGGGTGGCTGGTCACCACCCTAACTCTATGTTCAGTGAGAGTCCATGACTCAAAGAAATAAAGCAGTGAGAAAGTCAAATACTCTGCACGTGTGCATGCCAGGTGGGTGCGCCTGCCCACACATATGCACAAACACCACAATATATGCCAACATATACATGACATATACATACAGAGAAAAGGAAAACAAATAAAATATGGAAATGACTATGTATAGATGTTATTACTCACAAATGTCAAGAGATGTAAATCCAAATGTCTTTGAGTAGAGGAATGGATAATCCCTGTTGCAAGCATTTAAAGGTGTCTTTCTCAGAAGTAAAAAGGAATGAATTAATGACTAATAGTTAATGACTAATATCATCCTAGAAAACAAAAAATTCAAAAGGTACCATATGGCTTCATTTATGTGATATTCTGGAAAAAATAAGAATTACAGAGACAGAGAAGAAATCAATAGCTGCCAGGGATTAGGGGAATTATTCTTTATTTTTGACTATAATAGTAGTTTATGAACTTGCCAAAACTCAGAACTATATCCAAAGAGGATGGAGTCTGGGGGCTGGAGAGATGGCTCAGCAGTTAAGAACACTTATTTCTCTTCCAGAGGACTGGAGTTCAGTTCTCAGCATCCACATCGGGTGTCTGACAGTTTCCTGTAACTCCAGTTCCAGGGGGTCTGACAGCCTCCTCTAGTCTCCTAGGGTTCTTTTACTCACATGGCACACACTCTCAGAGTCATACAAATATACACATAAATAAAAATAAAATAAAGAGTATTGGGTTTGCTATATGTATGTTTAAAAAAGAAATCTGGAATAGCTATACTAATATTAGTCAAAAAATTAAATTAAAAAAACCCAGAAAACAGCACGGAAAGAAATTTAACCTGGTTTTAGGAAATTCATAAGCACCCTGCCAAATTGATCAAGAAAAAGACACTACCAATACCAAGTACACTCAAAGAGAGGATCATCACTACAGATCCTACAGACATGAAAATATAATAGAAAAATATGAAGAGCTTTATGCCATTGAATTTGACTGCCTAGATGAAACTGACAAATTCACTGAAAGACATAACAACCTAAGCTGATATCCACCAATTATTAACCTGAATTTCACCATGTCTATTAGAAATACTGAACTTGGTACAAAAGCAGAGATTTGAAAGAGCAGGAATAACTTCCCATGAGCAAAACACCAGGCCCAGGTAGCTTCACTGGTGAAATTTGCCAGAGTTTCAAAGAAGAAGTAATACTAATTCTAGTCAGCTCTCATGGAAAATAGAAGCAAAGGCAACATTCCCCACCAGCTCATTCAATTATTCAGTTTTCTTGACATTAAGGGGAGGGAAGTGCCACCATTACTTACAGGGCTCCTAAATTGAAATCGTTGCCCAAAAATGCCTCCAGCAGACTTGTGTCCAGAGCTGGGTTCTCCAGAGTGCCACTGGCTCCTTGAGCTGCAAAGGCAAAATGAAAATCTTGAGAACTGTGACTGTTTCAGAATGGCTGCTACCCCAGAATTTCAAAGCAACTAAATAATACAGTGCATTTACCAAGAATGTGATCTTTCTTCAATTTAAATATTTCCTTCCTGACTGAGGTGAGACTGGTTTAGTGCTCTTTCTATGAGCTTAAAATCTCTCTCTCTCTCTTTTCTCTCTCTCTATCTCCTCCCTCCCCACCCCCATTAGGGAGAGGGACCATGTCTTTCTTATTTTACCCACATGGATCCATGTTATGAAAGAGGCAAGCAATAACCATGTGTTGGACAGACAGGCAGATGACAGTTTGGTCAACAAAAAGTTCAATATAGTCTTTATAACTTTTTGTTAGATTTCTTAAAATGAATACTTCTGTCCCATTTCTTGACTTACAAAAATGAAAAAAAATGTTAGTTTTTCACTGATTATAATGACTAGTATTGGAATTTTAAAAGAATATAAAATACCATGTAAAATAAATATTATAAGGAAGACAAAAACATTACTGTGGGTTGGCAGGATGCCCAGCAGGTAAGGAACCTGCTGCACAGCCTGACCACCTGGGTTTGATCCCTGAAATCATGGTGGAGAGAGAGAACAGACTCCTGGAGTCGTTCTTTGTCCTCCTCACTCACACCCACACTCACAGATGTACATCATACATTCACAATAATAATAAATTAAAAATTAAAAATGTTTCTACTGGTAAACTCAAGAAAAGAACTGATTATTAAAAATAATCAGAAAATTAGACAGACTTAGTGAGCAACACCTTTAATTCCAGCACTAGGGAGGCAGAGGCAGGTGGATCTCTGAGTTCAAGGCCAGCCTGGTCTACATAAGTGAGTTCCAGGATGGCTTGGGGCTGCAGGTAGACTGTCTCAAAAAGACAAAAAGAATCAGAAAATTAAATTGGTTAAAATTAAATATAAATATTAATTGTTCTGGTGTAGATCATAACCAATAAATTTCAAATGAATATAATGGAAAGGGCACTCCAGTCAAAGTAACAAAAAGCATAAACACCTAAGTATATATTTAAGGACACTTTCTAAATATTAATTGTTCTGATGTAGATCATAACCAATAAATTTCAAATGAATATAATGGAAAGGGCACTCCAGTCAAAGTAACAAAAAAGCATAAATACCTAAGTATATATTTAAGGACACTTTCTAAATTAACTTTTTACTTTGCCATACTAAATAATAGATTTCATTACAACATTTTCATGTACATTGACTACTATACTAGGACAATTTTTGACAAAAAATTCCTATTCAAGGCCTTAAGATGAGGTTTAAATAAATGGAGAGGCAGACGTTGTTCTATAGCTTAAAAACTCACACTTAAAATTTTTTCACTAAGCTGGGCATGGTGGCACACACCTTTAATCCCAGCACTCAGAAGGCAGAGAGGCAGAGGCAGGCGGATCTCTGTGATTTCAAAGCCAGACTGGTCTACAGAGCAAATTCCAGGCCAGCCAGCTGGGGCTACAGGGAGACCTTGTTTCAAAAACACCAAAAAAATTTTTTTCATCAGAAATGTAGGATGTCTACCAAAGCCACCTATTAATGTCCCAAGGGCACTCCTTGGAACAGCACATTTTGAACGCATATCCTCCACAGGTCTAGAATCAGGCATCAGCCAGCGACCAGCTCAATTATTTCTACTAATAATTTGAATAAACATACTTGAAATCCAGTATTTAAAATTAAGTCACAACAGCTGGGTAGGGATCTAAATATTTCTGCCCCGTGTATCTAAGTCCTGCTCGATGTCTTCTTACTCTTCTGTGGCACTGTGGGTCCAAGCTTATTATTACTGCACATCAAACTGTCGGCTACACCCAATGAACCCCTTTTGAAATAGTGTGTCTGTGCTACTTAAATCAGATGATTTCCAAGCCAAAATTTCTGAAATCATTCTTTTAAATATTTACTTCTTTGGAAGAATAAATACACAAAAATAACCCCCCAAAATGAGAGCTATATTAGTGGACACATCAAAGGAACACAAGCAAGCCTCAGATAAAGAAATATGTATGTGACACCAGGCTTGGTGGTACATGCCTTTAATCCTAGCACATGGGAAACAGAGGTAGATGGATCTCTGTGAGTTCAAGGCCAGCCTGGTCTACCTTGTAAATTCTAAGCCAGCAAGGGCTACATAGTGAGACTCTGTTTCAAAAAACCAAAAGGAACTTTAATGTATATGTACAACATGGAATTTTACTACATGATAAACAAGCTCAGTTATTCAATAATGCTATAAGGACAACTGGCTGGACATGTACCGGGGAAACAATCTGGACTGCCATGCTTCAATATCAAACTCTGGATCAATTGACTGTAGACACAAACAGCTGCTTCAAGTTCCTTCCGTGATAGACTGTGCCTTGAACTATGAGCTGAAATAAATAAACCCTTTCCATGTTAAGTGGCTTTTGTCAGCATATTTTACCAGAGCAACAGGAAAAGAAACTAAGACACACAAAAAATTTCTTCAAACATAAAGGCAATTTGTTGGCTACCTTCAGTTGTCAGCTTGACACACCTGGCTTGAGGGAACCCCAATTAAGGAATTCCCTCCACTGGACTGGCCTGTGGCCATGTCTGTGGGGCATTTTCTTGACTACAGTGATGTGGGAGGGGTCCAGCCCACTGTAGGTGGCGCCACCCCTGGGCAGGAGGTCCTGGTAGTATAAGAAAGCATGCTGAACACAGGCCAGAGGAGCAAGCCAGTAAGCAGCATTCCCCCATGGTCTGTGCTTCGACTCCTGGCTCCAGGTTCTTACCCTGAGTCCCTGCCGTGACTTCCTTCAGTGATGAACTATGACCTTAGAGATGTAAAATAAAGTAAGCCATTTCTTCCCCAAGTTGGTTTTGTTCAGTATTTTTATCACAGCAATAGAGAAGCAAACTAGGACAGAGGTCTGTGCTGGGATTGTTGGGGCTTTGCTGTGAGACAGATTTGCCCCTGTTGCTTTGGGGAGAATTGTGGAAGCATTTGAAAAACTTGGGCTAGAAAAGCCACTGAGTGCTCTGAACTTAGTGAGGTGCTGCTGTGGGGCCTGGAATAGTTATGCTGAAGAGAAATGTGGATGATGGAGGCCTGGCTTGTGACATTTCAAGCGAAGCAAAGACTATCAGGGTGGTTTGTGTGATATTTTGAATTGAGACTCTGTGGTTTCTGGTCAGCTGGAGCTGAAGAATCAGCTGTGATTAACAGGAGACCAGCATCGCTGGGGTGGACTCTTCTGGGAAGTATTTCCTCCGGGTCAGCACACAGAAGCTGTGGTTCAGAGGGGGCCTGAGCTTCCATCTCAAGCTGGAAGAAGGGCTTGGTCATGTGTAAGAGTCCGTGGTGGCGCATGCCTTTAATCCTAGCACTTGGGAGGCAGAGACAGGTGGATCTTTGTGAGTTCAAGGCCAGCCTGGTCTACAGAGTGAGTTCCAGGACAGCTGGGGCTACAGGGAGACCCTGTCTTGAAAAGACCAAAAAAAAAGAGTCTCCCACATGAGCTCTTTGTGCTGGGGAGGGGCGGGTGCTCCTGAAACACAGGAGCCCGGAACTCGCTCCAGACAGGTAGATTTTAGGGTATATTGATTCTTGAGTTGCTGGAAAGGGGTCTAAACTCTAAACCCTTGTAAGGGGTGGCTGTCTGGGTGGAGCCGCCCTTCGCCTTTGCAGCCGGTGCCAGGTGGGTTTGGTTTGGCACCATTGTCTCTTTGTGTGTGGGGCTCCTGAAGCACAGGAGCCTGGAACACACTCCAGACAGGTACCAGGGCGTGGGCTAAGTCAGGCATATCCCCCCCACAACTGGAACTGATGAGAGACTATCCAAGTGTATTTTTTTGGAGAACCTTCAGAACAGGAAGGGAAGAGTGACTTAGACTTCTAATAACCAATATATAAACAAAATTGAAAGCCTGAAACCTAGACAAGTCAATACTCCATAAACAAGGAGGAGGAAAAAAAAGCATTGGAAGGAGGCAAGCAAAACCAGCCTCTAACATAGTGAAAAGACATTTGCGATTGGCATCAGAATACAGCCAAAAAAAAAAAATAAGAAAAGAAAGAAAGAAAGAAAGAAAGAAAGAAAGAAAGAAAGAAAGAAAGGGAAACCCTCATGCCAGGGACACAGCAAAGGGATAACATGGGAAAAGTGCAGGGTAATTTCATACCAAACTCTACCAACCCTGCAGGAGGTAGCTACAGTGGGATCCCCCTGGAAGTGTCCCAAGAAACAGATCTTAAAGGAATAATTGCAGACCTCTGCAGAGAAATTAAAGAAAATAAAGAAGTCAGAGAAGTAAGGAGAGAGAATGAAAAACTCAAAAAGGACCTACAGGGATACAATTACAAACATCAGAAAGAACTAAAGGAACACAATGACAAACTCCAGAAAGAACTAGAGGGAGAAAAAAACAAACTCCAGAAGGAAGTAGAAACACTGAAAAAGGAAGCCAACCAACGAAGTAAGGAGCACCAAGAAGAGATTGAGAAGGTCAAAAAGGAAATGGAAATACTAAAGAAATCACAGGATGAAATGAAAAAGGAAATCAAACACTCATTCTATCAAGAAGAAAGGAAATGAAAAAGCCTCAGAAATAGAATGGAGGAAGCAGAACAAATAATATCAGACCTGGAAGATAACACAGAGCAATTATAAAGCTCAAATAAAGATTATGAAAAATTTAAAAATACACAAAAGTGCAACAACCCGGAAATATGGGACACTATGAAAAGATCAAACCTCCGCATCATAGGAATAGAGGAAGGAGAAGAATCTCAAGAGAATAGCTGTATTAGTCAGGGTTCTCTAAAGAAACAGAAGTAACAGGATGAATATATAGCTATATACAATTTATTGATTTGCTCATGTGACAGAGTTCAAGGAGTCCAACAGTAGCTGCACCACACTGGAAAGGCTGAGAGAATCCAGGAACTGCTCAGTCCGCAAGGCTGGATGTCTCAGTAGTCCCAATCCAGTGCTGAAGGCCCAAATGGATTCCAGGAGATCTGCCGGTCTCATTACACACTGGTATCCGAAAGGTTGATCACAGCAGCAAGAGAAACTTACCAGACGAGAGAGGCAAGCCACAGGAGAAAAGAAGGGACCAGCTCCTTCTGCTGTGGCCTTAAATACTGCCTGCTGGCAGAAGGTAATGTCCACATTTGGGGTGGGCCATCCGGGTTGAGGCGGTCCAATCAGAAGACCATTAGTCCAGTCAAGTTGACACCCAGGATTAACCATCACAGTAGCATTGATCAGATCTTTAACAGAATAATAGATGAAAATTTCCCAAAACTAAAAATAGACAAACCCATACAAATACAAGAAGCACCTAGGACCCCAAATAGACAAGATCAGAAAAGAAAATTCCCATGCCATATCATAGTTAAAATGCTAGATGCCCAAAACAAAGACAAAATTCTGAAAGCTACAAAAGAAAAACAAGTCACATACAAAGGGAAACCCATCAGAATTACAACTGACTTCTCGGCACAAACCATGAAAGCAAGAAGAACATGGAGCAAAGCATTTTCTGTGTTAAAGGACTATGAATGCCAACCCAGGATACTATATCCAGCAAAAATGTCAATTATAGTTGAAGGAGAGAGAAAAATCTTTCATGACATAAACAAGATGATAGACTACATGGCCAGAAAACCAACTCTTCAGAAAATACTTGAAGCAATTCAAAGGGCAAAAGAGAGGAGCAACTATCTCCAAGAACCTAGGAAAAAAAAACTAATAAAAGCATAACTGCAAGAGTAGAATCGGAGACTAAAAATCCAAATGGATAATACAGTGAAAGAAAGCAACATCCATCTTTCAATTATAACCTTAAATATTAATGGACTAAACTCTCCAATCAAAAGACATAGACTGGGAGAATGGATTAGGAAACAAAATCCATCTATATGCTGTCTAAAAGAAACCCATCTCAATTTCAAGGATAGGCACCAACTTAAAGTGAAGAGATGGAAGAAAATATTCCAAGCAAATGGTACAAAAAAGAAAGCAGGTGTTGCTATTTTAATATCAGACAAAATAGACTTCAAAGCAAAAGAAATCAAAAGAGACAAAGAGGGCCATTACATCTTTATTAAAGGAAAAATTGGCTATGAAGATCTCACAATCATGAATATATATGAACCAAACTCTGGTGCACCAAACTTTATAAAGACAACTCTTCAGGATCTCAAGTCACAGATTAACCCCAGTTCACTAATAGTAGGGGACTTCAATACCACACTAAGTCCTTTCGACATGGAACATTCTCCAAAATAGACCATATACTGGGACACAGGAAAAAAACTCAACAAATACAAAAAGAATTAAATAATCTAATGCATTCTATCAGACCACAGTGCAATAAAACTCAATATCAACACCAGGATAAGCCCTACAACTTACAAGAACACATGGAGACTAAACAACATTCTCCTGAATAATGAATGGATCAAGGAAGAAATAAAGAAAGAAATAAAAACATTCCTGGAACTGAATAACAACGATAATACAACACAACAAAACCTATGGGATACTTTAAAAGCAGTTCTAAGAGGGAAGTTTATAACTCTAAGTGCCTACATCAAAAAAACAGAAAGAGCACAAGTGAACGATCTAACACTGCAGCTAAAATTTCTTGAGAGACAACAACAAATGAACCCTAAACACAGCAGAGTAGAAGAAATAACAAATATCAGAGCAGAGATCAATGAAATAGAAACAAACAAAAAAAAAACTATAGAAAAATCAATGGATCCAAAAGTTGGTTCTTTTAGAGAATAAACAAGATAGACAGACCTCTAGCCCTGTTAACCAAAAGAAAGAAGGAACAACTCCAAATCAATAGAATGTGTGATGAAAGGGGAAACATCACAATAGACAATGAAAAGATCCAGACAATCATATGGGAATACTTCAAAAACCTATACTCTACTAAGTTTGAAAACCTAGAAAAATTGATGAATATCTGAAATCCTGGGAATCACCAAAGCTCAACCAAGAAGAGATCAACAGCTTAAATAGACCAATAATAAATGAATAAATTGAAGACTTAATAAGAAGCCTCCCAACAAAGAAAAGCCCAGGCCCAGATGGTTTCCTGGCAGAATTCTATAAAATATTTCAAAAATACTTACAACCATTATTACTCAGGTTGTTTAGAAGGATACAAATGGAGGGAGTTCTCCCAGAATCATTCTATGAAGCCAGCATCACACTATTACCCAAACCAGGCAAAGATACAACCAAAAAGGAGAACTATAGACCCATCTCATTAATGAACACAGATGCAAAAATTCTAAATAAAATACTTGCAAATCGCATACAGACCCACATCAAGAAGATCATCCACCATGACCAAGTCGGATTCATTCCAGACATGCAGGGATGGTTCATATAAAAAAATCAATACATATCATCAAATATATAAATGAACTAAAAGACAAAAACCATACAATCATCTCAATTGATGTGGAAAAAGCCTTTGACAATATCTAGAATCCCTTCATGTTTAAAGTCCTAGAGGGAATTGGATTGGAGGGATCATTCCTCAATGTAATCAAGGCCATGTACAGGAAACCCACAGCCAATATCATCCTAAATGGGGAAATGACAGAAGCATTCCCCTTAAAGGTAAGAACTAGACAAGGCTGCCCCCTGTCACCACTCCTTTTCAATATAGTGCTTGAAACACTTGCTAGGGTGATAAGGAAAGAAAAGGAAATTAAAGGAGTTCTAATTGGAAATGAGGAAGTCAATATATCCCTTTTTGCTGATGATATGATCATTACTTAAGGGACGCTAAGGACTCCACCAGAAAACTACTAGAAATGATTAAGAGCTTCAGTAAAGTGGCAGGATACAAAATAAATCTCGAAAAATCAGTAGCCTTTCTTTACACCAACAACAAGCAACTGAAGAAGGAATACGAGGAGAACTTCCCACTCAAAATAGCCTCAAAAACAATAAAATACCTAGGAAGAAACCTAACCAAGACACCAAGGATCCAAACCTGAGCACATATAATTTCAGCCACCTCATATTTGACTAGGGGGCCAAGAAGACACAATGGAGGAAAGACAGCATCTTCAGCAAGTGGTGTTGGCAAAACTGGATCACCACCTGTAGAAGAATGAAATTAAACCCCTACCACTCGCCCTGTACAAAAGTCGATTCCAGATGGAACAAAGACCTCAACTTGAAACCCAAAACTCTGGAGGTGATAGAAGAAAAACTTGGCAGCAGACTACAAGTCATAGGCATAGGAAAAGACTTCCTAAATCAGACAGNTTTTTGAGTTTTTCATTCTCTCTCTTTACTTCTCTGAATTCTTCTTTATGTTCTTTAATTTCTCTGAATAGGTCTGCAATTAGTCCTCTAAGGTCTGTTTCTGGGGTCACCTCCAGGAGGATCTGATTGTAGCTGTCTCCTACCGGGTTGGTAGAGCTTGGTGCCTGAATTATCCTGCACCTTTCCCATTTTGTCTCTTCGTCGTCTCCCTGCCATGTGGGTTTCCCTTTTTGATTCAAATCTCAAATGCCTTTTCAGTTTGTTGAAAGCTGAAAGCTTGTTTTATTTTGCTTGCCTCCTTCCAATGCCTTTTTTTTCCCTTCCTTCCCTCCTAGTTGTTTATGGAGTGTTGACTTGTCTAGTTTTCAGGCTTTCACTTTTGTTTATATAATGGATAATGAAAGTCTCTTCCTTTCCTGTTTTGAATGCTCTCTTAATCCACTCTCTCCTCAATTCCAGTTGTTGGTGGGGGGGTATTCCTGATAGCCCGTGCCCCAGTACCTTCCTGGAGCAGTGGCGGGCTGGTACTGACCCCTGCCCTACTCAGGACCACAATATGGTGTCTGCACCTGACTCCAAACCCAGGATCCCCTCCCACTTGTGACTACGGGGGGCGGGGGGCACCCAGCTAAGCCCCCACTCTTTGGTGGGATTTATGAGTCTGGTCTAGGTCCGCCAGTCACTGGCCCCCGCTGCCACAACTCAGCTAATCAATTGTCCTGCACCAGTGGGTTAATGCCCTAAGTTTACCTTCCTAGATCAGTGGCGGGCTGCTCCTGACCCCTGCCCTGCTCAGGACCACAATATGGCATCTGCGCCTGACTCCAAACCCAGGATCCCCTCCCACTTGTGACTATGGGGGAGGGGCACCCAGCCGGACTGCCATGCTTTGGCAGGATTTAGAGTCCGGGCTATGTCCAGCAGTCACTGGCCCCCTCTGCCACAGCTCAGCAAATCAATTGTCCTGCACCTGTGGGTCAATGCCCTAAGTTTACCTTCCTGTAGCAGTGGCAGGCTGCTCCTGACCCCTGCCCTGCTCAGGACCACAATATGGCGTCAGCGCCTGACTCCAAACCCAGGATCCCTTCCCACTTGTGATCAGAAAGTCAATTGTCTAGCACCACAAGAGTCAATCTGTCTTAAGCTTTTACTTGCCTGGAGCAGTGTCTGGCTGCTCCTGGTGATCCTAGCAGGTCCGGAATCTGAGCCTGAACACAACCTCACTCCGGCCTTGATAGCATTTTCATGAGCCACTATTTACCTAAGTTTGTCATTTGTGCTGTATTTTTTAACCACAAGCCTTCTCAGAGATATATGTTGTCTTCACTTTTCCTATTTATTACCATAGTCTTTTCAATCCACCTGCAGTAATCAAAATATCTCCACCCACCATTCCATACAAACCATTTTTGAATATCATTAACAGCTTTTTAATTGCTGAATTTCAGTCTTCTCTTAGCCTTCCCTCTACTTAGCT
Organism: Rhizomys pruinosus; assembly: GCA_009823505.1. NCBI lineage: Eukaryota > Metazoa > Chordata > Mammalia > Rodentia > Spalacidae > Rhizomys > Rhizomys pruinosus. Next base: position 2,782,934 of record VZQC01005228.1, read on the forward strand.
TCTCTGTATCATTTAGTCAACCTCAGTGGACTGACTCTCTTCATTAAAACTGCTTACTTGGATAACATGATTCCCCTGCATTCTGTTGTTTCAGTTGCTTGCCTGTGTCCCTTCTGATGATCTAATATCGTTTATCTTTTTCCAATTTTGAAGTATTACCAAAGATATTATATTTGGTTCTCTTTGATTTACATCTAACAATCTCCACTATAATTACTACATTCATATGCATGATTGCAAGTCTCAACTCTAATCTATATCTTCAGAAACAACTTCCCTGTAGCTACCAGCATATCAGTTCTAAATGCTCAAGAGCATTTGTGTATTGTAACATAGATACATGTTTTTAATGAAACTCTGCATAACTAATACTTAGTTTAGTAGTTTTTTTAGATTTTCTCCATTGACTTACTTCTTGCAAATAAGCAAGATTCCTTAATCAAGTGTAATGCTTAAAATTTTCAGTCACTCCTAAATAACACATATACTCAGTCAAAAGTTGCTAATTGTTTCTGAAATCTCTCTTTGTCATCTTTATATATCTCTTATTTTTTCAGCTTTTTAATATGTCACATGTGTTAGAGGGACTGGTGTCTGGCAGGGGCTAGATCGGAGCTCTTAGCTTGGTGGGTCGCCTTTCCACCCTTGGCAGCTGGAAGCGGTCCTGAGTTTGGTTCTGACTCGGTTGCCTGACTCGGGAGCCGGAGTGAGGTCGTGTGTTTGGGCTCAGGTTCCGGACCTGCTAGGATCACCTGGAGCAGCCCGACACTGCTCCAGGCAGTACCGGGGTGCAACCTAAGCCAGGCATGCACACCTATGAATCCAAACCATCTCATTTCTTTGTTTACCCTCCTGTCCAGCAGCCAGCCTCATTCCACATTGTGAACTTTCATGGACAAGCACGCTGGGTGATATTCTTTTTCCTGTCTAGTTGAACTTCAAAGCACCATCAAGCAGCAGGTCAGTTAAGATTATTTTTTCTTTACCATGGTCATTCCTAGAGCAAGTTGGATTTACCTGCACCACATTTTCCATGTCATGGTTGACCTCACTTATTGGAGGGCAGAAAATGGCTGCAGCTGAAAGGAGAAGGGAGGATAATGACTCTATTTTCTGTAGAAAGAGATGAGATCATTTTTAAAGATGTCATTTCCTTTTAAATGCAGAAGGTTGTTAGACTCCCCTTTATGTTCTTTTATCACCCAAGGTCAAGGAAATAGGTGGAAGGAGTTACTTCCAGAGATGATAGTGAAACGTGAGCTGTCAGGCAATATTTAGGCCTAAAGATCATGAAGTACTTTGCTAACCACGAGTGTAACCAAGATGTCCGTGGGATGGATCATGATAAACCCTCTATTGTGGCAGCTCAATACATCACCTTTAGATGTGGCAGTAAAAAATAGCAGTTGGAGAGAGACAGCTATAACCTAACATTCCTAATGTTGAGCTCACTGTTACAGTGTATCTGAAGGTAATGATCAGATGAGCTCTGTGTTTGTGTGAGTGCGCACATGTGTGCGCGCCTGTGTGTGTGTGTGTGTGTGTGTGTGTGTGTATGTTACCTTTGTTCATGTGTCTAAGATATAAGTATCAGCTGTAGACTCCTCTGGTTCATGTGACTGAGAAAGTATCTCCAAAACCCCTATAGTTTCAGTGGGAAAAATAATAATATTGAAGGTATTTGTTAATTTGTTAATTAGATAGAAAATAATTGTTTTTTTCTCATGAATTAATTGTTCTGAAAGTAATTTTCAATTTTTTATTTGGTCACATGAATTGACAACTATCACAATTCTACCTTTCCCTATAAAATATGTAACCACACCCACTTAGTGGCACTTCTAATCAATATTTGGAGAACATACAAAAAGCTTTCATGAACTAAAAATTTAACACATTTAATTTTCACTGCTATTTATGAAAACTAACACATATAAAATAATTCATCTATGCTAAACAAAATATAATTATGTATTCAATCTATAATGACCTCCATTTCTGACTGAATTCAGTAAACTGTGCTACATAAACAGTAATCAGTATTAATCTGGGCTGGAGAGATGGCCTAGCAGTTAAGAGCACCGACCACTCTTACAGAGGACACATGTTTGATCCCCAGCATCCACATGGCGGCCAAGAGCTGTCTGAAATTCCAATTCCAGGAGAACTCCAGTTCCAGGGGAATCCGACACCCTCTTCTGACCTCCGCAGCACTGCACGACATGGGTGCACAGACCTGCATGCAGACAGTACATTGATATACATACAGAAATAAATAAAAATTAAAGAAAAATAAAGTGCATGAATTTGCAACAGCAGGATGGGAGCTTACCAGAAAATAATACTCAAACAGCTTGTTGATCTCATCATTTCCTTATCCTTTTTTGTGTCTTAAAACTCTGGGGCTTGAGAGATGGCTCAGCAGTTAAGAGCAACGACTGCTCTTGCAGAAGACCAGGGTTCAATTCCCACACCCACATGGTGGCTAAGAACCGTCTTTAACTCCAGTTCCAAAGGAATCTGACACCCTCTTCTGACATGCTCAGCATTACACAACATGGGTGCCCTAAGCTACATGCAGACAGTACACTCATACACATAAAAAATTAAATAAATAAATAAATAAATAAATAAATAAATAATAAAAAAGCTCTATCTCACTGAAGAGTTCCAGCAAATTTTCTAACCAGAAAATTCTGGAAAAAATAATTGAATTTGTAATCAATGACTATAATGGTATATTTTGTTTTACATGAATTCAAGTTATTTATCCCCCAAATTTAGTTCTTAACTTTCAATGAGGGTTAAAACAGTATTAGCTTACAAAGGTAATGTCTAAAGACCATGACCTTCACTAGCTCACTAGTGATCAAGAAAGTAATAGTAACCATTTTATTCAGTGGTTTGAAAACAACCCAAATGGATACTTTTGAATGCAGTAAAAATAAAAAGAATGGAAATTTCAATGTAAATAAAACAATAAAAGTGGTTGCTTTTGCCAACTTGCTGTCAGTTGATTCAGATTGTAGAGCACTATAATTATGAGAACTGACATATGTAAAATGATTATAAATTAATGATGTGTTGAATTAAGTCATATGCTATTGATTTCCACTAGGTAGATATATAATCACAGGGACTAAAGGACCTTTAAACAATGTAAAATTATGAAATTAATCTATAATGTTATAGTGTACACACTGTAAATTATGAGATCTTTTTTCATGTGATTAATGATGAATTTGTATAACTAAGCACTTGAATGAGTGGACTTCATTATAATCAGCCATTATTACTGCCTGTGAGACAGATTTGGTCAGCCACATTGTAAGTACTTTAACAATAATTCAGCCTCAAGAAAGGTTTCGCTGTTGGAAAACATATTCGTTACAGGTCATGTGATTATTTCTAAGAACTGAAAAATAAATAGGAAGGTTTCTGCTCTTATAAATTCCCATGAGTTCAATACAGAAAATATGTTTGTGTGTGAAAGTCTCCAGACTTATGGATGCCTCAAATATTTTCCTAAAAATATGTGACTCTTTTCATTTAAAATTTGAGAAATCAGAGTATTATGTTGACAGAATTTTCTCATGAATGAGATTCCTATAGATCCTTCCTGTTTAAAGTCATAGTTGTTATATAGTCACTGGAAGTTGTCTCACTTGTAGGAGTAAGTTTTGTATAACACATGAAGCTGTTTTCTATATTTTGAGCAAGACCAATAATTTGCAATATGTATGTGGCAAGAACATAAACTAAGATATATATATATATATATATATATATATATATAGTCTGCTTTATGAAAAGTTTTTCAGAAAACAAAGTTATTTTCTGGTTATGCACTCAGAAATTTGTTAATTTTTGTGCATATGATGTTTTTGGCTTACAAATGTCTGACCAGTGTTAGAAACATGCATAAATTGAAATTAATTCAGTCATAAAAAGGAAAGTAATGTAATTCATAACTCTTTGAGTAAAGACCTTGTGTTCATGTTTACATCCAGATTACATTTTGTGAGCAATAGACTGTGTCTACATGACACCAAAACATCTGGATGCAAAGTGAAAATTGTAGTCAATCATCTAGATGTTTCCAAATACCCAGATGCTTTGTGTTGGTTAGACAAAGATTTCAAATGATTGATTGAAATGTTCCTTCTCAAAATTAACATGAACAGATTATTCTATCCGGTAGTCTAGAGAGGCAGACCATAGACAGTCAGATATAGAATAGGAAATATCACCGAGGAAGGAGTGTATAGATAATATTTATTACTATTTCATATTTGTCAATATTCACACTGATTTTTACATTTATGCATTATCAGTAACAGAATGTTCACTGTACATTTACTATTTCTTCTCAAAAATCATCTATTCCATTGAAATATAAATGCAATATCTTTAAAACTTTAGAAACTATAACATGGAACAAAAGTATTAGGTGGGGTTGAATAATTGTTTTAAAAGTGGTGGAACATGCCTCAAATCCCAGCTCTCAAGAGGCAGAGGCAAGAACATTGTTTGAAGAATGCTTGAACTACATATTAAGACCCTGTATTGCTCCAAAAATTGGGGGCTGTGTATATAGCTCATAGCTTCATCACTTGTCTAGTCTTAGAAATGCCCTCTGTTTAAGTCCCAATAGTAGAAAAATATAATTTTAGATGCTGATTCCTTCATGAATCAATGTACTCAAAAACATAATCAATGAAGTGCCACCATATACATCCAAAAATGTAGAAATTTTTGAACAGCTAGAGTCAATGAGCAAGCATTTCTTCAAAAGTTATGAGCAACAAACACATTCCCTTGTAGAACACTGAGACCCCAGTGTGTGCCAGACTCTTCAGGTGGCATTATAGTTAGAAATTTAATGAGCTCTAGTATTCATGTAAAAACAACTCACAAGCCAATAGAAGATATTGGAATAATAACATATAATAACAGCAGAGAGACATAAATGCCAAGATAGCTGGGGGCTGTGCTGTTGATACAGAGATAAAGGAGCCACTGTCTCCTTAGATTTTGAGGACAGCTAGTAAAGATACTTTAAGAGAATAACTATTTGTTGAAAACTTTGAAGGAAAGATAAAATTGGAAGTCCTGGAAATGTTTTTTAAGCATAAAAAAGAGACAATATTTTGTTTTTTTAATTTTTATTTTTAATTATGCATATTTGCAGGGGGTTGTAGCCATAATTTCAGTACAGTGTCTTTGGAAGACAGAATAGTGTGTTGGACCTCCTAGAGATGGAGAAACAATTAACTGTGGACCACCCTAATTAGGTGCAGGCAACTGAACTTGAGTCGTCTGCAAGAGCTATATAAGTTCTTAACCACTGAGCAATATCTCCAGCTTGAGGAAGAAACTATTTTAATAACCATAATTAAAGCCTGATGGATATTTTAATTGGCTTACAGAGTTTAAGTCTCTGGATACAGTCTCTACCAATGATACAAATATAATACCTAATGTGAAAGGAAATTTTAAGGAATAAAATATGCCCAATGTACGGTTAAGCATTTAACACTGCATTGCATTGAAGTAATTTACTGGTTCACAAGTGACAGAGAGATGTTTAATTTTAAGCATCTGTATAAGCAGATGCTACTAAATGTGAAATGGCTATTCAAAACTGTTTGATAATCCCATGAGAGGAAAGAAAAAGTACACAGTTCCCAAAGTAGGGAGTACCTTATTGGCAAAGATCCCCAATAAAGGGAAGAACAGAGAAGTAAATCTGACAGTTCAAACAGATTTTACTCCTGGTGAATTCACCAATTTTAAATGACACAGATAAAGTTCTTGGGGAGCATTATAACGTGGCTATGAAGAGGCAGAAAATAAAAGCAGTGTGCATCTTTTTAATTTATTTTTAAGGGATCCACAATATAAGAGCACAGTTGTTTTCAGATCACATTAATGTTGCTCAGTTTGCCATACGATTATGTAATTGGTGCTAGCATCCACAGATGAGGGATACCATTTGTCATTTGTTTTCCTGGGACTGTATTACTTTACTTAGCATAGTATCTTCTAGCTCCGTCCATTTACCTGCAAAGTCCATGATGTCATCTTTCTTTATTGCTGCATAGAACTCCATTATGTAGATGTATCCACTCATCAGTTGAGGGGCACTTGGGTTGGTTCCAACTGTTTGTTATTATGAAGAGAGCTGCAATAAACATGGCTGTGCATGTATCTCTGTAGTAAGATGAGTCTTGTGGGTATAAACCCAGGAGTGGTATGGCTGGGTCAGGTGGTGTTCTAGTTTATCTTCCATTGCTGTGACAAAACACTCTGACCAACACCAACTTGGGGAGGAAAGGGTTTATTCAGCTTACATATCCTGGGTCACAGTTCTCACTCAGGGAGCCCAAGGCAAGAACTCAGGGCAGGAACCTGGAGGCAGGAGCTGAAGCACAAGCCATGGAGGAATGCTGCTCACTGGCTTGCTCTTCTGACCATGCCCAGCCTGACCTCTTATACAGTACACACCCACCTTCCCAGGGTGGCACCACTCATTGTGGGCTGGGCCCTCCGACACTGCTCCACCAAGACAATACTCCAATGGAGCCTATTTCCCAATTGAGGCTCCCTCAACCCAGATGCGTCAAGTTGACACTAAAGCTATCCAGCACAGGTGGCAAGCTAATTCTGAGTTTTCTAAGGGTTCTCCTCGTTGCTTTCCATAGTGGCTGTATGAGTTTACATTCCCATCAGCAGTGAATGAGTGTTCCCCTTTCCCCACAACCTCTCCAGCACTTGGTATCGTTTGTTTTCTTGATCCTAGCCAGTCTTATTGGAGTGAGATGATATCTTAAAATGTTTTTAATTTGCATTTCCTTAATTATTAGTGACATTGAAAACTTTTTAAGATATTTCTCAGTCATCTCTATTTCCTCACTTGTGAAGTCTCTGTTCAGCTCTTTGCTACATCTATTGAGTGGGTCATTTCAGTTTCATCTTCATTGGTTTTGAGGCTTGCTTTGCTTGTTTCCTTCAGGTACTTTCTTTGTCTTCTCTTTGTTTATGGAGGGATGGCTCATCTAGATTTCAGGTTTTCACTTTTGGTTAATATATTAGAAGGTCTAGGTAACTCTTCCATTTCTGTTCTGATAGTTTCCCAGAAATGGGATAGGTGATAATCATGTTGGTTTACCACTGATCATTATGCTCAGTTTTCTTCTGGTTGGTTCCTCTAGGTTGGCTGTGAAGCCCGGTGTGCTTGGACTGGAGTTGTGGAAGTCTCCTGTCTCTTCTTCCTTGCACCTTGGAATCACTACCTCTATTCCCACTGGGACACTCCCACCTCAGCTAAAGCAGTATGGGAGGGAGGAGGTTAGTTTGCACCTTCAGCCAGTGCACCAGGCCCCTCTGTGTCCCACTCCTGCTGTGCTGCCTGGGAGAATCCACCCATACCAATCACACAAGAGGGGTGTGGTTTCACCTGGGTGCTTGAAACTAAGCCTCCTGGACTGGCTTACCACAGTGGTCCTAACCACAGCTAACCTCTCCCCACACATGTCTGGCTGCTGCTGTGCGGGCTGGGAGACTCCATCCATGGTAAACACACAAGGGGGCGTGGTTATGATTAGGGGCTTGAACCCAAGCATCCTGTCCGGGCTTCCTGAAGGGCTACCAATGCCTATCACGCAAGAACAGTGTGGTTTTGCCTGGGAACTTGAACCCAAGTCTCCTGGCCTTGCTTCCCTAAGGGACACCTAGCTACAGCTTACGTCTCCATGCTCAGTAGCTGCTGCTGCTGCTGCTGCTGCTGCTCTGGCTGGGAGACTCTGTCAATGTTTATCAGTCAAGAAGGGCGTGGTTTTGCCTGAGCACTTGAAACCAAGCCTCCTGGCCTCCCAAAGAGCCGCCAGGCACAGCTAACATTTCCAGGCTCCATTCTGCTGCTGCTTTACTGGCTGGAAGATTCTGCCCACACCAATCGCGCAAGAGGGGCATGGTTTCCCTGGGCCCTTGAACCCAGGCCTCCAGGCCTGGCTTCCTGAAGAGCCTCCTAGCTGCAGCTACCCTCTCCATGTGCCAGTCCCACTTCTGCTGTGCTGGCTAGGAGACTCAGTCCATGCTGATCACACAAGAGGGGTGTGGTTTTGACTGGGTGCTTGAACCGAAGAATCCTGGCCTGGCTTTCCAAAGGGCCGCCAAATTGTTGCTAACCTCGCCACACAACGGTCCCTCTGCTTCTTTCGCTGTTGTGCTGGCTGGGACACTCCACTCATGCAGATCACACAAGTGGGGCGCAGTTTTGCCTGGGTGCTTGAACCCAAGCCTTCTGGCCTGGTTTCCGTCAGGGTCACATAGCCGCTGCCAGCCTCTCCACATGTCATTCCTGCTGCTGCTGCTGCTGCTGCTGCTGCTGCTGCTGCTGCTGCGCTGGTTGGAAGACTCCCGCCAACACCAATTATGCAAGACGTGTATATTCTCCTCAGTGCTTGATCCCAAGCCTCCTGGTCTGGCTTCCTGAAGGGCCACCTAGCCACTGCTAACCTCTCCACATGCAGGTCCCACTGCTGCTGTGCTGGCTTGGAGACTCAGTCCATGCTGATCATGCAAGAGGGTCAGTGATTTTACTGGGCGCTTGAACCCAAGCATCCTGGCCTGGCTTCCAGAAGTGTGGCCTAGCCTCCACTAACCTCTCCACATGCTAGTCCCTCTGCTGCTGCTGCTGCTGTGCTGGCTGGGAGACTCCACCCACGCTGATAATGCAAGAGGGGTGTGGTTTTGCCTGGATGCTTAAATACAAGCCCCCTGGCCTGGCTTACAGAAGGGCCTGCTAGCTGTAGCTAACCTCTCAACACATTGGTCCTGCTGCCTACCCTGGTGCTACTGCTGCTGCTACTGCTGTGTTGTGCTGGCTGGGACACTCTTCCCACACCTATCACGCAAGAGGAGTGAAGTTTCACCTGGTTTGATTGAACCCAAGCATCCCGGCCTAGATTCCTGAAGGGTCGCCTAGCCATGCCAACCTCTCCACCTGTGGTCCCACTGCTGCTGCTCTGACCTTCTACAGTTCACCTCCATTCATGGGATCAAATACAATCACAGAAAAGCAATTTGTTGCACTTGTTTACTTTGGGGTTTCATGGGTTTTAATCCACACTGAGTCCTCTGCTCCAAGCAATGAGTTTCATCCTAAACATTGTTCCAGTTACCACTTAGAGACTTTAGCCCAACAATTAAATGAAAATTTATCAGCTTTTCACAAGCTTCTTCACCAGGTATTGTACTTATATAACATCTAAGACCTACAACAAAGCCCTTATTTCAGATCAATCAGAGAGGATATAATTGCCTAACAGAATATTAAATGATGACGCATCTTAACCTCAAGGATAGGCACCACCTTAACGTGAAGGGATGGAAGAAAATATTCCAAGCAAATGGTACAAAAAGAAAGCAGGTGTTGCTATTTTAATATCAGACAAAATAGACTTCAAAGCAAAAGAAATCAAAAGAGACAAAGAGGGCCATTACATCATTATTAAAGGAAAAATTGGCAATGAAGAGCTCACAGTCATGAATATAAATGCAAGAAACGATGGTGCTACAAACTTTATAAAAACAACTCTTCAGGATCTCAAGGCACAGATTAACCCCAGTACACTAATAGTAGGGGACTTCAATACCTCACTAATTCCTTTAGACAGATGAACAGGACAAAGAATAAACAGAGAGACATCTGAACTGAATGATACAATACACCAAATGGACCTCACAGACATATTTCGAATATTCCACCCAAACAACAGAGAATACGCTTTCTACTCAGCACCCCATGGAACATTTTCCAAAACAGACCATATACTGGGACACAGGAAAAAACTCAACAAATACAAAAAAATTGAAATAATTTAATGCATTCTATCAGACCACAGTGCAATAAAACTCAGTATCAACCCCAGGATAAGCCTTATAACCTACAAGAACACATGGAGACTAAACAACACTCTCCTGAATAATGAATGGGTCAAGGAAGAAATAAAGAAAGAAATAAAAATATTCCTGGAACTGAATGACAATGATAATACAACACAACGAAACCTATGGAACAGTTTAAAAGCAGTTCTAAGAGGGAAGTTTATAGCCCTAAGTGCCTTCATCAAAAAAAGAGAAAGAGCACAAGTGAATGATCTAACACTGCAGCTAAAAATACTTGAGAGACAACAACAAATGAACCCTAAATGCAGCAGACAAGAAGAAATAACAAAAATCAGAGCAGAGATCAATGAAATAGAAACAAACAAACAAACAAACAAACAAACAAAAAACTATACGAAAAAGCAATGAATCCAAAATTTGGTTCTTTGGGAGAAAAAACAAGATAGACAGACCTCTAGCCCAGTTATCCAAAAGAAAGAACGATTCCAAATCAATAGAATCTGTGATGAAAGGAGAAATATCACAACAGTCAATAAAAAGATACAGACAAACATATGGGAATACTTCAAAAACCTATACTCAACTAAGTTTGAAAACCTAGAAGAAATGGATGAATATCTGAAATCCTGGGAATCACCAAAGCTCAACGAAGAAGAGATCAACAGCTTAAATAGACCAATAATATACGAAGAAATTGAAGATGTAACAAGAAGACTCCCAACCAAGAAAAGCTCAGGCCCAGTTGGTTTCATGGCAAAGTTCTATAAAACATTTCAAAAAGACTTACAACCATTACTACTCAAGTTGTTTAGAAGGATACAAAGGAAGGGAGTTCTCCCAGAATCCTTCTATGAAGCCAGCATCTCTCTATTGCCAAACCCAGGCAAAGATACAACCAAAAAAGGAGAAGTATAGACCCATATCCTTAATGAACATAGAAGCAAAAATTCTAAATAAAATACTTGCAAATCGCATACAGATCCACATCAAGAAGATCATCCACCATGACTAAGTTAGATTCATTCCAGAAATGCAGGGATGGTTCAATATACGAAAATCAATAAATATAATCAAACATATAAATGAACTAAAAGACAAAAAACATACAATCATCTCAATTGACACGGAGAAAGCCTTTGACGAAATCCAGTATCCCTTCATGCTTAAAGTCATAGAGGGAATTGGATTGGAAGGATCATTCCTCAATGTAATGAAAGCCATATGCAGGAAACCCACAGGCAATTTCATCCTAAATGGTGAAACAACAGAAGCATTCCCCTTAAAGGTAAAAACTAGGCAAGGCTGCCCCCTGTCATCACTCCTTTTCAATATAGTGCTTGAAACACTTTCTAGGGTAATAAGGAAGAAAAGGAAATTAAAGGAGTTCTAATTGGAAAAGAGGAAGTCAAGCTATCCCTTTTTGCTGATGATATGATCATTTACTTAAGGAATGCTAAGAACTCCACAAGAACACTCCCGGAAATGAATAAGAGCTTCAGTAAAGTGGCAGGATACAAAATAAATCTAGAAAAATCAGTAGCCTTTCTTTACACAAACAACAATGAACTGAAAAAGGAATGCAAGGAGACCTTCCCACTCAAAATAGCCTCAAAAAGAATAAAATACCTAGGAACAAACCTAACCAAAGACACAAAGATCTTTACAACAAAAATTTCAAACCCCTGAAGAAGGAAATTGAAGAAGGCATCAGAAGATGGAAAGACCTCCCATGCTCATGGATTGGGAAAATAAACCTAGTAAAAATGTCCATTCTACCCAAAATCTTGTACATATTTAATGCAATCCCAATTAAAATCCATGAGAGTTTCTTCACAGGCTTGGGAAAAAAAATCATGAATTTCATTTGGAAAAACAAAAGACCCCGAATAGCCAAACAACCCTGAGTGAAAAAAGCAATATAGGGGGTATCACTATACCAGACTTCAAGCTATACCACAGGGCTATATTCATAAAAACAACTTGGAACTGGCACAAATACAGATAAGTTGACGAATGGAACAAAACTGAAGATCCAAACCTGAGCACATATAATTTCAGCCACCTCATATTCGACAAGGGGGCCAAGAAGACACAATGAAGGAATGACAGCATCTTCAGCAAGTGGTGTTGGCAAAACTGGATCACCACCTGCAGAATAATGGAATTAAACCCGTACCTCTCACCTTGTACAAAAGTCAATTCCAGGTGGATCAAAGACCTCAACGTGAATCTCAAAACTCTGCAAGTGATAGAAGAAAAACTTGGCAGCAGACAATAAGACATAAGTGTAGGAAAAGACTTCCTAAATCAGACAGCAGCTGCACAAGAAATAAGATCAACAATTGACAAATGGGACCTCATCAACTCAAAAGATTCTGTACATCAGAAGAAACAATAACGGAAGTAAAGAGAAAACCCACTGAGTGGGAGGAAACCTTCAAGGCAGATACAATTGACAAAGCATTGATTTCCAGAGCATAAAAACTACTCAAAAACAAAGAAAGAAAACAAATGAATCATTCAAAAGATGGAGCAAAGAACTGAATAGAGACTTCAGAGAGGAGGAATTAGAGATGGCCGAGAAACATCTCAGAAAATATTCAACCTCAATAATAATTAGGGAAATGCAAATTAAAACCACTTTAAGATATCACCTCACTCTGATAAGACTGATTAGGATCAAGAAAACAAATGATGTCAAGTGCTGGAGAGGTTGTCGGGAAAGGGGAACACTCATCCATTGCTGGTGGGAATGTAAACTTTTACAGCCACTATGGAAAATAGTGCGGAGTACCCTTTGAAAACTCAAAATGAGCTTGCCATTTGACCCAGCCTTAGCACTCCTGGGCATATACCCACAAGACTCATCTCACTGCAGAAATACATGTACAGCTATATTTATTGCAGCTCTATTCCCAATAGCAAGAAGGTGGAACCAACCCAAATGTCCCTCAACTGACGAGTGGATAGAGAAAATGTGGTACATATACACAATGGAGTTCTATGCAGAAGTAAAGAAAGATAACATCATGAACTTTGCAGTTAAATGGATGGAACTAGAAGATATTAAGTTAGGTGAAGTAATACAGTCCCAGAAAAAACAAACAATGAATGGTATCCCTCATCTCTGGATACTAGCGTCAATAACCCAGTTGTAAATACTTCTTGTGGGGAGGGATGCATTTTGGAAAGAACAACAACAGAAAGACTGCATCAAAAACTGATTGAAATGGTGAAACTGGAGGAGAGGGAGGGGTGGGAGAGGGACATGAGTCTATATTCAATTAATATATATTTAATTGATGTGAGTTTAACAAGTATCCAATTTTACCCAAACTCTATCTACAAACTACATGGTATTTTAGGACTTAGTAAAAGTAAAAATATTTATATTAACAACACTGGTTTGAAGGTTTTTGTAAAAATGGTAATACATCTAAGTGGAAATATAAATTGTTGTCCACATTTGTTTTACTTAAAATCTGTATAAAAACAACCTTGGGATTAACATGTACAAACGTTCTCTATAATTTCTTTGTTATACAGTATCATCTTGTAACATCTCTTTTACCTGTAGGATAATTTACCTTAAGGAATTAAGCTTGCTTCCCAAATTAACAGCATACAGTCACCCAAAACAGCTTGGATAAACTTAACGAAATTTATACCTTGATTCCTGCCTATAGGTATGTATGCAACTGCCTTTTTGAGACTCATGGGTCAAAAAAAAAACCCCTAAAATTAAATAAAGGGGGTGGATACAGTTATATATTTAACCATTTTGTCAAATTTTCAATTTAAATCTTAAAACTAACTATGGGAAAAGATTTGTATGTTCCCACAGGTCAAAACATCAGCAACGTAATGACTGAGAAAGAAAAGATACAGTTTTGCATTGTGCAGGATGTACCAAGAAATATCAGCAGAGAAGTTGGCCCATCTAAGCATTAAAAGTAAGAAAAGCCTCAGACTGCTACAGATGTCAAACATCTCTGTGGATCCTATTTGTAACAACTGTTTATAATGAGTCCTAATGAACCTTACCTTCTAGGGGCCACAAATGATTTAATATGAGAGACCTTCTTACATCCTTTTCATAGAACAAAGAAATACATGATGGTAATGAAGTCATTCTTTAACAGTAACTTAGAGCTGACTGTTACAGAGGTAATCTCCTACAAAACCTGTATAACTGCTTTCTTTAATTGACTAATAGACATAGGAAATGTGAAAAGGATTATTCTCTATTCAGAGCCAAATATAATACTAAAGTCTTTTCAAGCTGTGCATTTAAGCAAAATATAATAATACAGGAGAGCTCTGATATCAGCAACGGATTATTCTGCCATGGAGATGTTGGCCAGGGGATCCAAGCCCCCCCCCCCCAAAAAAAGGTAAAGGCTTCTTGCCTGTAAACTGGGATACCTGCAAAAAGAGAGGTGGTAAGGCCCTGCTGTCGAAGACCTGATGCAAGCACGGGAAAGATGTATTGAGACCACACTTGCAAGTGTACAGTTGGTCTCTGGAATGCCATAGAGTGTTATTAAAGGCCACTAAACCAATAAAGAAAAAAATTTTCTCCTTGAGTTAAGCAAAACTGCTCTGTCAGCATCAGCTAGACCCCACCTGCCTGGAAATACTGTGCAGCAGTGGCAGCCACATGTCTGTCTATCCAAAAAATTGTCTATTAGCTCTCTCCTTGGAAGAATAATTCACAGCTGATGCCACAAGCTTACATCCTCTAGTGGTTAGGAGAATTTATAAGCCACAGTAAGACCTTTTCATCTTTTACAGAAAAAATATAATTCATGGATTAGCATACCATCCAAACATCTGTGTCAATACCAATGTAACCTACCTAAATAATTAGTACTATTTAAATACCTATATATCAGCTGGGTGTGGTGGCGCATGCCTTTAATCCTAGGGATTGGGAGGCAGAGGCAGCGGATCTTTGTGAGTTCAAGGGCAGCCTAGTCTACACAGTGAGTTCCAGGACAGCTGGGGCTACAGAGAGACCCTGTCTCAAAATGACAAAAAAATGTACCTATATATCTAATTGCTTGTGATTCATTAGTAGGATTGAAAGGTTATTCCTGGACAAACTGTCAACCCATGAAAGGAAACAGCCAGAACTGAGCAGAGTCCAAAACGACATCTCCAGAGAAAGTAGACTGTTTTGCTTCTCATCCACCAGTACCCCTTTTCTAAGCCCAGGGAAAAATCTGTGGAAAAGGTGGCATGGTAGAATGTAAGGGCTGCGATTGGGGTGAATGGTGGAACTACAGCAACATAGACTGTTCACTTATTTGATCAACATGATTGTACATATAAGCTCCACCAGCTGGATGGTGGGAGACTTGGGCTGTGTGGGTATGGTCATAGCTGCTTGCAAATTGGTTTAACATTAAGGATGCTTGTACTCATAACTTATTATTTATTCTTAAAAAATTTTAAATGGAAAAAAAATGAAAGAATACATGACCAAGAAACCAACACTTCAAAAAATACTCGAAGTGATTCAAAGGACAGAAGAAAGGATCAACTATTTCCAAACAGTGAGAGAGAGAAACTAATAAAAAGTATAACTACAAAAACACAAATCTAGTCCAAGAATACAAACAGAAAATAGGATGAAAAGAAGAAACACACATCTCTCAATAATAACCTTAAATATTATTTGGCATAATTCCCAAGCAAAAGACATTGACTGGGAGAATGGATTAGAAAACAGAACCCATCTGTATGCTGTATAAAGGAAACCTATCACATCCTCAAGGATAGGCACCAACTTAAAGTGAAAGGATGCAAAAATATTCTAAGCAAATGGAACCAAAAACCAAGCATTAGTTGCTATGTTAATATCACACAAAATTGACCTAAAGTAATACTAATCAGAAAAGACAAACAGGGCCATTACCTCCTTATCAAAGGAACAATTAACCACGAAGAACTCACAATCATAAATATATAGGTACCAAAACTCTGGGGCACCTAACTTTAAAACACAATCCTGTATGACCTTAAGGCACAGATTAATCCCAACACACTAATAGTGGGGGACTTCATTACCCCACTGAGCGGATTGGATAGGTCAACTGGATGAAGAAAAAAACAGGAGAGAATTCTGACATGAACAAAACAATACAAGAAAGGGACTGCACAGACATCTACATAATATTCTGCCCAAACACCAGAGAATAAACTTTCTACTCATCACTACAGGGAAACTTCCTCAAAATTGAACACATAATGGGACACAGAATAAACTTCAACAAGTAAAAAATGATTGAAACAATTTCATGCAGTCTATGTGAGACCACAGTGCAATAAAGCTCAAAATCAACATTAGGATAAGTCCTACTACATGCAAGAACACATGGAGACTAAACAACACACTCATGAGTAATGAATGGGTCAAGAAAGAGATAAAGAAAAAATAAAAACTTTCCTGGCACTAAATGAATATGTTAATACAATACAACAAAACATTTGGGATACATTAAAAGCAGTCCTAAGTGGGAAATTTATAGCCCTGGGTGCCTACATAAAAAAAAAAGAAAGAATGCAAAAAAAAAATGTTCTAACACTTTATAAACAAACACTTAAGAGACAACAACAAATCAATCCTAAACCCAACAGAGAGGAAGAAATAACAAATTCAAATGAGAAAACAGTGCAAATTGCATACAGGCCCACATCAAAAAGACCATCCATCATGATCAAGTTGGATTCATACCAGAGATGCTGGGATGGTTAAACATACATAAATCAATAAATATCTTAAAACACATAAATGGACTGAAAGACAAAAAACACACAATTATCTCAATTGATGCAGAAAGAGCCTTTGACAATATCCAGCACCCCTTCAGTTTAAAGTTCTAGAGGGAAATGGACTGAAGGAAACATTCTTAAATATAATCAAAGCCATATACAAGAAACCCACAGTGAACATCATCCTAAATGGAGAAAAATTGGAACCATTTCCCTTGAAGGCAGGAACCTGGCAAGGCTGCCCCTAATCACAACTTCTCTTCAACATAGCACTTGAAATGCTTGCTAGGGCAACAAGAAAATAGAAAGAAATGAAAGGAGTACTAATTGGAAAAGAGGAAGTTAAACTATCCCTTTTTGCAGAAGATATGATAGTTTACATAAGGGATGCTAAAAACTCCACCAGAAAACTTGTAGAAATGATTAAGAATTTCTGTAAAGTGGCAGGATAAAAATAAACCTAGAAAAATCAGTAGTCATTACACCAACAATAAACAAGTGGAGAAGGAATATATGAAGACCTTCCACTCTTAATTGTGTCAAAAAATACCTGGGAACAAACTTAACCAAAGATACCAAAGATCTCTACAACAAAAATGTTAAACCCGTGAAGAGGGGGATTGAAAATGACATCAAAATTTGGAAAAAAGAACTCCCATGCTCATGGATTGGAAAAACCAATATAGTAAAATTGTCCATTTTACCAAAATAGAAATATAGATTCAACATAATCCCAATCGAAATTCCCATGTGTATCTTCACAGACTTAGAAAAAAAATCCTTAAATTCATATAGAAAAACAAAAGACATCAAATAGCTAAAGCAACCCTGAGTGAAACATCAATACAGGGGGTTGCTCGATCAGACTTCAAGCTATATTACAGAGCCATAGTGATAAAGACAGGATAATACTGGAACAAAAACAGACCCAGTGACCAAAAGAACAAAATTGAAGATCCAAACTTGAGCTCATACAACTCAGTCGCCTCATATTTGACAAAGGGGCAAAAAAAAAAAA
>VZQC01005228.1:2807118-2845814 GCA_009823505.1 Rhizomys pruinosus
GGCGGCTGAGAACCGCCTTTAACCCCAGTTCCAGGGGAACCCGGCCCCCCCTTCTGCCCCCCGGGGCATTGCCCGACCCGGGGGCAAAGACCTGGTGGAGAAAGGGCACTAAGAAACATAAAAAAAAAAAAAAAAAAAAAAAAAAAAAAAAAAAAACAAACAAACAAAAAAAAAACAACAACAACAACAAAAAAAACAAAGTGAGAAAGGACAGTAGGAGTAGGAAGAGTTAAATGTGCAGGAAAATAGGTGTTTGGGAGAAGGGAAGGAGTTGGAAGAGGGATAACTAATACTAAATGCGTTTAGAAAAACCCATATGGAAATCCTAATAGTTTACAAGTTTTTAAAATACATGCACATTATAAAAAGAGATTAAAAAGAGTTACTCTGTAATAGGGGGGTATTGCCACTATAAAGCTCCCCAAGCTAACAAATTAAAATCCCAAGGCTTGGAATGTATTCTCTCTTTGGAAAATGTTGCCTAGGGTTTCCACAGACTTTCAAACAATACTGGCCATTGACTGAGCTCAAAGTTACTGACACTTCACAGTAGGAGAGCCTAACACTATTTTTCTGTTAAATTGATATACTATTAAACTGACTCCTAATGATATTTGGGATTTTGAAATTCTGTATTGAATTTTTGTGCTTTTCATATAATATATCTTAATCAAATTTAGAATCCTTCCCCATCCTGGTCCCTCATGTGTTCCCCAATATATTTTATGCATATATATTAAGTTCATTCTGGTCAAGCATTTTTACCCACATACCCTTAGACATCTTATCTAGAGTCACTCCCTTAAAGAAGGTCTACTCACACTCTCCCAGCTGTAATCAGTTACCATTAGTTCCTATGCCGATGTTTGGAGCCTGCTGCCAGTTTCCCTGGCTCTATGTTGGGTTTTTTTTTTTTTTTTTTTTTGATTGAGTTGTAATTTATCTTATACACGTTGTGACCCTTTTTGCACATTACCATGAACAAATTCCCACAGCCCTAAATGTCTCTGTTTCCTTATGTTCATGCACCAATCCTGGTTCTTATAATCTTTCTGCCCCCTCTTCCACAATGTTTCCAGAGCTGTGAGGGATGTGGTTTAATATGAGACTCCTGCCCATGGACACATACTCTACAGACTCTTATTCTCTAAAATTTGTTCAGTTGTGGCTTATTTGTGTGTCAAACTCTGTTATAGGAGGAAACTCTGCTCATGAGAGTTGAGTGTTGTATTAGTATTCTATGTACCTTCCTGTTCCACAATGTTCCATGAACTTTAGGTGGACAGGTCCTCCTATAGATGAGTCTCTTTGTGTTGAGCCTCTCTCAGTATTCCATGTGTGTGACCAGTTGTAGAACTATGCAGTAGACTCCATCACTTGCAAATAAGCTTCTTTGATAAGTGGTGTGTGCTATACACATCAGGAAATATATTTAGTACAGAGTAAGAAATTAGATTTGTCTGGAGATTTGACAGAGATACAGTTTTCTCTAGGATCTATGACCTCTTCAGCCATGTGTATTTGGCCACATTTAGTGTTACCCATGAATTCCCTCCCAATGAAACGGCTTTTAGTCCCATTTGATAACTGTTGGCCCCTTTATACAAGTGCCACTACTGCATGAATAGAGATAGATTGCTTTGATATTCCTTGGGGTTTTTAGACTTTATATCTGTATTGGGCCATTGATCAAATTTCTCCCTTAGAAAAGGTTGCAAAATTTCCTCTAGAGCTATAAGAGCTAGTGTTCAGAGAGAGAGAGAGAGAGGGTACCAGGTCAGTTCCAGCTCCATTGTTCAAAGCTGTGTACCAGAAGTATCCCCTGTCTTCAGCAATAAGGTTGTACCTTCAAGTTCTGGTAGGTAAACAAGGGATGTGGCAACAGCCTGTTAGTTTAAGAGTACATTTACCTACCCTGAGCAACAGTTCAAAAGGAGGTTTCTCGTGTTTGGTACTGTGTTCCTTATTATATGGCATTTAAGTATAGGTATGATCTCATGTTAAGATACTGTATGAGGGCTGGAGAGATGGCCTAGAGGTTAAGAGTGCTGACTGCTCTTGCAGAGGACCCGGGTTCGATCCCCAGCACCCACATGGAGGCTGAGAACTGTCTTTAACTCCAGTTCCAGGGGAATCTGACACCCTCTTCTGACCTCCACGGCATTGCACGACACAGGTGCACAGACCTACATGCAGACAGTACATTCATACACATACAAAAATAAATAAAAAAATAAAGATACTGCATGAGTATTTGGGGGGAGTTGACTTAATACATTTCCTCTGTATTTAAAAAATAGATTTTTTTATTATTTTATTTGCATGAGTGTAATGCCTGTACGTCTGTAGGTCCAACTCTGTTGTGCAATGCCCGTGAGGTCAGAAGAGAGCATCAGATACTCCAGAACTGGAGCTATAGATGGCTGTTAGCCACCATATAGATGCTGGGAATCCAGGTCCTCTTCAAGAGCAATCAGTGCTCTCAACCACTAAGCTGTCACTCCAACCCCTCCCTGTGTCTTTTTATGCCACCTGTTAATTTATCTATCTTCTCTATTTTCATGTCTAATATCCCTCTGATTTCCCCAGTTTATGAACCTTCATTTCCCCTTGATAAAGTGTTTCTCATATAATTCCCCCTCTTCTGAGCTTTACCCCCATGGTTGTTTGTATTTCCTTCTCTCTTCTCTTCTGTTATTTCACTTTATGTAACAATTTTCAATTCCATCCACTTACCCTCAAATGACATAATTCCTCCATTCTGTAAATGTATCACATTTTCATCATCCCTTTGTCAGTTAAGGGAAACGAAGGTTCTTTCCATTTCTTAGATATTGTGAAAAGAGCAGCCAAAAAAAATGGATGTACATGTATCTCTGTAATAGCATGAGTCTTTTAGCTATATGCCAATGAGTGGTATAAATGGATCATATGGTACAAACACTTCTACTTTTTAATGAGTTTTCCACTCTGTATTGCAAAATAATTCCAAAAGATTTTATTCGCAGTTGGAGTGAATGTGTGTTACAGTTTCTTCAGGTTCTCACCAGAATTTGTATCTTTAGTTCTCTTGATCTTATGCCAGTCTAACTGGGGAAAGGTGAAATCCTAACTTGGTTTTGATTTACATTTATCTAATCACTAAGTATGTTGACCACTTTTAAGGTGGTGCTTACCCATTTTTAATTATTTGAGGAATCTCTGCTCAGGTGCTTATTCTATCTTTTAATTGGCTCAATTGTCTTCTTGTTTCTTTGAGGTTCTTAGCATAATCAGGAAATTAATCCTCTTTCATATGCGAAGCAGGGGAAGATTTTCTCCCATTCTATTAGTTTTCTCTTCACTTCCTTGGTTGTTTCTTTTGTTGTACAGAAGTTATTTATTTTAACGAAGGCCCACATGTTCATTATTGACCTTAATGCTTGATCAACTGATGTCCAATTTAGAAAATAGACTTTCCTACACCTATATCTTGTAGGTTACAGTCTATAAGTTTTCTATAACAATTTCACAGTTCCAGGTTTTCTATTGAGGTCTTTTGAGTTAACTTTTGTGCAGAGTGAAAGATAAAGAGACACTTTCATTGTTCTACAGGTGGAGATAGAGTTTTGCCAGCACCATTTGTTGAAGATGTTGCCTTTCTACCATTGTGTGTTTTCAGCACCTTTGTCAAATATGAGTTGGCTTAAATTTAGTGCACTCCATTTTTAATCTACTATTTTGTTCCACTGATCTACATGTTTGTTTTGTGCCCAAACAATGATGTTTTTATGACTACAGCTTTGTAATATAGTTTGAGATCTGCTGTCCTTATCCCCATGGAATTCCTCATTTGCTAAAGATTTCTTTGGATATTCAGGGTCCTTTTTGATCCCATATGAATTTTAAGATATTTTTCTAGATCTGTGAAGAATGTCACGGGTATTTTCAGTGCAATTGCATTAAATATATACATTGTTTTTGGTTTGAGAGTCATTGGCACAATATTAATTTTACCAATCCATGATCAAAGAACTCACTTCAATATATGGGTGCCTTGCTATATTCTGCTCTTTAAAAATTTAAATTTTTCAGTGTGGAGAACTTTAATTTCTTTGTAAGTTTATATTCCTGAATAGTTTTAGAGGCTATTGTGAAGGGAACATTTTAATGATTGCTTTCTCCAATTGCCTTTATTGGAATATAGAAAGGCCACTAATTTGTGTCATTATACTTTTTATCATGCCACTTTGCTGAATAGATTGACCACTACTTACAGTTTGCTGCTGGAAGTTTTGGGATCTTTTGTATTTTTAACATCATATCATCTAAAATTTGTGATTTTTCCCTCTTGTTTGTCAATTAGTACTCTTGTAATTTCTTTCTCTCATTGTATTACTCTAGCAAGGTTTTCAAGCACTATATTGAAAAGGAGTGGAGATAGTAGTCAGCTTTGTATTGCTCCTGGTTTGAATATTAATGCTTCCCGGTTTTCCCCATTTACAATGATATTTATTGTGTGTTTGTTGTATATAGCTTCAATTATTTTGAGTTATGTTCCCTCCAATCCAATTCTTTCTAGCACTTTTAACATGAATGCATGTTAGATTTTTGTCAAAGGACTTTTCCGCATCTGCTGAGATGATGTGTTATTCTTTAAGTCCATTTATATGGTTTATTACATTTATTGACTTATGTAAATTGAACCATCACTTCATCTTCATAAAAAAGCTACCTTAATCACAGTACATGATCCTTTTGATATGTATCTGTATGTAGTTTGTGAGTATATGTTTTGAGAAACTTTACAACTGTGTTCATTAAGGATATGGGCCTTAAACTTTCTCTTTTGTGTGTCTTCATTTGGTTTTGGTATTACTGGCTGATACTGCATTTTACTTGGTGATACTGGCTTCATACAATAAGATTCAGAGCTCTCCCTTCTTTCTTTATTTTTGAGTTATTATGAATTAGTAGTTGTAGACCTATTTGATTATTTGATAGATTTCTCCTGTGAGTTCAAGCCATGTGCTTTTATTAGTTAGTAGGTTTTGTATTGCTGTTTCAATTTCCTTATATTTTAAGCATTATTTTAAACTATCACTTCTTGATTTAATTTTGGTAGTTTCTATGAATTTAGAAACTCACTCATTTGTTATAGATTTTCTAATTTAATAGAATGTACATTTTTAAAGTATTCCCTTATAATTTTCTGGGACTTTTTGTTATCTTTGTGCTAATTCTCATGTCATCTCTGATTTCGTAGAACACTTGGTTCTGGAGCCTGGACCACCACTCTGATAAAGGACATGGACAACCACCTCAAAAGAAGGCTGACAAAGTTTATTCCAAATCTCAAGACTTTTTATCTCTCACTGTTTGCAGAGGGCTACTAAATTACAATGTCTACATGGTAGAGGGTTAATACAGTAAAATGTGGCCTACAATATTCTGTACACTTCTGTTAAGTCCATTTGATATGAGATGTTCTTTAATTCAGATGATTTTCTGTATATTCTTTATCCAGTTGACCTGTCCATTAGAGGTATCAATGTATCAAAGTCACCTAATAGTACTGAGTTTATTTTAATCTCTGATTCATAGACCTGTTGTACTCTTTTTATGAAATTGGATGTGCAAGAGTTTGGTTCATACATGTTCATTATTGTAATATATTTTAGTAAATTATTTCTTTAATTAAAATGAAGTGAACTTTTAAAATATCCTCTGATTAGTTTTAATTAGAAGCTTATTTGACAGTTATTAGAATTGCAAAAGGTTCTTCCTACTTACTAATATTTTCTTGGAATATTTTTCCATCCTTTCACCCTAATGTAGTGCCAATATTCTAATGCTGGATGAGTTTCTTGAAGAGAACATAAAAGATGGATTATCATTGGATTGTTGGCTTGTGCAGGTGTGGGGGCGAAGATACTCAGCCAATTGGAACATAGGTGGGCCTATTGCCTCTAGGGCACTTGGGTGCATACAGATCAGTTTCTTTGGCATTTTAAGCCGAAGCACAGGGTGTGGGTCGGGTGCATCAGTCAGGTGGATCATTGGAGGACTGAATTATTTGCCTGTTGTACATAGAGATTGGTTGCTTTGGCCGGACCAGCTGAGGTGCAGGGTAAAATCTACTCACTTCAGCCAGACAGAGTATTGTGTTCTTGGCTTATGAAGCTGTGGGGGTGAAGATACCCAGCCAGCCAGAACACAGGTGGGCCTGTTGCCTCTAGGGGACTCGGGTGCATACAGATCCAGTCAAAACACAGGGTGTGGGCCAGGTGCATTAGCCAGGTGGATTGTCATAGGATTAGATTATTTGCATGTTGTGCATAGAGATTGGTTGCTTTGGCCAGACCAGCTGAGACACAGGGTATCTGCAAGCAAACTAAGCAAGCAACTCACATGCCCTCAATACTTGGAATTGTGGAGTGAGTGTCCAGGTGGGACAACAGTAGAGTAAACCCCGCAACCAACCTAGAGGAACTGTCTAGCAGGAAACAGAGTGAGTACAGTGCTCAGAGGGTATAATCTGGTTAGTTACCTACCCAGTTTTGGGAGATACTGCAGAACAGAAAGGGAAGAGTTAGCTATAACTTCCAATATATAACCAAAATTGAAAGCCTGAAACCTAAACAAGTCAACACTCCATAAACAAGGAGAAAACAATGACAGCATCTGAAGGAATCAAGGAAAGCAATCCTTCAACACATTGAAGAAACATGTGAGATTCACATCAGAATAGGAACAAAAAGAAATCCACATGCCAAAAGCACTACAAAAGAACAATATAGGAAAAGCACAGAATAAATCCTCATTAAACTCTACCAAATCTATAGATGATTCCTACAATGAGATCTCCTTAGAGGTAACCCAGGACACAGATGTTAGAAGAACAATCAAAGACATATTCAAAGAAATCAGAGAACTAAGGGGAGAGAATGAAAAACTCAGGAAGGACCTAGAAAGAGAGAATGACAAACTTCAGAAAGAACTAAAAGAAGAAAATGCCAAACTCTGGAAGGAAGTGGAAACACTAAAGAAACCCCATAGTGAAATGAAACAGGAAACCAAACAGTGAAACAAGGAGCTATAAGAGAGGGCTGGAGACATGGCCTAGAGATTAAGAGAGCCGACTGCTCTTGCAGAGGACTCGGGTTCCATCTCCAGCACCCACATGGTGGCTGAGAACCGTCTTTAACTCAAGTTCCGGGGGAATCTGATGCCCTCTTCTGACCACCATGGCATTGCACAACACAGGTGCACAAACCTACATGCAGACAGTACATCCATACACTTACAAAATAAATAAAAATTTAAAAACAGAAGTGATTGAGAAACTCCAAAAGGATGTGGAAATACTAAATAAATTACAGAATGAAATGAAATAGGAAATTGAACACTTATCCAATCAAGAGAAAAGAATGAGAAAAAGCCTCAAAAGCGGAATGGAGGAAGCAGAAAAAAAAATCAGACCTGGAAGATAACACAGAAGAAGTAAAAAGCTCAAGTAACAACTATGACAATTTTAAAAATACATTAGAGTGGAAAACAGGAAATGTGGGACACTATGAAAAGATCACACCTCCACATAATAGGGATAGAGGAAAGAGAAGAATCCCAAAAGAATGGTATTGGTCAGATCTTCAACAGAATAATTGATGAAAATTTCCCCAAACTAAAAAAAGACAAACCCATACACATATAAGAAACACATATAATGCCAAATAGACATGATAAGAGAAGAAACGCCCCATGTCATATCATAGTTAACACACTACATGCCCAAAACAAAGACAAAATCCTGAAAGCCACAAGAGAAAAACAAGTTACATATAAGGGGAAACCTATCAGAATTATAGCTGACTTTTCAGTGCAAACTATGAAAGCAAGAAGAACGTGGACTAAAGCATTCCCAGTACTAAAGGACTATAAATGCCAACCCAGGTTACTATAACCTGCAAAAATGTTGGTTCTAGTTTAAGGAGAAAAAAATCTTCCATGAAATAAAAAGATGATAGAATATATGTCTGGAAAACCAACCCTTCAGAGAATACTTGAAGCAATTCAAAGTACGAGGAGAGGAGCAACTATCCCCAGGGACCTAAAAAGAGAAATAAATAAAAGCATAACTGTGGAAGTAGAAACCTAGAGCAAAAATGCAAATTGATAATAAGGTGAAAGAAAGCAACACACATCTCTCAATTATAACCTTAAATATTAATGGACTAAACTACCCAATCAAAAGGCATAGACTGGGAGAAAAGATTAGGAAACATAACCCATCTACATGTTGTCTACAAGAAACCCATCTCCCCGTAAAGACAGGCACTAACTCAAAGTGAAAGTAAGGAAAAATTATTCCAAGCAAATGGTACCAAAATCAAAGTAGGAGTTGCTATTTTAATATCAGAAAAAATAGACTTCAAAGTAAAAGTAATCAGAAGAGAAAAAGAGGGTCATTAGATCCTTATAAAAGGAACAATTAACCATGAAGGCTTCATAATTATGAATATATATGTACAAAACTCTTGTGCACCAAACTTTATAAGCACAATTCTACAGGACCTCAAGGCACAGATTAATCCCAGTACACTCATAGTAGGGGACTTCAATGCCTCACTGATCCTTTTGGATAGATCAACTGAACGAAGAAAAAACAGAGAGACATCTGAACTGAACAATACGTTACATCAAATGGACCTCACAGACATCTAATCAATATTCCACCCAAGCACCAGAGAATACACTTTGCATTCAGCATGCCATGGAACATACTCCAAAATCGAAGACATACTGGGACACAGGAAAAAAAAAAAACACTCAACAAATACAGAAAGATTGAAATAATTTCATGCATTCTATCAGACCACAATGCAATAAAGCTCAATATCAACATCAGGATAAGCCCTACTATCTAAAGGGTCAAGGAAGGAAGGAAGGAAGGAAGGAAGGAAGGAAGGAAGGAAGGAAGAAAGAAAGAAAGAAAGAAAGAAAGAAAGAAAGAAAGAAAGAAAGAAAGAAAGAAAGAGAGATAGAGAAAGAAAGAAAGGAAGAAAGAAAGAAAGAAAGAAAAGAAAGAGAGATAGAGAAAGAAAGAAAGGAAGAAAGAAAGAAAGAAAGAAAGAAAGAAAGAAAGAAAGAAAGAAAGAAAGAAAGAAAGAAAGAAAGAAAGAAAGAAAGAAAGAAAAGCATCCTGGAACTAAAGGACAATGAAAGTACAACACAGCAAAACCTACGGGATACTTTTTTTTGGTCTTTTCAAGACAGGATCTCCCTGTAACCTCAGCTGGCCTGAAACTCACTCTGTAGACCAAGCTGGGCTTGAACTCACAAAGATCCTGCCTGTTTCTGCCTCCCAAGTTCAAGAATTAAAGGTGTGTACCAATACGCCCAGATATGGGATGCTTCAAAATCAGTCATAAGAGGGAAGTTTATCGGCCTGGGGGCCTAAATACAAAACAAACAAACAAACAAACAAACAAACAAACTAACTAAAACCCAGAAAGCACACAAATAAATGAGCTAACATTACAGCTAACAGCAACAAATAAACCCTAAACAGAACAGAGAGGAAGAAATGACAAAAATCAGAGCAGAAATCCATGGAATGGAAACAAAGAAAACAATACAAAAAATCAGTGAATCCAAATTTGGTTCTTTGAAAGAATAAACAAGATAGAGAAACCTCTAACCCAATTAACCAGAAGAAAGAAAGAGGAACTCCAAATCAATAGAATTTGTGATGATATGGGAAATATCCCAACAGACAAGAAAAGATCCAGACAATCATAAGGGACTACTTCAAAAACATATACTCTGCTAAATTTGAAAACTTAATAGAAATGGATGAATATCTGAAATCCTGAGAATCACCAAAGTTTAACCAAGAAGAGACGCACAGATTAAATAGACCCATGATATATGAAGAAATTGAAAATGTAATAAGAAACCTCCCAGGTTAAAAAGCCCAGGTCCAGATGGTTTTATAGCAGAATTCTATAAAACATTTAAAGAGGACTTACAACCATTATTACTCAAAATGTTCAGAAAGATACAAGCAGAGGGAAATCTCCTAAATTCCTTCTATGAAGTCAGCATCACTCTAATACCAAAAGCAGGCAAAGAAACAATGAAAAAAGAGAACTATAGAACCATCTCATCAATGAACTCAGATGCAAAAAATCTCAACAAAATAGTTGCAAATTGCGTACAGACCCACATCCAAAAAAAAAAAAAAAATCATCCATCATGTCCAAGTTGGATTCATACCAGAGATGCAAGAATGGTTCAACATAGGAAAATCAATTAATATCATAAAACACATAAATGGTCTGAAAGTGAAAAACCACACGATCATCTCAGTTGATGTAGAAAAAGCCTTTGACAAAATCTAGCATCTCTTCATGCTTAAAGTTCTAGAAGGAATTGGAATGGAAGGATCAATCTTCAACCTAATTAAAGCCATATACAACAAACCCATAACTAACATCATCTTAAATGGAGAAAAGTTAGAAGCATTCCCCTTAAAGGTAGGAACTCACCAAGTCTGCTCCCTGTTGCCACTCTTCTTCAATATAGTGTTTGAAACACTTGGTAGGGCAATAAGGCAAGAAAAGAAAATTAAAGGAGTACTAATTGGAAAATAGGAAGTCAAGTTATGCCTTTTTGCAGATGATTTGATAGTTTACTTGAGAAATGCTAAAAACTCCACCAGAAAACTCCTAGAAACAATTAAGAATTTCAGTAAAGTGGTGGGATACAAAATTAACCTAGAAAAGTCGGTAGCCTTTCTTTACCCAAACAACAAGCACCTGAAGAAAGAATATAAGTCGACCTTCCTGCTCACAATAGCCACAAAAACAATAATCCACCTAGGAACAAACCTAACAAAAGACGCCAAAGATCTCCAAAACATACATTTTAAACCCCTGAAGAAGGAGATTGAAGAAGACATTAGAAGAAGGAAAGATCTCCCATAATCATGGATTGGAAAAAATAATATAGCAAAAATGTTCATTCTACCCAAAATAATATACTGATTCAGTGGAATCCCAATTAAAATCCCCAGGAGTTTCTTCACAGGCTTAGGAAAAAAGTCATTAAATTCAGGGGCTGGAGAGATGGCCTAGCGGTTAAGAGCACTGACCACTCTTGCAGAGGACCCAGGTTCCATCCCCAGCACCCGCATGGCGGTTGAGAACCATCTTTGGCTCCAGTTCCAGGGGAATCCGATGCCCTCTTCTGACTTCCACAGCATTGCACAACACAGGTGCTCAAACCTACATGCAGACAGTACATTCATACACATAAAAATAAATAAAATTTAAAAAAATTTTAAAAAGTAAGATTTTTCTAGATATTCTGGATACCAGATCCTTATCAAATAAACAATAACAAAACATTCCCTTACATTTTGTAAGTTATGTTTTAATTTATTTCTAACTTCTTGCACTTCCGATTTTTTTTTTTTGGTCTTTTTGAGACAGGGTCTCCCTGTAGCCCCAGCTGTCTGGAACTCACTCTGTAGACCAGGCTGGCTTTGAACTCACAAAGATCTGCCTGCCTCTACCTCCCAAGTTCTAGGATTAAAGGCGTGCATCACCATGCCCAGCAACGGTGGATCTCTATAACAGACATCAAACTGTACTGCAGGGCTATAGTAATAAACACAACCTGGTACTGGCACAAAAATCAGACCTGTAGACCAATGGAACAAACTGAAGATCCAAACTTAAGCACATACAATTTCAGCCACCTCACATTTGACAAGGGTCCAAGAAATCCCAATGGAGGAAAGACAGCATCTTCAGCAAATGTTGTTGCAAAACTGGTTAACCACTTGTAGGAGAATAAAATTAAAATCCTACCTCTTGCCCTGTACAAAAATCAACTCCAAATGGATCAAGGACCTCAATGTGAAACCTAAAACTCTGAAGGTAATAGAAGAGAAATTTGGCAGCAACCTACAAGACATAGGTGTAGGAAAAGTCTTTCTAAATCAGACAGCAGCTGTGCAGGAAATAAGGTCAACAAATGACAAGGGGGACCTCATTAAACTCAAAAGCTTCTGCACAGGGAAAGCAACAATCAGGGAAATGAAGAGAAAATCCACAGAGTGGGAGGAAATTGTCACTCCTGATACATCTGACAGAGCATTAACTACCAGAATACATAAAATCCTCAAAGAAAACAAAGAATTAAGAAAACAAATTATTCACTCAAAAGATGTAGTAAGTGCTGAACAGAGACTTCACAAGTGAGGAAATCTAGATGGCTGACAAACATCTTAAAAAGTTTTCAACATCACTAATAATTAAGGTAATGCAAATTAAAACCACTTTAAGATATCATCTCACTTTGATAAGGTTATGTAGGTTTAAGGAAACAACTGATACCAAATGCTGGAGAGGTGGGGAAAGGGGCACACTCATCCACTGCTCGTGGGAATGTAAACTTCTACAACCACTGTGGAAAGCAATGTGAAGAACCCTTAAAAGTCTCAAAATGAGCCTACCACCTGACCCAGCCATAACACTCCTGGGTATATACCCACAAGATTCTTCCTACTACAGAGATACATGCACAGCCATGCTTATTTTAGCTCTCTTCACAATAGTGAAGAGCTGGAACCAACACAAGTGCCTCTCAACCAAGGAGTGGATAGAAAAAATATTGTACATCTACACAACAGAGTTCTATGCAGCAGTAAAGAAAGATGACATCATGAAATTTGCAGGTAAATGGTTGGAAGTAGAAGATATTATTTTTTTATTTATTTTTTTATTTTTTAAT
Source organism: Rhizomys pruinosus (assembly GCA_009823505.1). NCBI lineage: Eukaryota > Metazoa > Chordata > Mammalia > Rodentia > Spalacidae > Rhizomys > Rhizomys pruinosus. The sequence goes on from VZQC01005228.1 coordinate 2,819,899, forward strand.
TTTAATTTAATTTTATTTATTTCTGTATGTGTATGAATATACTGTCTGCATTCAAGTTTGTGCACCCGTGGCATGCAATGCCGCGGAGGTCAGAAGAGGGTGTCGGATTCCCCTGGAACTGGAGTTCTCCTGGAATTGGAGTTTCAGATGGTTTTCGGCCACCATGTGGGTGCTGGGGATCGAACCCTGGTCCTCTGTAAGCGCAGTTGGCACTCTTAACCGCTAGGCCATATCTCCAGCCCCTTAAGTGAAGTAACACAGTCCCAGAAAAACAAATGGCAAATGGTATCCCTCATTTGTGGATGCTAGCACCAAGAACCTAGTTGTAAGGCAAACTGAGCAATGTTAGTGTTATATTCCTCATGATCTGAAAACAACTGTGCTCTTATATTGTAAGTCCCTAGGCAGGTTCTAGAATTAACCTGCCATTTATTTTCAGACTTTGGAATTTTGGTATATGGGGTTAGGGTATATATACATACTATAGAGTAATATGAAATAAAAGTGGAAAAATATGAATCATGAAATATGATATGGAAATATATGTTTTGTTTTCAGATGACATAATTTTAGTATATGTGAGATATATAAGGCTAGTGTAACTTAGCCTTTCTGGATGCTTAATGACCTCAGAAGTCAAATAAGTCCCAGGGGACTATGCATGGGAGCATCTCTTGAAATGTCCTGCAAATGTGAGTCACCAGTCTTCCTGTGCAGGGAGTTCTTGGAGATCCACTAATGGGACTTCAGCCAGAGTCTTTTGTATAAAGAGGAACATCTGTTCATGCTTCAAAAAGGGAAGCCTTGGGGCTGCAGAGATGGCTCAGTGGTTAAGAACACTGACTACTCTTGCAGAGGACCTGGGTTCGATTCCCAGCACCCACATGGTGTCTAAGAACCATCTTTAACTCCAATTCCAGGGGAATCTGACGCCCTCTTCTGACCTCCAGAGCATTGCATGACATGGGTGCACCTACCTACATGCAGGCAGTCCACTCATACACATAAGAATTAAAAAAAAAAAAAAAAGGGAAGCCTGGTTTAGCAAGACCTGATTTGTCCTCGAGTGGATGGAGCCAGTAAATGAAAAGGCAAAAGGAAATAGGGGCTCCTCCCCCCCCAAAAAAAACTTGAGTGAACCCTGAAGACAAGATCCTCAACTGACCTTGAGAAAACAAAAACCTTGGTTAATCTGGACTAAATGTGGTATAACCAGAAATAAAAAATCATAAATAATCAGTAAGGCCTGAGAAATTGTACTTCATGTATAAAACTTGAGATCTTAGTAAAAAGACAAAAAAAAACAAACAACAAAAAAAAAAAAAACACTGTTTTATTGCCTGTCTTCAATTCTTACTGGCAAATGCAACTACCCTGTGGCTGCCACTGCTTTTGCAATCCTTCAAAGACATGAGACACAGCTTTTCAACCTTACAATATGGACTGAAAACTCATGTCTCTCCAAGAATCCTCCAAACCTTCAATGCCAGATGGGGACTTCTGAGACATCCAGCTTGTAGACTGAGCAGCTACTGGAGTTTCAGCCTCTTCAGAGTATATACTGCCATTGTCTGACTAACCAGGCTTTATCATGGAGGCCAGTACAGGAAGATAAAGACAGGAAGTGGTGCTTACTGGATCTCATTTGGGTGACCATGGGAAGAAAAAGGTCCAGTAAGGAGCACAAGGGCAGGGTCAATGGTTTTTTGGGCTTGCCAAGGAGGAGCCTTCGAATACTTCCTTAAGGAAAACATGACGTCTTTCATCCAAAAAAAAAAAAAAATGAAACAATCATAAGCTGATGTTGCTAAAACATAAGACGTCATAATCTTGATATATGTGTGGCATCGGCATGCATATATGCATATTTTGGAGAGATACAAATTGGAATGAACAACAGCAACAGAAAAGAGTGGGTCAAAGAACTGACGGAAACAGTAAACTTCCGCCCCAAACAGTAAACTTCTGCACTGAAAAAAAAAAAAAAGACTGAAAAAAAGATGAAAGATATGTATGGCAGAATACATGATGCATGGGCTCTGGTGGGGTGGAGGGGGCAAGGAAGGAGGGATGGGATTAAAGTTTATTGAGAAATGTATGAAATGCACAAAACTTCAATAAAAATTGGCTTAAAAATATGGATTATTTTTCTTAAAACATTTCAGTAGCCTCTGTGTTTTGACTGGGCATTGGAGCCATTAATATCTATAGTACAATGTGTATATTTACTGTAACTATAATTTGTGTTCTTGATCCTATTTTACATAATTTTATCTTTTTTGTTTTCTTTCTGTAACCTCTTAAGTGTGCTCATTTCTATCTTTGGTCCTATGTATCCTTTCAAATGCAATTTGTAGGGGTTGTTTGTTGGACATGAACTGTTTCAGCCTATTCACATGCTGAAAATTTTCCCATTCCCCTTTGACTATGATGATAGTTCTGTTGGGTAAAGTATTCTGCATAGGTATCCATGAATATTTAAAACTGGAAATACTGGCAGTGCTTCTGGATTCAAAGACACGTAGGTCTCTTTAAGCCTGCCAGCTTTTCTGAAGAAATAAGAAAAGCATAACCTTCTTCTCTTGTTCATTTCCCTTTTCTAAATATACTTTCTTTTTTCCACATAAATTTATTTTTATTTTTTTAACAAATCTAGACCCGTGTACCCCCCATTCCCCCACCCCACCAGAGCTCATGCATTCTGCCAAACATGCTTTTCATCTCTTTCTCAGTCTTTCTCAAATTTCTCCATGAGGAAGTTGACTGTTTTGAGCAGAAGTTCACTGTTTCAGTCAGTTCTTCAATGCAGTCCTTTCTGTTGTCGTTGTTGTTGTTGTTGTTGTTGTTGTTGTTGTTTCCAATATGCATCACTCCCAACTGCTTTGGACAAAAGCTCAGGGTCCATACACAAGAATTACTTACAACTCTATAATTGGCACTAGCATCCACAGATGAGGGATACCATTCGTCGTTTGTGTTTCTGGGACTGTGTTACTTCACTCGGCATCATGTCCTCTAGCTCCAGCCTTTTTCCTGCAAAGCTCATGATGTCGTCTTTCTTTACTGCTGCATATAACTCCATTGTGTAGATGTACCACATTTTCTCTATCCACTCGTCAGTTGAGGGGCATTTGGGTTGGTTCCAGCTCTTTGCTATTGTGAAGAGAGCTGAAATAAACATGGCCGTGCATGTATCTCTGCGGTGGGGTTGGTTTTTGGGGTTTCATGCCCAGGAGTGGTATGGCTGGGTCAAGTGGCAAGTTCATTCCAAGTCTTCCAAGGGTTCTCCACACTGCTTTCCATAGTGACTGTATGAGTTTACATTCCCACCAGCGGTGGATGAGTGTACCCCTTTCCCCACAACCTCTCCAGCACTTGGTATCATTTGTTTTCTTGATCCTAGCCAGTCTTATTGGAGTAAGATGATATCTTAAAGTGGTTTTGATTTGCATTTCCTTAATGATTAGTGATGTTGAACACTTCTTAGTGTGTTTCTCAGCCATCTCTAATTCCTCACTTTGAAGTCTCTGTTCAGTTTTTTGCCCCATCTTTTGAGTGGGTCATTCATTTTCCTTTTTCTTTGTTTTTTGAATAGTTTATATATTCTGGAAATCCATACTTTGACAGATGTATCAGCAGTGATGGTTTCCTCCCACTCTGTGGGATTTCTCTTCATAAACATACTTTATTTAATGGTTTTGCCTCCTCTAGCTTCTGGGACATCTTTACCTTTCCCCTAAGCTTCTTTCTCTATAGCATGTGTCTGCTGGTTGGCCATGTGTCTGATCTCCATGCTGGCTCTAAACCGACATGACCTTTTCCACTTCTCCCCTCCATTCTCCTCTTCAAGCTTTCTCCTCCTCAAGGCAGCTGTTAGATTCTCAGCTTGCCTGCCCTGAGGATTTTTCACTAAAATTCTTATAAAATTGTCCTAAATCTTCAAACAATCAAACAAGCATGCATTAGTAATAATTTGGTTCAAGCTCTTCTGGCTTTTATAATTTTCTTTGAAAAGTTTGCTATATTGGGTTTTCCTTTATATCTATCTTGTTGTTTTCTCTAGGAGCTTTAAGGATGCACCGTTAATTCTATACATTTAGTGTTTTTTTCTAAGATATGACATGAGGAGTTTCTTTTCTGGTCCTGTCTAATTGCTGGTTGTGTTTTTGTTTTTGCTTTTGTTTTGTTGTTGTTGTATCTAAAAATATATCCCTTTTCCTTCATTTGGGGCTGTTTTCTTTTATAATTATGTTGAAGATCTGATCAATAACTTTGGTTGCGATGCATAGAATTGGTCTTTTCATGGTGTACCAATTTTTCAACATATTCCATTCCTGTAGTTTAAAATACATTTTCATAGTCTTGCTTGAAGAGTCCAGTTCTTCAACTTTTTTTTCCCCATTTTGATAATCTGTTTTCCATTTCATTCATTCTGGTTATAAGACTTTCTCCTATCATTTCAAATTGACTTATTGAGTTTTTCAATTCTATTTTCTTTTCACTTTGGGTTTTCTTCAATCTCTTTTGTGAATTCACTTTTCATGTCCTGAATCCTTTCTGTAAATTCATTCAACCATATATTTTTGTTAACTTGAGGTCGTGTCATGTGTTTGTATCCTCTTTTGGCTCTTTGAATTCTTTGTGTGTTCTTTAAGTTTTCTGATCATATTTATGATTGCTCTTTTAAATTCTGTATTGTGGTCTTTCTTAGAATGATTCTCATTTTAGCTCACTGCTGTTGGTTTGATTTGTTTTTTAAGACTATATTCTCTTGGTTTTTCATATTTGTGTTTTCTCATTACTGTTTTGATGTATGGATGGATATTTTTTGTTTGTGTGTCCAATTGGTATTTATTTTCTGTGTTTGTTCACCTGAATTTTGGTTCTGTTTACGTTGTTGATGTAACCTGGTTGCTTTTTGCTCAGACATGAAAAGTTAGTTGGTGTGTGCTTCAGGTTCTCATTGGGTAGTAGGCATGTGTGTGGAAGGCAGGAATATCAGGAGGCCAAGGCAACATGAGGGAAGTGGCAACATTTAGAGCTTCTAACAAACTGAAGTGGAGAGGTGACCTAGTCTAGGTTAAGGCTATTGGAAATCAGTGGGCAGGACTGGATGGTAGTCCAGTGTTTGACACTGTAAAGAACAGGAGTGGGCTGAGCCAGGATCCACGGTTAGAAAAGGGAATGTGGGGAAATAGTATAACTGCTCACAATACAGGTAAATAATGACACTGTGGACAGATTCTCCTTATGTTTTATTATTACAGATTATTCAATCTGTCAACTCTCAGGAGAGGATTCCTTATGTACCAAATGGTGATCAACACAGAGAACTACAACTGGCTAAAGTGCAGAGATTAAAAGGCTGCACAGGGTTGGAGAGATGGCCTAGCAGTTAAAAGCTCCAACCGCTCTTGCAGAGGACCAGGGTTCGATTCCCCAGCACCCACATGATGGCCGAGAACCGTCTGAAACTCCAATTCCAGGAGAACTACAGTTCCAGGGGAATCCGACACCCTCTTCTGACCTCCGCGGCATTGCACGTCACGGGTGCACAAACTTGCATGCAGACAATACATTCATACACATAAAAAAAAAAGGCTTCACAGTGCTTACTGCTGAATAAAATACATTTTAATAAAATACTTGTATTGATGTTTGTGTATTTCAAGCATCATTTTCCAGTTCAATTTAGACATATACCTTTTCCCTTTCCCCCACCCCACCCTAGTTCATGAATTCTATCATACATTTCCTGCATCTTTCTCTCAGTCTTTTAAAAGATTTTCTCTGCAGAGATTTATTGTTTTAGGCAGAATTTAACTCTATTAATCAGTTCTTTGACCTAGTCCTTATGTTGTTATTGTTTCCTCCAAAATATGCCTATGTAAACACCATATATGTATCAGAATTATGTCCTCCAGAAATAAGCTGTATGTTAATTCTGAAATATGTTTAGGACTTCACATTTTCCCTTTAATTTTTTATTACTCTAAAATATGAATACATACCTTCCATCCAAATACAGTAAGGACAATGTCTGAAAATAAGTGGTAAGTTAATTCTAGGGCCCATTAAGAGATTCACATTATCAAACTTCTGCCTCTCAAGTGTCAGAGATCATTGCAGAGGAGATTTTAGAGAAATTATAATAGCCGTTCATGGTAGAAGACATCAAGAAAATAGGTTTTCCAGATAGCTGCTCAGTTACTCATATGAACTCACATGAATTGTGAAAGCATGCACAAATCTCATCTAAGGTCAAGTTACACAAAATCCCAGCATAGACATATGGAAGTGGGGAAGAAATGCAAATTATACTTAAGGAAAAATCGGCAACTCTTGTTTTTTGGGAGGGGGAGAGTCAGTGTATTTCAAGAATGTCTTTCTTGGTAGTTTGACTAGGATCCCATGGATCAACCCACACTGAAGAACACGTGGACAGAAATTTCACTCTATATGCCTTTATATCCACATAAAAATCTGAAATTTAGAAGGGGTACTATGGGGAGGTTCAGATAGCAAAGATTATGTAAATATGATCAAAATATATGCTGTAAAATTCATACTTCAATAAAAAAGGGAAACTTTAAAGAAATCATTCTTGTATTTTAACTCATAAGTCATTAACACCAATGAAGAGAAATAACTAATAGATTGAGATCATTTTAACATAGGCACTAACTCAGGATCTCCATGCTGAAATGATTTCATTTTTAATGCTCAGAGAAAGGACTTTGGCTTTCACATTTGTCCACATCATATTGATATGCTAAATTAAGACATTTGTCAACAGATGTTTATGACTAACCAGGCTTAGTAGCAATGTGGTTCAGGTAATTTTCACTCTCTTTGGAGATTGTTTTACCAGTAACTGATGTTTGCTTCTGTAATTATGGTGAGGCTTCCCTTGGCATTTCTGTAAAAGAAGGATCGATAAAAGAACTATCATTTGACTTTCTTTGGTAACGTTATATAAAGCTCACTTATGTATTACAATGTATGCTTTCATATCTTTATAGTTGCATCCCTCAGTGTAGGTCTTTCAAAGATTTCACTGGAATAATTCTGCCATCATATTCATTGCAACACCAACTTGACATTATAATGGGTCCCTTTTGGACTTGTATTTCATTCATATCTTCATTCTCATCTCTCATTATAATGCCATCATAACAAGGTCCCTCCAGACTTTAATTGAAGTTCTTATGAGATAGTTAACATTACTGCTCCTACATATTAAATTACACAGGAAATCAGCATTATGAAAGAAACTTAAAATTCTGACAAGTAATGACTGGTTATGCTTGGTAATTGTTTTGTTTCAACAATTTTCTCTTAATTTGAAATGCCCCCTGAAGACAGTGTTCTGCCTTAAAAACAGAAATACTTAGCAACCAAGAAAACTTCATTTTTAAGAAAATTCACATTTTTTAATTTAATTTTGGTAAAACATTCAAAATATCACTTGGCTTTAGCAACTAAAAAGTAATTTGATACTTTAATTTATGCTGATTTTTAATGTTTTATTGTTTTAATTTTATGTTTATGTATGTATTGTCTGCATGAATGTAAGGTCATATATGTCCTACAGTGTCTGAGGAGAGCAGAAGATTGTGTGAGATCCCCTGGAATTGGACTTATGGATGGTCATAAGCTGGCATGTGGGTGTTGGGAATCAGAACCTAGGTTTTCTGTAAGAACATTCAGTGTTCTTATCTGCTGAGATATCTCTCCAGCCCCTATGTTGATTTTTAAATAGCTGGTCTTTAATGGGGTTTCTCCATTGAATAAAAGAAAGGAAATTATAAACATCATACTTCTACCTGAAAAGATCAACCCAAAGGAAGGGGAGTTTTTCCTCTCTATATATAAAAACAGTAGGGAGAGCCGGGCGTGGTGATGCACACCTTTAATCCTAGCACTTGGGAGGCAAAGGCAGGCGGATCTTTGTGAGTTCAAGGCCAGCCTGGTCTACACAGTGAGTTCCAGGACAGCTGGGGCTACAGGGAGACCCTGTCCGAAAGGACAAAAAAAAAAAAAAAAAAAAAAAGAAAAAACAAAACAAAACAAAACAACAACAACAAAAAAAACTGTAGGGACAAATCTCTGTTACAATGACCTTTCACAGGATCTTCCAACTGAGAGTAAGGAACATGTTTTGTTAGAAGAAAAAAAAATTCACATCATTTAACTGTAAAAATAGTCTCCAACTCGCAAGTGCCCCCTCCCCAAAAAGGATTAATGAACACTTATGCATTCAGTGGATATTAAAAGATATGGCATGGGGGCTGGAGAGAAGGCTCAGTGGTTAAGAGCGCCAACTAATCTTGCAAAGGACCCAGGTTTGATTCCCAGCACCCACATGGCGGCTAAGAACAGTCTTTAACTCCAGTTTCAGGGGAGTCTGACACCCTCTTCTGACCTCCGCGGCATTGCATGACATGGGTGCACCAACCTACATGCAGACAGTACACTCATACATGTAAAACATGATAAATATTTTTAATTAAAAAAGAGAAAAATTCAATTATAATTTAAAAGAAAAAGATATGGCATGAACTTTGTTCTTTAAAATTGTATGCTGGCTGGGTGTGGTGGCGCAGGTTTTTAGTCACAGCACTCAGGTAGTGGAGGTAGTGAGTCCAAGGCCATGTATTTAATAAAGAACATTTGTAATCCGTCTTCAGGTACAACCATATTTAATGGTGAGAAACATACAAGCAAATCCTCCACAATCATTAATGGAATTGTTTCACTAAAATTACAATGATAAAATGTACACAAATACGCTAAGTAAAGAGAAAATAGATATGTGTATTTGTATAGCAGTTCTTAGTAGCCATGCGCCCAATAATAAAGTATCAAAATGCATAAGGCAACAATTGATAAAATCAAGAGATATAAATAAATGCATTACTCTAGGTAGAAGAATTTATTATTGGATGAACTAACCTTTCCAAATGTAGTCATTTACATGTAGACTAGAAATAGAGTTTTATTTCTTACTTTGTCCTTTCACTTCAGTAGGGACAAGATTCATCTGAGTCTTTATCCGTCCACATGATTTCTCTAAAGCTTTAATGGACATCTTATAATTCCTGGTAACAGTTTATCACAAAGCCAAGGCATAACCTCAAGTAGCGAAATTGGAGGCAAGAACTGAAATAGAGACTATGGCTTGCTCAACTACAATCGTTATACAACTCTGGACCACTTCCTAGAGATGGCAAAACCCACTATGTTTATGAAACTTCTACATCAATGAGCAATCAAGACATGCCATACAGACCTCTAATGGAAGCAATTTCTAAATTGAGGTTCCCTATTCACAAGTGTGTTGACCACCAAGATTAGCCATCACATTGGAGTTAGCCATCACACAATAGAAAAAGAGGTCAATGAAAAAGAGTGTAGTGCCCCAATTCGACTCGTAATTTTAAATATCTTTGACAAATGAATGAAAAGTACATGGAGGAAATGGTGATCTTTACAGATAATAATGTTTGAACAATTGGATAGCCACACACAAACTAAAATGAATCTAGACATAGACTTTGGGCTCTGCACAATTTTAACTGAAAACAAACCTTTAATGTGGAACAGGAAACCCGGAAACTCCTAGAAGATAACATAGAAGAAAGTCTAAGTATTGATATGATTTTTTTTCTTATGAGACACTGTCTCTCACTCTGAAGTATAGGCTGGACTCACTTTGTAACTCAGACTGGCCTAAGACTCATGGCGATCTTTCTGTATTTGCCTCCAAAATGCTAGGACTTCCATTGTATATCACCACACACAGTTTTTTTTTAATATTCTATTACTTTTATCTTATATGTATGTATATACTTCCTGCATGTATGTAAGTATACTTAGCAGAGGACAAAAGAAGGCATCAGATCCCATGGAAATGGCATTACAGATCATTGTTATCTACCATGTAGGTGTGGGATTCAAACCTGGGTCTTCTGAAAAAACAGCCAGTACTCTGCTGTGCAGAGCCATCTCTCCAGCTCCCATATTAACTTTTTAAATACAAAATTCAGGGATAAAATCCTTGAGGTCAGTATTGACACAGAATTTAAAATTATTTGATGAACTTTCATTTAAATAAAAATATCCTGTTCTTCCAAAAAAATCCTGAAATGAATAATGGGACATGACTGACATTTTCATAAAATGTTTCCCAAATCCATATGTTTTAAAGGACTATAATCGGACATATACAGGGGGACCCTTCCAACTCAGCAGTGCGCAAAAGAAAACCACAGCCAGCCATAGTAGCTAATACCTGTTATCCCAGCACTTAGAAGGCAGAGGAAGGAAGAATGTGATTAATTTTGGACTAGCCTGGGCTGTATAATATGTTTCAGGCCACCTTGGACTACAGAGTAAGAAACTTACTAAAAAAAAAATCAATAAAAAAGAACAATTAGGGCTGGAGAGCACATATTCCTGTTCCAGAGGAAATGAGTTCAGTTCCCAGCAACCATGACAAGTAGCTTACTACCACCTGGTATTTCAGCTCATGGGGGATAATACTCCTCATACTTCTAAGGGAACATGCACTCATTCGCACATACTTACCCCCTTATACACACACACACACACACACACACACACACACACACACACACACACACTATTAAAACAAAAAAATAAAGAAATGTAACTACATCTAAAATGGGTGAAATTACAGAATAGATAACTAACAAAATTAGATATGCAAGGAACAAATAGTCATAGGAAAAGATAATGCCACACCTCAATAGGAAATTAAAATAAATAATCTTACACTAAATGCTAAAATCTAAAACCTTGATAACTGTGGTTTTGGTGTTTATGGTTTCTTGATTTGGGGAGTGGTTTTGTTTGTTGTTTGGTTTTCTTTTTGAGACAAGGTCTCATTTTGTATCCCTGGATAGCCTTGCACTGAAGAGATTTGCTTGCATTTGCCTCCTGAATTCTGGGGTTAAAGACGTGTACCAAGAGGCCTAGCATACCCTTGATACCTTAGAATGATTCTGAGGAATAATAAATTTCATTTACTCCCAATGAAATGTCAAAAATGGTACAGTTGCTTTAGAAGATAGTTATAAGGTTCTTATAAATTTCAACATTATTCATATCTTAAGCTCCATCACCCATTAATCTTGGTGTTTACCTAAATTACTTGAAAATACATGCTCATGCCAGAGCTTACACAGAGATATTTATAATTTATTCATGTTAACAACCAGGACGTAAATGAGTTGTCCTTAAGTAGCTAAATGGGAAAAAAAAAACTGTGACACATTCAAATAATTTCATAGTATTCAATGCTAAAAATAAATAAGCTATCTGGCCATGAAAAACATCCAGGAAACTTAAATGTATATTACCAAGTGACCAAGTCAGTCTGCAAATGATGTATGATTTGTTTGCTGGGCAAGGTGGTGCATGCCTTTAATCCCAGCACTCAGGAGGCAGAGCCAGGCAGAACTGTGTGAGTTCAAGGCCACCCTGGTCTACTTAGTGAGTTCCAGTACAACTGGAGTTACAGGGAGACCCTGTCTCAAAAAGGCCAAAAATCATATGATTTGTTTTTAAATATTTTATTAGTTCTTTGAGAATTTCATACAGAGTATTTTGATCTTATTCATATACCCCACCTTTCTACTGCCCAATTTCCTGTCCTCCTTTGTAAACAATAACCCCACAAGTCCGATTTATTGTGCCCACATACTACTGAGTTTGCAGACATTCAAAGTAGCAGGATCAGCCTGTCAAGACCAAATGCATAAAGAAGACCACCTCCTCCTCCTGAGGAAATGATCAAACTGTCTGTAGCACCTCAATTAGTGGTGGGAAATTAAGAACCCCTTTCCACTCCATGCTAGAATATTGACTGGGTTAATCTAGTTCATGTCTTATGCAGGTAACCACAGCTGCTGTGAGTTCAGGAGTGTAGCCATCTTGTTTAGTCTAGAAGACACTGTTTTATCTTGGTCCTCCTCTACCTCTGTCCCATGAAAATTTTTCTGCACCTTCTCTGATGGTCTTTTAGCTGTGAGGAGGCATATGATATAGATGTCTCAATTGGTGCTAAGCACTCCACTGACACTTATTCTCTGAATTTTTGCTAGTTATAAGTTTTTGTGCTAACCACAATCTACTACACAAAGAAACTTCTTTGATGAAGTCTGGGAGCTGCACGAATCTTTATGTAGAGTGATACAAATTTAGAAGGCATTTTTTTAAACTTCTACTTAGCAAAGTAGTATTAGTGTGTTCACCCTTGGAACCTGTGAGTTCTCCAACCATGGGTTCTTGGCCAGATTTACAGTACCAAGCCTGTGTCCTACTGTGGAGCAGGCCTTAAATCTAAACAAGGAGCAGTTAATTACCCCATCACGTTTGTGTTACTTTTACATCCATACGAACATGCATGTTTTGGCACATATGTGGAGGCTAGAGGACAACATTCAGGAGTTGGTTCTCAACTTCCATCTTGTTTATGAGGCAAGTTTACTCTTGTTTCTTATATTGTACACTCCAGGCTAGCTGGTCTTCTGTGGAGTTTAACCTGTCCTTATAATTACAATATATTGTACTAGCTTTCCAGCACTATAATGAAATAACCCAGATAATTAACCTATAAAAAGAAAAAAGTTATTCATGATTTTGGTGGTTCAAGTCCATGATCAAATGTTTACAAAGCTTTGGGCCTCTAAAATATAATAATATAAAATAAATAATAAAATAGTAATAAAATAATAAAAATAAAAGATAATGTCTATGAATCTTCCACTTGGCCCCATGTCTCAAGGGTTGTAAGGTTGTAACCTTACATTCAAGAGTACTACCCAAGACACCAATCCTTTAACACAATGTCCTCTGGGGAAAATCAACAGCTAATGCATAACATCTATTTTAAAAGTACACACATGTGTAAATAGATTGGTACATGAGTAGCAAATATAAGTTAGCTTAATTCTTCATCTTAACTTCATCTTTCACAATTTTGATTAGTAAATCAATATTTGGGGGGAATTTTTTCCCTCACAGGCAAAAGGACTCATCTCCTTTCTACCAACTTAAATCTAAAATATAATTTGTTTGGTTTTGTTTAGGATTGAAATTTAAAAAAAAATCTGGATGATGAGGAAAACTGATTAATTTTCAGTTTGTTAGAATGCTATGAAAATTGGCCCCTACACCTTCTTATCAGTAATTTCCTGATGAGATTCACTAATATTTTTATTGTTTCAATCATTGAAAAATAATTTAGTCTTTCCTCTGAAACTATGAAGAGAACTCCTTAATCTTCAGGAGTTTTCATTTTAGTTGTAAGAATTGGACATTGCTAAACAAATGATGTTTAACACAGGCAATACTTCATTTAAGTTCTCAGTTGTATTTACTGTAGCAGCACATCTGAACATAATTCTTGTCCCAATCACTTTCACTCCTATAAACAGGAAACCACTCAACAAATTTCTATTGTACAAATTCCAATACACTAACTTTGGTAAGCAACACAATATAAAAAGTAAATACACTGTCTTTGTACATAGATTTGGGTTTATGATCAAGGCAAGGTTTTTCATAGATGTTTAGTAATGATAATCTAGTTATGCAGGTCCTCTAAGTTTCTGTGTCATGTGTAAAATGGAGAGAAATTAGTACTTGCTTATATTATTATTATTATTATTATTATTATTATTATTATTATTAAGATATTTCATGGAGGTGAACCACATGATGTCAACAAATGATCTCTACAGAGTGGCTACCCAAATACATGTACTCAAGCTCATGGGAATTCAGGGGCCTAAGCTGTCAGATCTGGCTATATGGAGGATGGGATCCTTTATGAAGAAGATCACCTTTAGAATGATCTTCCAAGTTTCCTCATGTTCCTTGAAACATGTCACGTTGATGACCTCCATATTCAGGTTTGACCTGTTCAAGTCACTGAGTCAATACCAGCACGACTGGAAGTATATCATTAGTTTCTCACTCACCTCTTCAATATCTGAAAATAGTTCTTTCTCAGCCTTGCATCTACCACTTGATTTATAGCTAACAAATTTCTGACCATATTTCTTTCTTAAATGCACTTTTAATTAGATATTGAATGACTGTAAGTTTGTTTAAAAATGGGTCCAAAATGTATTCCTGATTTTCTGTAGAACTGATTAGTGAAAGTACAAATATATTAAGGTAGTATCCCAGTTTGATTTTTTTTTTCCATAATAAAACTTTGACTAATATATACTTAGGAAAGGGTTTATTTCACCTTACACCTTGCATGTGATAGTCCATCATGGAGGGAAACCACGGCAGAAATCTGGAGGCACGAACTGCAGCACAGACTACAGAAGAGCACTGCTTACTGGCTTGCACCTGTGGCCTGTTTTCTTACACAACCTAGTACTACCTGCCCTGGAGAAGCACTACTCAGTGAACTGGTCCCTCTCATGTCATCCAACAGTCAAGAAAATGCCTCACAGGCATATCCACAGGCCAGTATGATAGAGAAAATCCCCCAATTGAGGTTCCCTCTTCCGAGGTGTATCAAGTTGACAACTAAAACCTAATGTGACAGGTATAAAAGCTAAAAAGCTTAAGTTTTAGAGAACTTTGGTGTCTTTGGTTAGGTTTGTTTCTAGGTATTTTTTGAGGCTATTGTGAGTGGGAAGGTCTTCTTATATTCCTTCCCCAAATGCTTATTTCTGATTTAAAGAAGCCCTGAAGAAGAAGATTGAAAATGACATCAAAATATGGAAAGACTTCCCATGCACATGGATTGGAAAAATTAATTTACGAAAATATCCATTTTACCCAAATTGATCTACAGATTCAATGCAATCAAATTCCTCATGAGTTTCTTCACAGAATAGGAAAAAAAATCTTTAAATGCATATGGAAAAAGGCCCTAAATAGCTAAAGCAACCTGAATGAAAAGTGCAATACAGGGGAGATTGCTTTATCAGACTTCAAGCTATATTAGAAGGCTATAGTCATAAAGACAGTCTCGTACTGGCACAAAAACAGTCCCATTGACCAATGCAACAAAATTGAAGATCCAAACTTCAGCTCATACAATTTCAACTACCTCATATTTGACAAAGGGGCAGAAACAGCTCAATGGTGGAAGGACAACATCTTCAGCAAATGATGCTGGCAAAATCAGATCACCGTTTGTAGAAAAACAAAATAAGTGACCAAAACTGTGAACTTCTGTATCAAAAATTTTATAAAGGACTGAGAAAAAGATGTAAGACGGGGACTTAAAATGTATGGCAGAATGCATGAGCTCTGGTGAGGGGTGTGTGGATGGAACAGGTCTAAATTTTATTATGAAATTTTGTATGAAATGTACTGAATCTCAGTAAAAATTAAGGAGAAGAAGAACAAAAAAGAACAAAATTAATCCCCTACCTCTCAACCTGTACAAAAATCAACTCCAAGTGGATCAAAGACCTCAATGTGAAACCCAAAACCCTGAAGGTGATAGAAAAAAAAAAGTTGTCAGCAACCTACAAGACATAGGCATAGGAAAAACTTTCTAAATCAGACAGCAGCTGCTCAGGAAATAAGGTCAATAGTCGACAAATGGGACCACATCAAACTCAGCATAAGAAACAATCAAGGAAGTGAAGCAAAAACCCACAGAGTGGGAGGAAATCTTCACCAGTGATATACCTGACAGACCATTAGCATCCAGAATATATAGACTAGTCAAAAAACCAAAAAAAAAAATAAATAAATAAATAAATAAATAAATAAATAGTAAGAAAACAAATGACTTACTCAAAAGATGGAGTAAAGAGCTGAACAGAGACTTCACCAGTGAGGAAGTAAAGATGGCTGAGAAGCATATTAAAAAGTGTTCAACATTGTTAATAATTAAGAAAATGTAAATTAAAACCACTCTCAGTTATCATCTCACTCCAATAAGACTGGCTAATATCAAGAAAACAAATGCTGGAGAGGGTGTCAGGAAAGAGGAACACTCACCTACTGCTGGTGGGAATGTAAACTTGTACAACCACTATAGAAAGCAGTGTGAAGAACCCTTGAAAGACTCAGACTGAGCCTACCACCTGGCCCAGTCATACCACTCCTGGGTATATACTCACAAGACTCATCTTACATCAAAGATGCATGCACATCTATCTTTATTGTAGCCTTCTTCACAACATCAAAGAGCTGGAACCAACCCAAATGCCCCTTAACAAACAAGTTGATAACAAAAGTATGGTATATCTATACAGTGGAGTTCTACGCAGTGGTAAAGAAAGATGAGATCATGAATTTGCAGGTAAATGGATGGAACTAGAAGCCCTTATGCTAAGTGAAGTAATATAACCCCCTCCAAAACAAATGGGCAATGGTTTCTCTCATTTGTGGATGCTACCACCAAATCCCCTGTTGAAAGGCAAGCTGAACAACATTTTTGTTATATTTCTTTTTATCTGACAGCAACTATGTTGCTATAATGTAAATCTCTTAATGGGCTCTAGAATCTACCTACCACTTATTTTCAGACTCTAATTACTGTATATGGGTGGAAGGTATACATTCATATTTTAGAGTAATATAAAAATAAAAGGGGAAAATGTGAATTCCTAAACATATTTTGGAATTAACACACATTTTATTCTCAGAGGTCATAATTTTGATGCATATGTGATGGTTATATAGGTATATGTTGGAGCAATACAAAAAGGGGAAAAACAACAACATAAAGACTGAGTCAATGAACTGAATGATACAGTTAAACTCTGTCCAAAACAACAAGCCTCTGCAGGGAAAAATTTTAGAAAGACTGAAAGAGAGATGCAAGACATGTATGCCAGAAGGCATGAACAGGGGTGGGGGCAGAGAGAGGGGAATGTGTCTAAATTAGGCTGAAAGATAATGAATGAAATACACAAATCATCAATAAAATTATTTTTAAAAAAGCTTAAGTGGGAATGAGAGGTTGAAAATTATCCTTCCTTATGCTGTTAAAGTAAGACTTTCATCTATCTCTCATCATGAGTGAAAAAATAAAACGGCACCAAAGGGCACTGTGAAACTTGGATTTTTATAATTTATTTTACTATGTAAATTTAAATGATAATTATTATGAACACCATATTTTCTCATAGTAGTTCTGATGGAACGGCCATAAGAAAATATCCAAATACTGAGGGGGAATAAAGTAAATGATTTATTTCTAAATGTGGGTGGTTTCAGAGAAAGAGTATGAAAAAAAGAAAACTTTGCAAAAATAAATCTGTGTTGCTTGTGGAATGGTAGTGTGGAAGCTGTGAGCTGGAATTGCATCTTGCTGGCTCAGACTCTTCTTGCTTTGTTTTAAAAAGTAGGGAAACATATCAGAACTCTGTATATTTTGGAGTTTTTTTTATTAATACCTGGATCTTTTCTTGAAATAAGTTTTAATTTCACAAATGTAGGAGGATGTGTATTCATATTCTCACACTCACCCCACTTCTTTCTGACTGATGGATCCCATGTGCATTAGTTTTTCCTTTGCCAATATTCAGCATGCATTTGTATATTTAGCATTGACAATGAGGAGGAAAATATGTTTATTGATTAATTTATCATAAAATCTTTGGAAATAGTGTGTAATTTATGTATTTGTGTATTCTGAATGATGCTTGTTTCACACAGTATGTTCAACAATTTTTTCTTGATTATCATAGTTCTAAAAAATATGGGGCTGCTTTTTGCGCTGGTGCTGGATCTGGAGTGAGCAGCCGCGGCCTAGATATGCAGAACGACGCTGGCGAGTTTGTGGACCTGTACGTGCCATGGAAATGTTCCGCGAGCAACCACATCATTGGTGCGAAGGATCACGCATCCATCCAGATGAATGTGGCCAAAGTCGACAAGGTGACTGGCAGGTTTAATGGTCAGTTTAAGACCTATGCTATCTGCAGGGCTATTCAAAGGATGGGTGAGTCAGATGATTCTATTCTTCGATTGGCCAAGGCTGATGGTATCGTGTCAAAGAACTTCTGACCAGAGGACATCGGGGAATATTTGTCATAAATAAACAAAATGAGAAGCTAAAAAAAAAAAATATGGGGCTGGAGAGATGGCTCAGCGGTTAAAAGCACCGACTGCTCTTGCAGAGGACCCAGGTTCAATTCCTAGTACCCACATGGTGGCTAAGAACCATCTTTAAATCCAGTACCAGGGGAATCCGACACCCTCTTCTGACCTCCACTGCATTGCATGACACGGGTGCACCAACCTACATGCAGACAGTACATTCATACACATAAAAAATAAATAGGGGCTAAAGAGATGGAAAACTAGAAGTCCTATTTTTATTGGAGCTTTCTACCTTTTCCTCAGTTACGCTACACAAATGTTTCTACACAAATTGCAGCTAAACCTCCAAAACAAAGGATTCTAAGGGAGTTAGAGGAAGGAATGAAGCTTAGCAATTGAAAATTTCCACATTTTATATAATGTTTCTAATATAAAATTTGGGCATACCCAATTCTTTCTTCTTGAACTGATTTTTCAGTCTCATTGCTTATTTTACATAAACCTATATATATTTTGGGTATCTACAAATGGGATCAATAAAACTATACTTATTTGTACATTGTTTCCTGAACATTCCTATGTGCTAAGTAATAAATGTTATTTTTATGTTGTATGTATGAGTATATTATTGCCTGTGTGTGTGTGTCAACACACCTGTGTCGTGTAATGCCCAGGGAAGTCAGAATATGTTGTTGTATCCCCAGAAACTGGAGTTACAGATGGTTGTTAGTAGCCATGTGGCTGCTGATAATTGAGCCCAGGTCCTCTGCAAGAGCAGTCTGTGCTCTTAACCACAGAGCAATCTCCATACCCCAGCTGATTACTGCTGGGTGAGTAAAAGTTTATCTTCTTCTTTTTTTTTTTTTTTAAGTTTAGGAGTTCACATTTTTTCCCTTTAATTTTATATTACTCTAAAATATGAATGCATACCCTCGATCCATATACCAACATTACAAAGTCTAAAAATAAGTGGTAAGTTAATTCTAGAGCCTGTTAAGAGATTCACATTATAACAGCAAAATTGCTTTCAGATAAAAATATAACATTACCATTGATAGCTTGCCTTTCAACTAGGGACCTGATGCTAGCATCCACAAATGAGTTATACCATTCACTGTTTGTTTTTCTGGGACTGTGCTACTTCACTTAGTATAATGGCATCTAGCTCCATTATTTTTACTGCAATAGTCATCATGTAATCTTTCTTTACTGCAGCATAGATTCCATTGTGTAGATGTACCACATTTTCTCTATCAACTGGTTGGTTGAGGGACACTTGGGTTTCTTGCAGCTCTTTGACATTGTGAAGAGAGCTGAAATAAACGTAGATTTGCGTATATCTCTGCAATAGGTTGAGTCTTGTGGGTATATACCCAGGAGTGGTATGACTGGAAGAAGTGGCAAGATCATTTTCAGTTTCTTGAGTTCTCCACAGTGCTTTCTATAATGATTGTACGAGTTTTCATTCCTACCAGCAGTGGATGAGCCTTTCCCCACAACCTCTCCAGCATTTGGTATCTTTTCTTTTCTGGGTCATAGTTAGTCTTAACAGAGTAAGACAAAATCTTATGGCAGTTTTAATTTGTATTTTCTTAATTGTTAGCGATGTTAAACACTTTTTAAGATGTTTTTCAGCCATATTTACTTCCTCATTGGTGAAGTCTCTTTTTAGCTCTTTACTCCAACTTTTGAGTGGGTCATTTGTTTTCTTCCTCAGTTTCTTGAGTAGTTTACACACCCTGGATTTTAATGCTCTATCAGATGTATCAGTGGTGAAGGTTTCCTCCCAATCTGTGGGTTTTCCCTTCACTTCCCTCCTTGTTTCTTTCACTGTAGAGAAGCCCTTGAGGTTAATAAGGTCCCATTTGTCAATTGTTGATCTTAATTTTTGAGCAGCTGCTGTCTGATTTAGAATTTTCCTATGCTATGTCTTGTAGGTTACTAACAACATTTTCTTTTTTTAAGGATGAATTAAAATTTATTTTTTGTTAATTCTTTTTAATTTATACATATAATACTTCTATTGATATTTTGTGTACTTCACGCATCACTTTTCAGTTCAATTTAGACATAGTCCCCTTTACCTTCCCCCACCCCACCCCGGTTCATGAATTCTGCCATATATGTCCAGAATATTTTCTCAGTATTCTTAATGTTTTTCTCTGCAAAGGTTTATTGTTTTGGGCAGAATTTAACTATATCAGTCTGTTCTTTGACCCAGTCCTTATGTTGTTGTGGTTCCCTCCCAATTGTATTGCTCCAAATTATGCCTATATAAATGTCATATATGTACCAGAATTATGTCCTCCTGGAATAAACTGTATGTTAACTTTGATATATGTTTAGGAGTTCACAGTTTTTTTCCCTTTAATTTTACATTACTCTAAAATATGAATATATACCTTCCACACAGATACAATAATTACTGTGTCTGAAAGTAAGTGGTAAGTTAATTAGAAGACCCAGTAAGAGTTTAAAATTATAACATCACAGTTGCTTTCAGGTAGAAATAAATATAACAATAACATTACTCAGATTGTCTTTCAATTGCAGAATTTGGCACTAGCATCCACAAATGAGGGAAACCATTGCCAATTTGTTTTGGGTTTTTTTGTTGTTGTTTGTTTGTTTGTTTTTTGGGGGGACTGTGTTACTTAATTTAGCATAATGGCTTCTCCGTCCAAACATTTATCTGAAAAGTTCATGATGACATTCTTTACTGCTTTATAGAACTCCATTGAGTAGATGTATCATATTTTTGTTATCCACTCCTCAGTTAAGGTAAATTTGGGTTGGTTCCAGCTCTTTGCTGTTTTGACGAGGGATGCAATCAACATAGATATGCATGTATATCTGCAGTAGGATGAATCTTGTGGGTATATACACAGGAGTGGTACGACTGGGTAAGGTGGCAGGCTCATTATGTGTTTGTTAAGGGTTTTCCACGCTGCTTTCCACAGTGCTTGTATGAGTTTACATTCCCACCAGCAGTGGATGAGTGTTCCCCTTTCCCCACAACCTTTCCAGCATTTGATGTCTTTTGTTTTCTTGATCTTAGCCAGTCTTTTTGGAGTGAGATGATATCTGAGAGTGGTTTTAATTTGCATTTCCTTAATAATTAACAATGTTT
Source organism: Rhizomys pruinosus (assembly GCA_009823505.1). Taxonomy (NCBI): domain Eukaryota; kingdom Metazoa; phylum Chordata; class Mammalia; order Rodentia; family Spalacidae; genus Rhizomys; species Rhizomys pruinosus. Next base: position 2,841,089 of record VZQC01005228.1, read on the forward strand.
AACGCTTTTTAAGATGTTTCTGAGCCATCTTTACTTCCTCACTGGTGAAGTCTCTTTTCAGCTCTTTACACCATCTTTTGAGTGAGTCATTTGTTTTCTTACTTCTTTGTTTATTTGAGTAGTTTATATATTTTGGATGTTAATGCTCTGTCAGATATATCACTGGTAAAGGTTTCCTCCCACTCTGTGGGTTTTTCTCTTCACTTCAATGATTGTTTCTTTCACTGTAGAGAAACTTTTGAGTTTGATGATGTCCCAATTGTCAGCTGCTGTTTGATTTAGCAAGTGTATTCCTATTCCTATGTTTGTTAGATTGCTATCAACACTTTTTTTCTATCACCTTGAGAGTTCTGTTTTTCATGTTGATGTCTTTGACCCACTTGGAGTTTATGTACAGGGTGAGAGTTAGGACTTTAATTTTGTTCTTGTACATATGATGATCCAGTTTTGCATGCACCATTGCTGAAGATACTATCTTTATTCCAATGAATTTTTTTGGCCCCTTTATCAATATGAGGTGGATGAAATTGTATGAGCTCAAGTTTGGAGCTTCAATTTTGTTCCATTGGCCAACAGGTCTGTTTTTGTGCCAGTACCAGGCTGTCTTTTTGACTATAGCCCTTTAGTATATCTTGAAGCCTTGTATAGAGATCCCCTGTGTATTGCTCTTTTCACTCAGGGCTTCTTTGTCTATTCAGGGTCTTTTGTTTTCCCATACAAAATTAACCATTTTTTTTCCCAAATCTGTGAAGAAAGCCTTGGGGATTGTGAATGGGATTACATTTAATCTGTATATTAATTTGGGTAGAATGGACATTTTTACTATATTAATTTTTCCAATCCATGAGCATGGGAGGTCTTTGCATTTTCTGATGTCTTCTTCAATCTCCTTCTTTGAGGCTTTAATATTTTTGTTGTAGAGGTCTTTAGTGTCTTTGGTTAGGTTTGTACCTAGATATTTTATTGTTTTTGACTCTATTGTGAGTGGGAATGTCTCCTTGTATTCCTTCTTCAGATGCTTGTTTTTGGTGTAAATAAAGGCTACTGATTTTTCTAGGTTACTTTTTCATCCTGCCACTTTATGGAAACTCTTAATTGTTTCTTGGATTTTCCTGGTGGAGTTTTTAGCGTCCCTTAGGTAGACAATCATATCATCAGCAAAAAGGGATAGTTTGACTTCCTCTTTTCCAAGTAGTAGTCCTTTAATTTCCCTTTCTTTCCTTATTGTCCTAGCAAGCATTTCAAGTACTATATTGAAAAGGAGTGGCAATAGGGCCAGCCTTCCCGGGTTCCTACCTTTAAGGGGAATGCTTCAAATTTTTCTCCATTTAGGATGATGTGGGCTGTGGGCTTGTCGTATATGGTTTTGATTATATTTAGGAATGCTCCCTACAGTCCAATTCCCTCTAGAACTTTAAACATGAAGTCATGCTTGATCTTGTTAAAAGCTTTTTCCTCATCAATTGAGATGTTTGTGAGATTTTTGTCTTTCAGTCCATTTATGTGTTTTATGATATTTTTTGATTTATGTATGTTGAACCATCCCTGCATCTTTAATTCCAACTTGATCATGATGGATGATTTTTTTTTTTTACTATTGGTCTGTATGGGATTTGCAAGTATTTTGTTGAAAATTTTTGCATCCTGTTCATTAATGAGATGGGTTTAGAGTTTTCTTTCCTTTTTTTTTTTTTTTCTTTTGGTTGTTTGTTTTGCTGGTTTTTTTGAAACAGGGTCTCTTATGGCCTAGACTTGCTTCACACTTGCTATGATATCCTGGTTTCTCTTAAGACCATATAAAATCTTTCACCTTACCAGGCATGGTGTCCCATGTCTTTAATCCCAGCACTTGGGAGGCAGAGGCAGGCGGATCTCTGTGACTCTGAGGCTAGCCTGGTCTAAATAGTTCCAGGACAGCTGTGGCTACAGGGAGACCCTGTCTCAAAAAGACAAAAAACAAAAAACTTTCACCTTTCTCAGGCTTACTATGTAAAAGAGACAGATTTTGAACTCCTGATCTTCCTGCCTCTACCTCCCAAGTACTGGAATTGCAAGTATGTACCAGCACATCTGGCCATTTATCTGCACATTAAAAGTTGATACAGAATAAAATATTTTAAAAGTAACAGGTGTGGCTGGGTGTGGTGGCATNTGATTTTCATATGTTGAACCATCCCTGCATCTCTGGTATGAATCCAACTTGGTCATGATGGATGATCTTCTTGATGTGGGTCTGTATGTGGTTTGCAAGTATTTTGGTGAGAATTTTTGCATCTGTGTTCATTAATGAGATCGGTCTATAGTTCTCCTTTTTGGTTGTTTCTTTGCCTGGTTTAGGTATTATAGTGATGCTGACTTCATAGAAGTAGTTTGGAAGATTTCCCTCTGTTTGTACCCTTTTGAATATTTTGAGTAGTAATGGTTGTATGACCTCTTTGAATGCTTTATAGAATTCTGCTGTGAAACCATCTGGGCTTGGACTTTTTATAGTTCAGATGTTTTTTTTGTTGTTGTTTGTTTTTTACTATGTCTTCAATTTCCTCGAATATTATGGGTCTGTTTAAACTGTCAACATCTTCTTGGTTAAGCTTTGTTGGTTCCCAAGATTTCAAATATTCATTCATTTCTCTCAGGTTTTCAAATATTGTATAGATTTTTGAAGTATTCTCATATGATTATGTGGATATTTTCTTTATCTTTTGTGGTGTTTCTCTTTTCATCATGAATACTATTAATTTGGAGTTATTCTCTTTTTTTATTAACAGTGCTAGAGATCTGTCTATCTTGTTTTTCTTTTCAAAGAACCACCTTTTGGATTCATTGGCTTGTTGAATTGTTTTCTTTGTTTCTATTTCTTTGATTTCTGCTCTGATTTTTGTCAGTTTTCCTGTCTGTTGGGTTTAGGGTCCATGTGTTGTCATCTCTCACGTGTTTTTAGCTGTAGTGTTAGATCATTTATTTCTTCACTTTCCGTTTTTTTTTTTTTTAATGTTGTCATTTAGGGCTATGAATTTCCCCCTTAGGACTGCTTTTAAAGTATCCCAGAGGATTTTTGTGTGTGTTGTATTACTCTTTTCATTTAGATCCATCAATACTTTTTAAATTTAAAAAAAAAATATTTGTTTTTTATGTGTATGAATGTACTGTCTGCATGTATGTTTGTGCACCCATGTGGTGCAATGCTGTGGAGGTCAGAAGAGGGCATCAGATTCCCCTGGAACTGGAGTTAAAGATGGTTCTCAGCCACCATGTGGGTGCTGAGGATCAAACCCGGTTCTTCTCCAAGAGCAGTTGGTGCTCTTAACTGCTAGGCCATCTCTCCAGTCCCAGATCCATGAATAATTTTATTGTGTTCTTCATTTCTTTCCTGACCCATTCATTATTTAGTATTGTTTTGTTTAGTCTCCATGTGTTCTTGTAGCTAGTCTGTCTTATTCTGGTGTTATTATTGAGCTATATTGAACTGTAGTCTGATAGAATGCATGAAATAATTTCAATCTTTTCATATTTGTTGAGTTTTCTTTTGTGTCCCAGCATGTGGTCTATTTTGGAGAATCTTCTGTAGATGTCCATGAGTTCCATTTGTTGTGTTGTGTTTTCAGTTCCCATGTCTCTTTGCTTATTTTTTGTCCAGTTGTTCTATCCAAGGGTCTCAGTGCTGTATTGATAACCCCCCCCACTATTAGTGTACTTGGATTAATCTGTATCTTGAGGACCTGCAGAATTGTGTTTACATAGGTCGGTGCACATGAGTTTGGTGGATAAATATTTAGGACCGTGAAGTCTTCCTGCTTAATTGTTCCTTTGATAAGGAGGTAATGGCCTTCTTTGTCTCTTCTGATTGACTTTACTCTGGGGTATATTTCATCTGATATTCGAATAGCAACTCCTTGGGTTGGAAAGATAGCCTAGAGGTTAAGAACACCAACTGCTCTTGCAGAAGACCTGGGTTCGATCTCCAGTACCCACATGGCAGCTAAGAACCATCTGTAACTCCAATTCCAGGAGAACTCCAGTTCCAGGGGAATCTGAGACCCTCTTCTGACCTCAGCAGCATTACACAACATGGGTGCACAAACCTACATGCAGACAGTACACTCATACACATACAAAAATAAATAAAATTTTAAGCAAGAATAGTAGAATAGCAACTCCTGCTTGTTTTGGGTATCTTTACTTGGAGTATTTTTTTCACCGTTTCAATTTGAGGTGGTGTCTGTCCTTGAGGATGAGATGAGTTTCTTGTAGGCAACATATAGATGGATTATGTTTCCTAATCCATTCTCCCTGTGTATGTCTTTTGATTGGAGAATTCAGACCATTAGTATTTAAGGTTATTATTGAGAGATGTGTGTTGCTTCCTTTCAACTTATTCTTTGTGTTCTTGGTCTAGGTTTGCATTTACACTGTTATGCTTTTATTAGTTTTTTTTTTTTTTTCTCTCTTTAGTTGCTTGGAGATAGTTGCTCCTTTCCTCTGTTCTTTGAATTACTGTGAGTATTTTCTGAAGTTTTGGGTTTTTTGACATGTAATCTTTCATTTTGTTTATGTCATGACATATTTTTCTTACTGCTTCACCTATAAATAACATTTTTGCTGGGTATATTAATCTGGCATGGCATCTAAAGTCCTTTAGCACTGGGAATACTTTGGTCCATGTTCTTCTGACTTTCGTAGTTTGCACTGAGAAGTCAGCTGTAATTCTGATGGGTTTCCCCTTATATGT
>VZQC01005228.1:2847984-2975793 GCA_009823505.1 Rhizomys pruinosus
AAAAAAAAAAAGAAAAAAAAAAAACCAAAAACCTTGGTTAATTTGAGCTAACAGTGTGTCCTTAATAATCCTAGCACTTGGGAGGCAGAGGCAGGTGGATCTCTGTGAGTTCGAGGCCAGCCTGGCCTACAGGGTGTGTTCCAGGACAGCCAGAGCTACAGGGAGACCCAGTCTCAAAAAGACCAAAAAAAAAAAATAATGCAAAAGGAAAGTACAACCAGAAATAAAAAATTAGTAAGGTCTGAGAAAGAAATTGTACTTCAGGCATAAAACTTCATATCTTAGTAAAAAGACAAACAGAAAAAAAAAAAATCAAGAGCACAGTGTTTTGCCTGTCTTACTGGCAAGTATAGCTACCTGGACGCTGCCACTGCTTTTGCCATCCTTCAAAGAAATGAGACATAGCTTTTCTTTTTTTTTCACTATTATTAGTCATTATTTTAATTTGCATTTCTTCCCCCCAGCCCACAGGGTAAATCAGAGGCGGAGATGGAACATATGCCCAATACACTGCACATGATACAGTGGATAGCTGAGTAGATAAGACTGCAAGAATGGCCAAGAACAAATTAGCCACAGTCAAAGGCTTTTCAGTTTGAGTCACTATGGACTCAGCTTCCTTTGTCAGCTTCTAGACTTGTCCCTCTGTCAGTGTCTTGGCCTTTTGTGTCTGCTGTGATGCCTTCGGAGTCAGTCGCAGTGCTTTCATTTTCAGGCAGGCCTGCCTTATTAGGTTTTGTTGCTTTCTTTTCTGCTTCCTTGACATTGTAGTGCCGGATAAGCTGGTCTGGGATCCAGATGGGAGAGTCAGCATCCTGTGGAAAAACACAAGCATATCCTCTTCCCGAGGAAATTAAGACATCTGGGACCATCCACATGCCTGTTAATAAATCCTTCCATTTAACCATTGGTTTGATTTTGTGTTCTTGATCTCTCCAGTGCCTTTGCATTGGGGTAAGTCCGTCATCATTTATATTTAAATGATTTATGGAAAAAAGTGCATGATTCAAAGCTTGATGAGGGGAAAATATTTATTAGTGTTCTTTTGACGTAATAGCTGTGTCTTTAAAGTTTGATGAGCTCTTTCAATTATTGCCTGACCTTGGGGGTTATAAGGTATTCCTGTAGTATGTTTGATGTGCCATTGATCGCAAAAGGTTTTAAAGGCTTTTGATGTATATGCTGGAGCATTATCTGTTTTTATCTGTGATGGCAGTTCTAAATTGACAAAACAGTATATTAAATGCTGGATGACATCTTTAACAGCTTCCCCTGTTCTAGCTGTAGCATACATTGCATGAGAGTGTCAATGGTTACATGTACAAAAGCTAATCTTCCAAATTCTGCAATATGCGTGATATCCATCTGCCATAACACTTGAGGGTTCAGCCCTCTAGGATTAACTCCTAATTTTAAGGGATGGTATATATCAGGACAGCATATACACTGCTTTACTATTTGTCTAGCCTGTTCTCTAGTAATGTTAAACATTTTCTTTCTTTTTTTTTATTGATGCTTTGTATATTTCATACATCATTTTCCAATTCAGTTCAGGCATATATCCCCTTCCCTTCCCCCCACCCCACCCCTACCCATCCCAGATCATGCATTCTGCCATAACTTTTCTGCATCTTTCTCTGCTTTTTTGTTTTGTTTTGTTTTCATTTTTTTTAACAATAAGTGATAATTTGTGAGTACAAGCATCCTTCATGTAAAACCAATTTGCAAGCAGTTGTGCCCAAACCCACACAGCTCATGGGTCCCACCATCCAGCAGGGGGGGCTTGTATGTTCAATCAAGTTGATCAAATGAGTGTCCAGTCTATATTGTTGTAGTTTCACCATTAACCCCAATCGAAGCCCTTACATTCTACCACGCCCCCTCTTCCGCAGATTGTTCCCTAGGCTTAGAAAAGGGGCACAGGTGGATGAGAAGCAAAACACTCTACTTTCTCTGGAGCTGATGTCTTGGTCTCTAGTCAGTTCTGGCTGTTTTCTTTCATGGGCTGCCAGCTTGTCCAGGCATAACCTTTCGATCCTACTAATGAAGCACATGCAATTAGATATTTAGGTATTTAAACAGTATAATATATAGCCTTTCGATCCTACTAATGAAGCACACGCAATTAGATATATAGGTATTTAAAAAAAAAACAGTACTAATTGTTATGGTAGGTTACTTTGGTATAGACACAGATGTTTGGATGATATGTTAATTCATGAATTACATTTTCTTCTGTTAAGTATGGCAGGGTCTTCGTGTGTCTTATAACATCTCCTAACCATTAGAGGATGTAAGCTTGTGGCATCAGCCGTGGGTTATTCCTCCAAGGAGAGAGCCAATAGCCAATTAGATTTGGGATATACAGACATATGGCTGCCACTGCTGCACAGTATTTCCAGGCAGATGAGGTGTAGCTGGTGTTGACGGAGGAGTCTTGCTTGACTCAAGGAGACCTATATTTGCTTTATTGGTTTAGTGGTCTTTGGTAACACTCTCTGGCATCCCAGAGACCATCTGTATACTTGCAAGTGCGGTCTCCATACATCTTTCCCATGTTTATATCAGGTCTTCAACAGCAGGGCTTTATGTTGAAGACCTGATATAAACATGATAGAGACATAGCTTTTCAATCTTCCAGTATGGACTGAAGACTCTTGTCTCTCCAAGAATCCTTCAAACCTTCAGTGCAAGATGGAGACTGCTGAGACATCCAGCTTGTGGACTGAGGTACTACTGGGGTTTCAGCCTCTTCAGAGGGTTGATTGCCATTGTTGGGCTACTCAGGCTGTATCAATGAGACCAGTACAGGAGGATCAATACAGGATGTGGTGCTTACTGGAACTCATTTGGTGAACATGGGAAGGGATAACCCCATTGTGGAGCACAAGGGCAGGCCTGTTGGTTGTTTGGGCTTGCCAAAGAGGAGCCTTCAAACATGACAACTTTCAGCCTAACTAAAAAAATAAATAAATAAAAGAAAGAAATAAATCCTAACCTGAAGATGCCAAATGATGTATGTGGAATGCATATATGCATATTTTGGAGTGATGCAGATTGAAAGGAATGGCATCAACAACAACAAAAACAACCAGGCTGGGTCAAAGAACTGACTGAAATTTTGAACTTCTGTTCAAAACAATAAACTTATGCATCAAAAATTTTAAAAGAGACTGAAAGATGAAAAACATGATTGGCACCATGCATGAGCTCTGGTGGAGTTGGGGGTAAGGAATGGGGAATGGGTCTAGACTTCATTGGAAATTTTGTGTGAAATGCAGAAAGGTTCAATTAAAATTGGCTTTAATTTTTTTTTCATAATCTGGGACTGGAGAGATGACCTTGTGGTAAAGAGTGCTGACTGCTCTTGCAGAGGACCCAAGTTCGATCCCCAGCACCCACATGGTGGCTGAGAACCGTCTGTAACTCCAGTTCCAAGGGAATCCAACACCTTCTTCTGACCTCCACAGCATTGCACAACACAGGGGCACAACCATACGTGTAGACAATACATTCATACACATAAAAATAAATAAAATTTAAAATAATTAAAAATTCATAATCTTTACTTGAGCATTTTAGTTGTTCCTTGTTATCTTGCAAGTCTGATACTCTATTTTCTGCTTCATCCATTCAGCTTCAGAGGCTTTCTCCCTTCCTTTCCTGTTGATTTGAATAAATGTTCCATTTCTTCTGCGATTTCTTTACTATTTTCATTTTATGGAGGTTGTCATTTTCTCCTTTAGCTCCTTTTTTCACTCGTCTGTTTCTTTTTTAATTTCAGCCTGTAATCTTTTCAGTGTTTCTGCTTCCTTTTGGATTTTGTCATTCTCTCTCTCTAGTTCTTTTAGGAGTTTATGTTTCTCTCCCTCTAGTTTTTTCCAGAGTTTATAATTCTTTCCTTCTACATCCTTCCTGAGTTTTTCATTCCCCACCTTAGTTCTCTGATTTGTTCTTTATATTCTATGATTTCTTTGAATATGTCTATGGTTATTCTTATAAGGTCCCTGTCTTGGTTTCCTTCCAGGGAGATCTCATTATAGGAATCTTCTGCAGTACTGGTAGAGTTTGGCATGTTTTTATTATGAGATTTTCTCATGTTATATTTTCATTGTGTCTTTAGCATGAGGATTTGTGTTTTGTTTGCTTGCTTGTTTGTTTGTTTGTTATTTGGATTCTGGTGCCTCAAGGTTGCCTCCACAGACTAGAATCGCTAACCCTGCACTTGCTAGATCATCCACACCACACCACACCACCACCAGCTTGGGGTGGAGGTGGGGTGGTTTGTTCCTTTGGTGAGGGTACCCTGTTGACCTGTCTTGCCCCTATCTAGGTCTGCCCATGCCACACTGCTTCCTGGAGCCTGAGATGGGAGTTTCTGGATGGTCCCAAGCCTCCAGAGACAGGGGTGAGTGCCGTAAATCTCCAAGGCAATTGCGCCTTACTTGGGCACTGTGCTTTTCTGCTCAGTTTATCTTTAAGATAGGTTGACTAGATTTCACCAGAAGAACTTGGACACAGTGACATTTGAGAATAGTAACTTGCCTTGAGAGGCCTTAACATTAATGACAGAATGCATGTAATCTGGTGTGTGTTGGGGTATAGGAAAATGCTAATGGGGAAGTGGATATAAAGATGATAAAGATGTTTTGGATTAAATACACATAAATTCAATAAATATATTAAAAATAAGTATATTAGGACATATCCAAGATCACATAGTGACAGAACCAGGATATTAAATCTGCTCTTGGTTCTTAACTAACAAACTATACTGTCTTTTCCTTTGTAGATTTTATTACTGATTTATACTTTTTTTTTTTTTGAAGCAAGGTCAAATGTAGCCCTGGCTGCAGTCAAGGACAACCTTAAATTCCTATTCTCCCTTCAAATACCTTCCAACTTCTGGGTTTACATATATGCACTAGTTTTTTGGAGATCTACAGATTGAACCAAGGGCTTTGTGGATTTTAGGCAAACACACTCCCGACCCATTTACATGCTCAACCCCACTCTTCTAATTTGTTTTCAATAAAATCCTAGTTAATATTCAATGTCAATTCATGAAATAGTGTTTAATATTATAACATTACTTTGAAGCACAGTATTTTTAGGAACTGATGCTTGCACTGAATTTTTTACTACTGGATTTCATATTTCTGGATTTTCCACAATGTTCAGTTTATTTTTATGACACCATAACTATTTAAAACTTTGGGGTTGGCACATACAAATGTTCTCTATAATTTTTCTGTTGTACAGTATCATCTTGTAGCATTCTCTTTTACCTGTAGGATGATTTAACTTAAGAAATTAAGTTTGCTTCCCAAGTTAATGACATATAGTCACCCAAAATAGCTTGGGTGAATTTGATGAACTCTGCGCCTTGACTCCTGCCTATAGGTACGTGTACTACAAATGCCTTTTTGAGACTCATGGGTCAAAAAACAAAAACCTAAAATAAAAAGGGGGGATACAGATATATATGAAACATTTTTGTCAAAAACTTTGCAATTCAAATCTTAAAACTAATTACGGGAAAAGATTTGTAAGTTCCCATAGGTCAAAACTTCATCAACTTAACGGCTGAGAAAGAAAAGACACAGCTTTGCATTTTGTAGAATGTACCAGGAAGTGCCAGCAGAAAGGTTGGCCTGTCTGAACATTGAAAGGAAGAAAAGCATCAGACTGCTACAGGCAGCAAACCCCTCTGTGGATCCTACTTGTAACAACTATTTTTAAAGAGTCCTAATGAAACTTACCTTCTAGGTGCCACAAAGTTTTAATAGGAGAGATTTTCTTACCTCTCCTTCGTAGAACAAGGAGGAATATGATGATGATGAGGTCGTTCTTTAATGGTAAATTGGAGCCAACTATCATAGAGGTAATCTCTTATAAAACCAGTAAAACCACCTTCTTTAATTGACTAATTTACATAGGAACTGTAAAAAGGATTATTCTCTATTAAGCACCAAATATAATACTAAATTCTCCTCAAGCTGTGCACTTAAGCAAAATATATTAACACAGGAGAGCTCTGATATCAGCAATGGGTTATTCTACCAAGGAGATGTTGGCCAGGGGTGCCAAAACCCCCAAAAGATAAAAGTTTCTTGCCTGTAAACTGGGATACCTGCAAGAAGAGAGGCAATAAGGCCCTGCTGTCAAAGACCTGATGTAAGCATGGGAAAGATGTATTGAGACTGCACTTGCAAGTGTACAGTTGGTCTCTGGAATACCAGAGAGTGTTACCAAAGGCCACTAAACCAATAAAGCAAATATAGGTCTACTTGAGTCAAGCAAGACTCCTCCGTCAGCAGCAGCTACACCTCACCTGCCTGGAAATACTGTGCAGCAGTGGCAGACATATGCCCGTATATCCCAAATCTAATTGGCTATTAGCTCTCTCCTTGGAGGAATAACCCATGGTTGATGCCACAAGCTTACATCTTCCAGTGGTTAGGATATGTTATAAGCCACAGTAAGACCCTGTCACATTTTACAGGAAGAAAATGTAATTCATAGGTTAACTTACCATCTAGATATCTGTGTCTATACCAAAGTAACCTACCATAACAATTAGTACTATTTAAATACCTATATAGCTAAATGTCTGTGCTTCATTAGTAGGACTGAAAGGTTATTCCTGGACAAACTTTCAGCCCATGAAAGGAAACAGCCAGAGTTGACCAGAGTCCAAAACGACAGCTCCAGAGAAAGTAGACTGTTTTGCTTCTCGTCCACCTGCGCCCCTTTTCTAAGCCTAGGGAACAATCTGTGGAAGAGGGGGTGTGGTAGAATGCAAGGGCTATGATTGGGGTGAATGGTGAAACTACAGCATTATAGACTGGACACTTATTTGATCAACTTGATTGAACATACAATCTCCCCAGGTGGGTGGTGGGACCCTTGGCTGTGTGGATTTGGGCACAACTGCTTGCAAATTGGTTTTGCATGAAGGATGCTTGTACTCATAAATTATTACTTATTGTTAAAAAATGAATAAAATAATAAATAAAATATTTAAAAAAAAACATATGGGACATTTTTGTATCCTTTGGCTTTTAAAATTTGTCTTTGCTTTGTTGTTTTTGAGACAGGTTCATAGTTTAGCTTTAGCTGTCTGTCCTGGTCCTCCCTGTGTAGACCAAGTAGGCCTCTGCTTCTGGAATCCTAAAATTAAAGAAGTGTGTCATCACACCCAGATGAAGATATGTCCTTTCATTCTCTTTTATGGTTACATTTTTAAGGAATGAAGACTGAATCTTCTCAATTATTTTATTAAGGAACATTTTAGAATGGGTAAATTATTAGATTGCTCCATTTGTGCATGGCAAAATGTTATTAAGATTTCACGATATCTTGAATAATCACTTTGCATTATTTCTTTACCTGAATTTGGGTTTGAGTTCTTAACATTTTTGTAAGGTCTCTGAATCACAGTGAATTAGTCCTAGCATTTCATCCTATTATTCTTGTAAAGTGATCTCTATCTTCCCAACATTTTGTTACTTAAATGGTATATAAGGCATGGTTTTTTGTTGGAAAAACAAAAAGCAATTCTAGTTAACATAAATAGAAGGTTAATTTATCATGAGTGTATGACAGAAATTCTATTGGCCAGGGCACAATGCTAAATAGTCATAGAAAATTGGAAGTTAAATAGCTGAAAATATTTGGTAACCTGCAACTCTGTTCCTGGTCCTGCTACTATTGAACACTACTACTATAACTTTAATCTCATAACTCTAATTAATTTGATTTATTTAATCTGCAACTATCTCAGCACTTCACTTCACTCCCTTCATATTTTGAAAATCTATGATAGCAAGATACATGCACCTTAAGGTACTATGGTACTCCTCAAACAGCACCACTATCTGACCTACTGTTTAACTCCTAGTAGCCTATGAGAGATACTGTTCATTCGGACCACCTCAGTGATGTCAAGGAAATTTAGCATATGTTCATTTATTTAGGGAACTCCATTTGACTGAATAAATTTCAATGTACACACAATTTCCTAGAGTTATATAGTTCAATGCCTAAATCTTTAATGCTTAATTTCCAACTTAAATATTGTTATGTGAAAGAAGTTGGATACTTTTCTCTACTTCTTTCAGTGTTTTATATATTGATATATATTTACCATTTTAGTACACAAATAAGCAAATAAAACCTGATTTTACCTATCCAATCAGACTCTACTGAAAGTATGACTGCTAAAATTTATTACTTTAGAACTTAGACAAATTTTCACTTAATTACTAATAATATTTTATTTCTACTTTAAACAGATATATCCACTATGTTACAGGCATAGTTAGACTTCCATGGAACACCTGTGAAGACATTTACCTTCTCTGTGTCATTGAGCAAGTTACACTATTTGGGTTAGTATAAAGCAACAAGGAGTCATAAAGAAAAGAGAACGGGGTGTGTAGATGCATAGACACTAAGCACGAAGTAATTTTTGTAAACTGTCTTTGGTCTAATTTTGTGGAGAGAAGTATGCAATGATTTAGATGTAGGTCTATTCAAACCTCTAACATTTAGAAAAGCAAGACAATAAGAGTTTCATACATTTTTAAGTTTGTATTTTTATTTTATGTGTATGAGTGTTATGCCTGCATGTATGTAGCTACACCAGTGTCATGAAATGCATGCAGAGGACAGAACAGGGCCTTGGATCCCCTGGAACTGGAGTTATGCACAGTTATCAGCTGCCATGTGAGCGCCCATGTTCAATCTCTGGTATTTTGCAAGAGTCAGTGTTCTTAACTGCTGAGCCATTTCTTTCCACCCCCACAATTTTCATTCTTAATACCTTAAAGAAGACACCTTGAAATTTAGAATAATACCATGTCAACAATTATTCTACCAGCCAGAAAATAGTGTCAATTTGAAATTTTGAGGAAATTTATATAAGGTTCTTAAGATTAGTGAATTCCGAGACAGGACTAGTGACGCATGCCTTTAATTCTAGCACTGCAGTGGCAGAGTCAGGTGGATCTCTGTGAGTTTGAGTCCTGCCTGGTCTATATAATGAACACCAGGTCCATCCGGGCTACACAGTGAATTTCTGTCTAATAAAATGATCCATGAATGACACCATTTTTTCATGATACTTTCTGCATGTAAAGTATTCTATACTACTTTCAATGTTTTGAAGTCTTTAAGGAAATATGGGCAAGCTTATGAATAGCTGAAACAAAAGTATAATGCATACATTTTATATACAAAATATCTTGCTAATATTAAGATTTTACCATTTTCCTATTTTAACTTGCCTTATATGTATGCATGTATGTAAAGCATCCCAAAACAATGTGTGAATGTGTGTGTGTGTGTGGGTGTGTGTGTGTGTTTCCTATGTAAACCATTTTAGGGCAACTTACAGTTATGTTCTGACCCTTTATATAACCAGAATATTAGTACAAATAGCACACTAATCTACTCATCCATTCCAATAATTGTGAAAAATGTCATCAATCAACAAGTTAAGGAACCAGATTAAGGTCGGTCATCTTCTTTATTTTCAGGCATCATTAGTTTTCTTTAATTTGCAACATATTATTATCTTTGTTAGAAACTGAATTTTTGTACATGTTCATCAAATTTTCATTATATTTATTATTATTTTTAATTTTTCTTAAACTCAGAGAATATAAATTTCTATAAGCAAACTCATGAAGATAAGCCTCACATATTTAATACGGTGCATTATTCCTGTAAAACTGGGAAAAATAAGTATAATTTTAATATTACAATACAGCTGTTAATTTCCGTGCAGGGCCAATGAAACACAGTAAACTAGGATAATTTTTTTTTTCCCATAGTTGACAGCACAGTCAAAGTTTCAAAAAATTCAAATTCTGAATTCAAATATACAATATATATTTGTAGAAAACACCAATAATAGCAGCATGATATACATCAACGGCAGCAACAATGTTTCCAGGTTCTGTAGCCGTTTGAACAAAATAGCGGCAACATCCAGCACAATACTATTTTTTCTTAGTCCTGTCCATTCGTTTTGAACCATTGTGGGAAGAATGGGATATACTCTAGATACGAGGGAGTGGAGTGAGTAAAGAACATCTAAGGAGCAGACAGACAATCCTGAGGAGAGGCCATGTCAACAGACTCTGGGCACCCTGGGTAGGTTCTGCTCGCTCATTCGCTCCTTTTCTCATTAAAACAGTGTGTGGTTAGATATCTTTTTTTAAGATAATTTTTATTGAGCACAGTTTATACAACATTTCTTAATCAAATGTAGACTCGTTCCCCCATCCATGCCCACCCATCATGCCCCCCACCCACCACCAGAGCTTATGGATTCTGTCATACATGTTAAGTCCTTGTGTTGCATCTTTTTGATGCACAAGTTTACTGTTTTGGTCAGTTCTTTGAATAGTTTTTTTTTCTCTCTCTCTCTCTCTTGTTTTTTCCCATTAATTTTATATTGTTCCAAAATATGCATATATACACTCCATGCAAAACTCAAAATTACAAAATATGAAAATAAACTATGGTTTAATTCCAAAACACATTTAGAGATTCACATTTTAACAGTAAAGTTGCATGCAGGCAAAAAGAAATATAACTTTACATTATTTTTTTAGAATATGAATACATATCTTCCACCCATATATGGAAATTACAATGTGTGAATACAAGTGGTAGGTCAATTCTAGAGCCCATTAAGAGATTCACATTATAATAGCACAGTTGCTTTCAGATACATTGAAATATAGTAATAAAGTTGCTCAGTTTGCCTGCCAACTGGGGATTTGGTGTTAACATTAACAAATGAGGGAAAACATTTACTTTTTTATTTTTTATATCTGGGACTGTGTTACTTCACTTAACATACTGGCTTTGAGTTCCATCCATTTACCTGAAAAGTTCACGATGTCATCTTTCTTTACTGCTGCATAGAACTCCAATTTTGTAGATATACCACATTTTTTTCTTTTTTTTTTTAAATTAGTTTTTATTGATGCTTTGTGCATTTCATACATTTTTTCCAATTCAGTTCAGGCTTATTTCCCTTTCCCTCCCCCCCCACCCCCACCCCATCCCAGATCATGCATTCTGCCATAACTGTCCTGCATCTTTCTCTCAGTTTTTTTTTTTCATTTTTAGCTATAAGTGATAATCCATGAGTACAAGCATCCTTCATGCAAAACCTATCTGCAGGCTGTTGTGCCCAAAAACGTACAGCCCCACCATCCAGTGGGGGGTGAGAGGTTGTTTGTTCAATCAAGTTGATCAAATGAGTGTCCAGACTACATTGCTGTAGTTTCACCATTCACTCCAATCGCAGCCCTTACATTCTACCACGCCCCCTCTTCCGCAGGTTGTTCCCGAGGCTTAGAAAAGGGGCACAGGTGGATGAGAGGTAAAACAGTCCACTCTCTCTGGAGCTGTTGACTTGGACTCTGGTCAATTCTGGCTGTTTCCTTTCATGGGCTGACAGTTTGTCCAGGAATAACCTTTCGATCCTACTAATGAAGAACAAGCAATTAGATATATAGGTATTTAAGCAGCACTAATAGTTATGGTAGGTTACTTTAGCATAGACACATGTTTGGATATGTTAATCCATGAATTACAATTTTCCCCCCTGTTAAATATGACAGGGTCTTACTGTGGCTTATAACATCTCCTAACCTGTAGAGGATGTAAGCTTGTGGCATCAGCCATGGGTTATTTCTCCAAGGGGAGAGCCAATAGCCAATTAGATTTGGGATATACAGGCACATGGCTGCCTCTGCTGCACAGTATTTCCAGGCAGGTGAGGTGTAGCTGGTGCTGACGGTGGAGTCTTGCTTGACTCAGGGAGACCCATATTTGCTTTATTGGTTTAGTGGACTTTGGTAACACTCTCTGGCATTCCAGAGGCCATCTGTACACTTGCATGTGTGGTCTCAATACATCCCTCCCATGTTAACGTCAGGTCTTCGGCAGCAGGGTCTTATTGCCTCTCCTCCTGTAGGTATCCCAACTTAGAGGCAAGGAGCCCTTACCTTTTGTGGGGCCTTGGATTCCCTGGCCAACATCCACCTGGTAGAACAATCCATTGCTGATGTCAGATCTCCTGTATTAATATATTTTGCCTGAGTGCATAGCCCTAGGACTTTAGTATTATATTTGGTTCTGAACAGAGAGTAATCCCTTCCACAGTTCCCATGTCTAGTAGTCAATTAAAGAAAGCAGTTTTACCAGTTTTATAAGAGATTACCTCTACAATAGTTGTCTCCAATTTACAGTTGGGGAACGACCTCATCATCGTCATATTTCTCCTTGTTCTATGGGGGGGAAGGCAAGAAAGTCTCTCATATCAGAACCTTTGTGGCACCTAGAAGGTAAGTTTCATTAGGACTCATTATAACTAGTTGTTACATGTAGGATCCACAGAGGGGTTCGATGTTTATGGCAATCTGAGGCTTTTCTTCCTTTGAATGTTCAGACGGGTCAGTCTTTCCTTTGCCACTTTTTGGTACATCCTACTCAATGCAAACCTGTATCTTTTCTTTCTCAGCCTTTAAGTTGGTGACGTTTTGTCCTGTTGGAACAAACAAATCTTTTCCCATAGTTAGTTTTAAGATTTGAATTGCAAGGGTTTGATGAAAAGGTTTCATGTCTTTCTGTATCCCCCCCCCTTTTTTTTAGCGTATGAGTCTCCAGAAGACAGTTGTATTATACATGACTATAGGGTGGAGTCAAGGCACAGATTTCATCAAATTCACCCATGTTGTTTTGGGTGACTATATATGATTAACTTGGGAAGCAAACTTAATTTTTACGTTAAATCATCTTAAAGAGAATGCTACAAGGTGATACTGTACAACAGAGAAATTATAGAGAATATTTGTATGTGTCAATCCCAAAGTTCTTGCTCTACAGATTTTATGTAAAGCAAATGTGGGCAACAGAGAATTATATCTCCATTTAATTCAGATGTATTACCATTTTTATCAGATTCTGTAAACCAATGTTGTTTAATATACACATGTTTTTTTTATCCAGTCAGTCATTGGTTGAGGGACATTTGGATTCCAGCTCTTTGCTATTGTGAAGAGAGCTGCAATAAACATACTTGTGCATGTATCTTTTCGGTAAGATGCGTCTTGTGGGTATATATTCAGGAGTGGTATGGCTGTATCAGGTAATAGGCTCATGTTGAGCCTTTTAATGTTATCCACACTGCATTCCACAGTTGTTGTACCAGTTTACATTCTCATCAGCAGTGGATGAGTGTTCTCCTTTCCCCTCAACCTCTCTAGCATTTGGTGTCTTTCTTTTCTTGATCTTGGCTAGTCTTATTGGAGTGAGATGATACCATAGTGTGGTTTTAATTTGCATTTCCTTATCCAAACTTGAGCTCTTATAACTTCAGCCAGCTCATATTTGAAAAAAGAGCCAAAAAAAAGCTCAGTGTAGGAAAGATACCATCTTCAGCAAATGGTGTCGGCAAAACTGGATCACAATTTGGAGAAAAACAAAATTAAACACTAACCTCTTGCCCTGTACAAAAATAAACTCCAAGTGGATCAAAGATCTCAACCTGAAACCTGAAACCCTGAAGGTGATAGAAGAAAAAGTCAGCAGCAACCTACGAGACATCGGCATAGGAAAAGACTTCCTAAATCAAAAAGCAGCTGCACAGGAAATAAGGACAACAGCTGACAAATGGAACCTCATCAAACACAAAAGCTTTTGTACAGCTAAAGAAATAATCAAAGAAGTGAAGTGAAAACCCACAGAGTGGGAGGAAACCTTCACCACTGATACATGACAGAGCTTTAATATCCAGAATATATAAACTATTTAAAAAACAAAGAAGTAAGAAAACAAATGACCTACTCAAAAGATGGAGTAAAGAGATGAACAGAGACTTCACCAGTAAGGAAGTAAATATAGCTGAGAAACATCCTAAAAGTGTTCAACATCATTAATAATTAAGGAAATGCAAAGTAAAATAGCAAAGTACTTAAAAAAGAATAAAGTGAAAAACAAAATCTCTGAAAACAGCAAATTTCTGTTACTGTTGTTTTACTTGGAGCTATTTTTTACATTAGCTTCTCCATCATCATCTAGAAAAGAAAATGTATTTAATAACATCAACAAAACAGCTCTGATAAAGTGTGGTCACTACTATGAATATTAAAGCAGGTAGAAGGTCTTTCTTATTCACAGAGGTATAATATAGTACTGTCCTCCATCTATAATAGAACAGGAAACAATTTAAGAAACATCATTTTTTTTTATTGAATGCCAGATAGTGTTACCAAAGGCCACTAAACCAATAAAGCAAATATGGGTCTCCCTGAGTCAAGCAAGACTCCACCGTCAGCACCAGCTACACCTCACCTGCCTGGAAATACTGTGCAGCAGAGGCAGCCATGTGCCTGTATATCCCAAATCTAATTGGCTATTGGCTCTCCCCTTGGAGAAATAACCCATGGCTGATGCCACAAGCTTACATCCTCTACAGGTTAGGAGATGTTATAAGCCACAGTAAGGACGCCCTGTCATATTGTTAATCAGGGGAGAGAAAAATTTGGTAATTCAGGATTAACCATATCCATAATGTGTCTAATAGCATAAAGTAACCTAGAGTAAACTATTAGTGACGACTTAGGCGCAAGCTTAATACCTATATAATCTATTGGCTCGCTTCCTCATCATTATAGGATCGAAAGGTTTTCCCTGGACAAACCTGTAGCCCGTGAAAGCAAACAGCCAGAATTGCCAAGAGTCCAAGACAACAGCTCAGAGAGAGTAGGAAGCTGTTTTACCTCTCATCCACCTGTGCCCTTTTTATAAGCCTAGGGAACAAATATCTGAGTACCCTGCGGAAGATGGGGCGTGGTAGAATATAAGGCTGCGATTGGGGTGAATGGTGAAACTACAGCATTGTAGTCTGAACCCTCATTTGATCAACTTGATTGAACAACCTGTCCCCCACTGGATGGTGGGGATGAAGTGTTTTTGGGCACAACAGCTGCAGAATCAAGGTTTTTGCATGAAGGATGCTTTGTACTCATGATATCACTATTTAGCTAAAAATGAAAAAAAAAAACTGAGAGAAAAGATGGCAGGACAGTTATGGCAGAATGCATGATCTGGGATGGGGTGGGGGTGGGGGGGGGAGGGAAAGGGAAATAAGCCTGAACTGAATTGGAAAAATGTATGAAATGCACAAAGCATCAATAAAAACTAATTTAAAAAAAAAAAAAAGAAACATCATTTGAGACTTGATACTACTTTTCTAGCGGAAAGCCCAAGTGATGGTATGACACAGCTCTATATAGAAATGCACACTTATATAGGATTTCCTTTCACTAGCGGCACATTTAAGTATTCACTCTCTTCATGAGCATCATATAAAAACCAACATAAAAACCCCACAGGAAAAATTTGCCTAAAACAAAACTCTATAACCACTGGATTTACACAAAAATGACTGAGAAGAGGAAAGGCAGATTCAACCTTACTAGCACTTTACCAAATCCTTCCTGTTGTCCTGTTTGAATGGCATGAGTTCCAAAGAAGGAAAAGGCCGAGCTTTATGAAGTTCATGCAATATAAATTATTGCAAAATTCATGTACTATATGTAATACCCAATCCCTTGTGAAAAGTCTATACCCCATGTAAAGCCCCTGCTTGTTGTCATACACACACACACACACACACACACACACGCACACACAAACATACATATATATTTAAATGTATATTTGTATTTAATTTTTGTGCATTTTATACAATTATCTTTTTTATTAATTTTATTTATTTCTGTATGTGTATGAATGTACTGCCTGCTTGCAAGTTTGTGCACCCATGTCGTACAATGCCGCAGAGGTCAGAAGAGGTTGTCGAATTCCCCTGGAACTGGAGTTCTCCTGGAATTGGAGTTTCAGATAGTTCTCAGCCGCCATGTGGGTGCTGGGGACCAAACCCGGGTCCTCTGTAAGAGCGGTCGGTGCTCTTAACCGCTAGGCCATCTCTCCAGCCCCCAATTATCTTTTACATTATTATTTCATATGTGTATGTGTATTGCTTATATGTAGGTAGTGTACCCATGTCATGCAATGCCTTTGGAGATCAGAAGAGGGCATCAGATCCCCTGGAACTGGAGTTATAGATGGCGTTAACTGCCATGTGGGAGCTGGGAATTGAACCCTGGCTCTCTGCAAGAGAAACCAGTGTTCTTAACTGCTGAGCCATCTCTCCAGTCCCTCACACAAGATATCTTAATCTTCTTTATGGCCCCTCCCCCATTCGCACCTTCCATATTCCTCCACTGATTGCATTCTGACATATATGTTAAGGCCTATTGAGTCAAGATTGTGTGCCCATATAACTCTCAGGGGGAGTCCATTGACTGGAGTCTAGTCAGCCTATCTAAAATCTCTCCCCTTAAGATGATCAACTCTCCCTCACTCAGCAGTAATTACCTGCGAACAGTTCTTCATATTCATCCACAGTTATGTACTGGATTTTTGTCTGAATTTGGATGGGGCTTGTACATGCAGCACCATTGCTAATCATTCATATGTGTATGTCCATAGAGACCTGGAAGACTCTGTTCCCTTATGATCCTGTGCCAACCAGGCTCTTTCAATCTTTTCAAGAGGCTCCCAAAATATCTCAGGCTAATGCCACAGCCCTTGATTACTTCTCAGAATATGAAGGTAAGACCCCATTGCAGAAGACAGAACACAGTTTGGACATAAGACATGGAAAAATAGAACTGGAATTCACCAGGAAGCCTCCTCCCTGAAGATTCCCTCTCATAGTTCTGGGGGATACTATGCAGGCTGATAAGATAGAAAATCAACCAATTATCCAACCATAAATTTAAAGCCTAATAACCACAAGGATGACTGGGCACAGCAAACTAAATTGGTAGCAGTTTTCACTTTGGGTTAATCAACAGTTATCTAAATGGAATGAAAGCCTTTTCAATGGAACAGATCTCATTTGTGGCACTCTAAATATAGCCAGATATGCATGGCTGGTGAAGTCATAGATCCTAGAGAAAACCCTACCTCTGTCATATCACTAGACATTTGTAATTTGTCCTGTATGCTAAATATGTATCCTTATATTTACACATGATGGAGATTATTTCAGGGTTCCACATCTGGTCATACATAGAGAATAAGTATCTGAGAGTTGTTCAGTACTAAATAGCACATCTACAGTGGAATTTTTAAACCTAAGCTGGTGTATCTCAGTGGAACAGGGGTAGAGAGAATAGTAATACATCTCTCAACTCTCACCAGTGACGCTTCCTCATGAACAATGAGGCACAATGAAGGTTACAATTGGCCAACGTGTAGAGAATAACAGCAGGGAGTTTGTCACTAAATAGAACTCCTATATTAAACATCACCCACCAATGGCTCAGGGACTATTGCTGAAGAGTAAGTAGAAAGGGTCTAACTACTGGAGCATGGTTAACCTACCCAGAACCACACCCTTAAAGATTAACTGTGTCCCAGAAGCCATCAGTTGCCAAAAGTTCCTGAGCTCTGTTTAGGGTTTCCTATTGACTTCTTCAATTTTATGCTGGGATTTTATCAGATGAGCTTTTTGGGACTTGCGAATGCTCTTCCCACAGCTACAAGTTCATGTAACTACCTAGCTTGTCTTCAAAACTCTGTTTCCTTATGTTCATCCACCATCTCTGACTCTTACACTCTCACCGCACTCTTCTAAAATGAAGGAAGAGCATTGGAAAGGAGAAGTTTGTTATGCTGTCTTATTCAATGATCACCCCTCTGCAGTTTTTATTTCCTGCATGTTGCCTATTAATTTGTATGTAATTTTACATCCTGTTACATTCACGAATGTCTATCAGCTCTTGTAGTTTTCTGGTGGAAATTTTATTTTATTTTATTTTTTTGGTTTTTGTTAGTTTCGTTGGTTTTTTTGTTTGTTTGTTTGTTTTTTGAGACAGGGTTTCCCTGTAGCCCCAGCTGTCCTGGAACTCACTCTGTAGACCAGGATGGCCTTGAACTCACAAAGATCTGCCTGCTTCTGCCTCCTAAGCTCTAGGATTAAAGGCATGCGCCACCACGCCCGGCCCTGGTGGAAATTTTAAAGACTTTTATGTGTAGAATCATATCATCTTCACATAAGGACTTTGATTTATTCCTTTCCAATGCATATACACTTTATTGCCTTAATTTTTCTGATCACTCTATTTAAATTCTATATTGAACACTAATGGAGGGAATAAATGTCTCAGTCTTATTCCTCATTTTAATGGGAATGCTTTGAGTTTTTCTTCATTTAATATACTGTTGTCTATGGGCTTGTTTTATATGGCCTTTATTATATTGAGATACATTCCCTGTATCCCTAGATTCTCCATGACATTTAAGATGAACTGATATTGTATTTTTTTGCCAAAAGCCCTTTAGGAATCTAGTGAGATAATCATGTGGCTTCTGTCCTTGAGTCTGTTTATGTGGAAGATTGCATTTATTGATGGATTTACATATGTAGAACGATCCTTGCATTTCTGGGAAAAAGCCAAACTGAAAATGGTGGATAATCTTTTTATCTGTATTTGCATATATTTTCTACTTTATAAATTTTTTGCATCTCTTTGCATCAGAGCAATTGACCTAAAATATTTTTTGTTTGGTCTTTGTCTGCTTTAGGTATCAGTATAATATGGGCTTCATGGAAAGAATTTGGAAGCATCCCTTTTCTATTTTATGGAGTAATACTAGGAATAGTGGTATTCTTTAAATGTTTGGTAGAATTCTACAGTGAATCCATCTCATCCTGAACTTTTTTTAGTTGAGAAGGTTTAAATAACTGCATCTATCTCTAGTTACTTCCTGTCTATTTAAATTATTTGTGGCATTTTAATTTAACTTTAGTAAGCTGTACATATCTAGAAACGCATTCACTTCTTTTAGATCTTCCAGATTAGAGGAATATACATTTTTAAAGTATGTCCTAATGATTTTCTCAATTTCCTTGGTGTCTGTTGTAATATTTCCTTTTTCATCTCTGAGTTTACTAATTTGTGTCCTTTCTCTCTCTTGGTTAGATTGGCTAAAGTTTTATGAATTTTGTTACTTTCAAGCAGCAAAGTCTTCCTTTCTTTGAGTCTTTGTTGGTTACTTCGCTTTGATTTAATTAATTTCATTCTTGAATTTATTTATCTCTTACTATCTACTCTTTTTATGTGTTGTTTGTGCTTCCAAGTCCATCATGTGCATTTTTAAATCATTTATCTGATATGCCTAATTTTATGACATAGACACATGATGATATAAATTTCCTCTTATGACATAAATCATTGTGTCCCATAGATTAGGGTATGGCATATTTTCATTTTCAATCAACTCTATGAATTTTTAAATTTCCTTCTTCATTTCTCCTTTGATCATATTTTCATTCAGTAATGTGTTGGTTAACTTCCATATGTTCGTATACTCTTTTCCATTTCAACTCTTTATTCTTTATTGTCAAATAGAGTACAGACTATTTTCCTTTTCCTAGCTTTGTGGAGACTTTCTTTCATCATAATGTTTGGTTAGTTTTTAAGAAAATTCCATGGCCTGCTGAGAAGAAATGGTTTCCTTTGGTATTTTGATGGGATGCTCAGTAGATACCTATTAGGTCCACTTGGTTTATGATACAATTTAACTCCAAGGTTTTCTCCATTTTTTGTCTAGATGACATAACTATTGGTTACAGTGGGGTATCAAAATGATGGATTCAGTATGTAATTTTTGGTCTCATAGAGTTTTGTTTATTAAATTGAGTACCATTTATGTGGTACATATATGCTTATGATTATTATATCCTCTTGTACTTTTCCTTTTCTAAGTGTGATGTAACCTTTCCATATGCTTTGACTAGTTTTATTTTGAAGTATATTCTGTGAGTTTTTAAAATAATTGCACCTTCTTATTTCATAATTTCGTTGTCTTTGAATAGGTTTTTTCATCCTTTTCCCCAAAGGTGGTAGTGAGCTCTGTTTCTTGGAGTCAGCAAATTGAAGGGTCCTGTTTCCTAATCTGATCCATTATTCTGTCTTTTTTGGGGGGTGTTGAGATAATTTGTATTGATAGTTTTACTGCCCAAAATTTATTAATTTCCATTATGCCTGTCTTATAATGTTCTTTTCTTAGTTCTCTTTGGGTTAATGGTTCTGAAACACTGTGTTATTTGTTCCCTTTTTAAATTTATTTTTATTTATTTATTGTGTGTATGAATGTACTCTCTGCATGTAGGTTTGTGCAACCATGCCATAAAATGCTTCGGAGGTCAGAAGAGGGTGTTGGATTCCCCTGGAACTGGAGTTCTCCTGGAATTGGAGTTACAGAAGGTTCCTAGCCGCCATGTGGGTGCTGGGGATCGAACCCAGGTTCTCTGTAAGAGCAGTCGGTGCTCTTAACAGCTAGGCCATTTCTCCAGCCCCATTTGTTCCCTTTTAAGATTGCATAATCTCTTCAGACTGAAGATTTTTCTTGAGTATTCTCTGTAGACATGGTTTATCAGAAACAATTACTTAAAATCATTTGTTTTTATTTAGATGTATTTTTAATCTCTTTTATTTTTTTATTGTTAACGGATTCTACAATATAATAACACAGTTGTTTTCAGATAACATTGATGTTACTCAGTTTGCCATACAATTAGGTAATTGGTGCATTTTGCAAGTATCTTTGTCCAAATTTTGAACAACCCAAGGTTCCCTAGTCCAGTTGGTGATGCTTGTATGCACAGGCATGTTGATCAATTAGGAGTCCAGTCTATATTGATGTAGTCTCATGATTCACCCCTATCTCTCCCCAGACTTTACATTCTATCACGCCTCCTCTTCTGCAATTTGTTCCCTAGGCTTTGGGAAAGGGGCACATGTGGGCGAGAAGAAAACAGTCTGCGTTCTTTGGAGTTGTCATTTTGGACTCTAGTCTCTTCAGGTTGTTTCCCTTCATGGGTTGACAGCTTTTCCAGTGATACCCTTTTTAGTCATACTAACAAAGCACAAGCTATTGGATGTACAGGCATTTAAGCAGTACTAATTATTATGTCAAGCTAAGCTGTGAGCATAGACACAGATGCTTGGATGGTATGCTAATCCACAAACTGTGGTTTCTCTATAAAGGGTGACAAGTTCTTATTGTGGCTTATAACATCTCCTAACCACTAGAGGACATAAGCTTGTGGCATCCGCTGTGAGTTATTCCTCCAAGGAGAGAGCTAATAGCCAATTAGATTTGGGATATATATATATATATATATATATATATATATACACACACACACACATGGCTGCCATTGTTGCACAGTACCTCCAGGCAGTTGAGGTGTAGCTGATACTGATGGAAGAGACTTGCTTGTCTCAAGGAGACCAATATTTTGCTGTATTGCTTTAGTGGCCTTTGGTGATGCTCACTGGCATTTCAGAGGCCAGTTGTACGCTAGCAAGTGACGTCTCATAACATTTTTTCATGCTCACACCAGGTCTTCGACAACAGGGACTTACTGTCTTTCTCCTTGCATATATCCCACTTATAGGCAAAAGGCCTTTATAATTTGGGGCGGTGGTTGAATCCCCTAGCCAACATCTCCTAGGCAGAATAATTCATTGCTGATGTCAGAGCTTTCATGTATTAATATATTTTGCTTAATTACACAGCTTATAGACTTTACCATTGAATTTGGCGCTAGATACAGAATTATCCTTTCACAGTTCCTATGCCTATCAGTCAATTACAAAAGGGTACTTATACCTGTTTTATAAGAAATTACCACTATAACAGTTGGCTCTAATTTACAGTTGGAGAATGACTTCAGTACTATCATGTTTTTCTTTTTCCTGTAAAGGGGAGAGGTAGGAATGTTTCTCAGCATCTAGAAGGTAAACTTCATTAGGCCCATTATAAACAGTTAACCCAAATATATTTCAGAGAGATGCTCAGTGTCTGTGACTCAAGCAGTCTAAGGTTTTGCTTTCTTTAATGTTCAGATGGGTCAGCCTCTCTGCTGGCATTTCCCAGTGCCTCCTGCACAGAAAAAGTTGTACTTTTTCAGGCATTTAGATTGGTGATTTTTACCTGTGGGAACATAGAATTCTACTCCCATTGTTAGTTTCAAGATCTCAATATTGAAAATTTATCAATAGGATTGGAACACAGAGTTTTCCATTTGTATCCCAGAAGGGACACTACCCCACCTCCCACCTCCCTCTTTTTTTTTTTAATTTTTATTTTTTGACCTATAGATGCCTAAGTTCTATTACACATACCAATGAACAGGAGCCAAGGCTTAAGTTTTCATTAAATTTACCCAAACTGTTTCTCTTTGACTGTATTCTACTTATTTGGAAAGTAAATTTAAGCTTAATTCCTTTAAATTGTCCTACATGTAAAAGAAAGTGTTACAATGTGATATTGTATATTTCAGAAAAATATAGAGACCATTTGTGTCTCTTAACCCCAATGTTACAGTTGGAAGTTCGATACAAACTTTAAATAAAAAATTTGACTTTTTATATTTCCAATTAGTTCAAATGTATTACCATTTTCACCAAAACCTACAACCAGATTTAACTAAACATTTCACTAAGCCTTAAAATGTCCTGTAATATGTTGATAAAGCTTTGGCAGAGTTGAGTACCTGCCAAATAAATTTTACCCAATATACACTTTGCTTTTTATTTTATTTTTATTTTTTTAAAGTTTATTTTTCTATGTGTATGAGTGTACTGTCTGCATGCAGATTTGTGCACCCGTGTGGTGCAATGCTGCGGAGGTCAGAAGAGGGTCTTGGATTCCCCTGGAACTGGAGTTCTCCTGGAGTTGGAGTTACAGATGGTTCTCAGCCACCATGTGGGTACCGGGGATAGAACCCACATCCTCTGCAAGAGCAGTAGGTGCTCTTAATCGCTAGGCTATCTCTCCAGCCCCTACAATTTGCTCTTTAAAGCTATATGACTGGACTATGATTTCAGAGAAATCAAGTCCATTAACTTATATTATTTTTATTTTGTATTTCTGTATAAATCTTTACTGAAATACCTATCTATATAAATATATGTTATTTTTAAGTATACCCTTTTAAACTGCTCAAAAAACAAAGAAGAAAGAAAACAAATGACTCACTCAAAAAATGGAGAAAAGAACTGAATAGAGACTTCACAGAGGAGGAACTAGAGGTGGCTGAGAAACATCTTAAAAACTGTTCAATGTCACTAATAATTAGGGAAATGCAAATTAAGACCACTCTAAGATATCACCTCACTCTGATAAGACTGGCCAGGATCAAGAAAACAAATGATACCAAGTGCTGGAGAGACTGTGGGGAAAGGGGAACACTCATCCATTGCTGGTGTGAATGTAAACTTGTACAGCCACTATGGAAAGCAGTGTGGAGAACCCTTTGAAGACTCAAAATGATCTGGCCATTTGACCCAGTCATACCACTCCTGGATATATACCCACAAGTCTCATCTTACTGCAGAAATACATGCACAGCTATATTTATTGCAGCTTTGTTCACAATAGCAAAAAGCTGGAACCAACCCAAATGCCCCTCAACTGATGAATGGATAGAAAAAATGTGGTACATGTACACAATAGAGATCTATGCAGCAGCAAAGAAAGACAACATCATGAACTTTTCAGGGAAATGGATGGAGCTAGAAGATATTGTATTATGTGAATTAACACAGTCCCAGAAAAACAAATGACGAATGGTATCCCTCATCTGTGGATGCTAGCATCAATAACCCAGTTGTTAATATTTCTTATGGAGAGGGATGCATATTAAAAGAACAACAGAAAGTCTGCAATAGAAAACTGACTGAAATGGTGAATTGGGAGGGGTGGGAGAGGCGGAAGAGGGACACGGGTCTATATTCTATTAATGTATATGTAATTTAAAATTACATGGTATATTACTTAAAATTTATGTAACAATAACTCTGGGATTAACATATACAAATGTTCTCTATAATTTTTTATACAGCATCATCTTGTAACATTCTCTTACCTGTAGGATAATTTAGCCTAAGGAATTAGGTTTGCTTCCTAAATTAATAACATACAGTCACCCAACAAACCTTGGATAAATTTAATGAAATTTACACCTTGATTCCTGCCTATAGGTATATGTAGTACAACTGCATTTTTTGAGACTTAAGGGTAAAAAAACAAAAACTAAAAAAACGGGGTATACAGTTACATATTAAACCTTCTTGTCAAAAACTTTCAATTAATTTTGAAACTAACTATGGGAAAAATTTGTATGTTCCCACAGGTCAAAACGTCACCAACTCAATGGCTGAGAAAGAAAGGATACAGCCTTCCATCGTGTAGGTTGTGCCAAGAAATACCAGCAGAGAAGTTGTTCCATCTTAACACTAAAAGGAAGAAAGTCCTCAGACTGCTACAGGCATCAAACATCTCTGAGGAACATAGGTGTAACAACTGTTTATAGTGAGTCCTAATGAACCTTACTTTCTAGGTGCACCACAGTTTCAATATGAGAGACCTCCTTAACTCTTCTTCATAGAACAAAGAAAAACATGGTGGTAATGAAGTCATCCTCTAACTGTAAATTAGAGCTGAGGCTGTTATCGAAGTAATCTCTGATAAAACTGGTAAAACTGCTTTCTTTAATTGACTAATGGCAATAGGAACTGGGAAGAGGATTATTCTCTATTCAGAACCAAATATAATACTAAAGTCTATTTAAGTGGTGCATATAAGCAAAATATATTAATACAGAAGAGCACTGATAGCAGCAATGGATTGTTCTGCCAGGGAGATGTTGGTCAGGAGATCCAAGCCCCCCTCCCCCAAAAGGTAAAGGCTTATTGCCTGTAAACTGGGATACCTGCAGGAGGAGAGTCGGTAGAGCCCTGCTGTCAGTGACCTGATGTAAGCATGGGAAGGTTGTATGGAGAACGCATTTGCAAGTATACAGTTGGTCTCTGCAATACCAGAGAGTGTTACCAAAGGCCACTGAACCAATAAAGCAAATGTTGTTCTCCTTGAGTCAAGCAAGACTCCTCCACCAGCATCAGCTACACCTCACCTGCTTGGAGATACTGTGCAGCAGTGGCAGCCATATGTCTGTATATCCCAAATCTATTTGGCTATTGGCTCTCTCCTTGGAGAAATAACTCATGGATTTTGCCACAAGCTTATATCCTCTAGTGATTTGGAGATGGTGTATACTACACTAGGACCTTGTCATCTTTCACAGGGAAAAAAAGTAATCCATGGATTCACACACAATCCAAACATCTGTATCTATACCAATTTAACCTACCATAGTAATTAGCAATGTTTATTTATTTATTTTTTGTCTTTTCAAGACAGGGTCTCCCTGTAGCCCCAGCTGTCCTGGAACTCACTCTGTAGACCAGGCTGGCCTTGAACTCACAAAGATCTGCCTGACTCTGCCTCCCAAGTGCTAATTGCCAGCAATTAGCAATGTTTAAATACCTATATATCTAGTTGCTTCATTAGTAGGATTGAAAGGTTATTCCTGAAGAAATGGTCAGCCCATGAAAGGAAACAGCCAGAACTGATCAGAGTCCAAAATGGCATCTTCAGACAAAGTAGACTGTTCTGCTTCTCTTCCACCTGTGCCCCTTTTCTGAGCCTAAGGAACAATCTGCAGAACAGGGGGAGTGGTACAATGTAAGGGCTGCGATTGGGGTGAATGGTAAAACTATGACAATATAGTCTGGACGCTTATTTGATCAACTTGACTGAACATTCAAGCCCCTCCAGCTGGATGGTGGGAGCCTTGGGCTGTGTGGGTTTGGGCACAACTGCTTGCAAATTGGTTTTATGTGAAGGATGCATGTACTGGGAAAAAAAAAAAAGGAGCAGGTTTTCATGCCAGGCCTGAAGAAGGCCAACAGCTTGGAGGACGATAGTCATTAAAATCCACTGTATAAGACTTGCAGTTTAAACGGGTATACTTAAAAATAACATATAGTTAAATCATTTGTGCCATGAAAAATATCGTTTTCCTTCAATTATTGTGACTGATAATTGTGCTAGCATCTATGTTCTTCTTGATTTTTAGGATATCAGGCTAAATAAACCCTTCTTGATTTCATACAATTCAATGCTAATTCAGGCAGCTGTTGTTTTGATGGGCCTGGTATTTACATGTGACATGATCTTTATCCTGCAATATCTTTTCACACTTCTGTGTGTTTAGTGTTTTGACCATTGTGTGATGTGCAGCACCTCTTTTTAGATCCTGTGTATTTGGTGTTCTGTGTACCTCTTTTAAATTCATAGGTATCTCTTTCATTATATTTTGTAAAAATACTTTCTGCACCTTTGACCTGGGTTTCATCTCCTCTTCTATGCCTGTGATTCATGTTTGTTCTTTTCACAGTTACCCAGTGGTCTTCAGTATTCCACGCATTGGCTATTTTATATTTCACATTTTCATTGACTGAGTAATTCATTTTCCAAGCCTTGTCTTCAAGATCTAATAACTCTGTTCTATTTCTTCATCTTGCATTTTGATACTTACTTCAATCTTTTTGAGTTCCTGAATGTCCATTTCAAGTTTTATTTCACTTTTGATTTTCTTCACAGATTCTAGTTTTAATTTAATACTAAGTTGTACTCTGATTTATTTTAATTAATTCACTGAACACTGCATTTTCATGATCTTCATTCAGTATTTTTTTTACATGCTCTTTGAATTCCTTTATCATGTTTATAATTGCAATTTTGAAATCATAGACTTTTGGATTGGTTATGTTGCCTTTTTAATTTATATTTTTTGCTAATTTTTCTTAATATTTGTTGAAATTTTGCACATGTCATACAACAGTTCTTAATCAAATTTAGACACATTTCTCCTTCCATGCCTCCCACTCCTCCAGAGCTCATGCATTCTGCCATACATGTCTTGCATCTTTTTCTCACTCTTTTTTTTTTAATTTTTCGATGCAGAAGTTTATTGTTGGGGGCAGAAGTTTATTGTTTCAGTCAGTTCTTTGAACCACTCTTTTTTGTTACTGTTCCCTTTAATTTTATATTAATCCAAAATATGCATGTACACACAACACACATATACCAAATTTACGACATCTGAAAATAACGTATAGGTTAACTCCAAAACATGTTTAGGGCTCAACTTTTGACAGTAGGGTTGCATGCAAGTAAAAAGAAATATTACGTTACATTCTTAAATTATATAGCAAGTTGATTTATGTTTTATTGTACTATTTTAATAGTAGCACCAGGTAATGTAGTTACTAAAAATGAAAAACAAATTCAGTTTGCCTTAACAGAAAAGGATTTGGTGCTAGGATGCACAAATGAGAGATACCATAAGTCATTTATGTTACTTCACTTAGCATAATGGCTTCTAGTTCCATCCATTTACCCTCAAATTTCACGATGTCATCTTTCTTTCCCACTGCATAGAACATTGTGTAGACATACTGCATTTTCTTTACCCACTCATCAGTTGAGGAAAACTTGGGTTGCTTCCAGCTGCAATAAACAAAAATGAAATAAAACTATTTTATTTATTAACTTTATTTTCATGCGTATGGGTGTATTGCATAAAGTACACCTACCTTGTACAATGCCCACAATGGTCAGGATGTGGGATCCACTAGAACTGGAGATATGGACAGTTGTTTTCCAGCATGTGGGTGCTGCGATTAGAACATGGGTCCTCTGGAAGAAGAGAAAGTGTTCTCAACTGCTGAGCCATCTCTCTAGCCCACAAATAGAATTTTAATATCATGGTAAATCACCGTAGCTAGGTTAACTGATTTCCAACATGGTTGAACTTTGGATCGTGTACTTAGATATTTTAATATCATTTACCTGTATAAGGAAACCTACTACTCTCCATAATAAAATTAATTCCAACACAGGATGTTACAATGTAACATCAGTACTTATTAATTATGCATTACTATTTATATACATATAAAGCTATTTCCATCTGTGGCCCGGCCCCTCTAGATGCCAAATCTACTTGGACTACAGATAAGTGCAGATGATTAGTACCAATTTTTACCTTTAGCATTCTTGAGATGATAACTTGTTATAGCTCAAGTTTTTCCATTCTGATAATATGTTCCTATGGTATTGAAAGTGATAGTATTTAGGTCTCACTATGTTTTAACTGTTTGTGGTTATTTTTCACACAACAGCAAATCAAAATAAATCTGTGACCATAATCTTTTGTCACATTTGTAGCTAGTGATTTCAGATATTTTACTTTAAATAGTTTTGATACATGACAGCACATCCAAATTACCTGGACTAGCAAACACATGAATGAAAGAAGAAAATTATTCCATGTAAATTTCTTATAAGAATTTAATCTACTAATGTCTTGTCTCCAACTATCCAATTAGCAATATATTTTTGCTTTGGTACAAAAGTGTTCAATCCCTCAAAACTACCTTCATAGCTTGATACTATTGTTTCCTTTGGAATTGACAGAAACAAAAACAGCTTCAAGGAATGCTCTCAGTCGCTATCATTATTGTTAATTAGTTTGTTCCCCTGAGACTCATATTACTTCTACCATTTTTCTGCTGATTAAAAAGAGCTTAGAAAATTCACTACATAATAATTTTAACTTTGAGGGTGAAGCATATTTGGTTTTCTATGTTTAGGTGTTCTATAAACTTCATACACTACTACCATAGATCACAAAACAGATATTTTGAATGTAAATGACAGAACTGATTATGATTATCTAACCAATAAAACTGTGTTTTAAAAATAATAAAATTGTATATATTAGACTTTCATAAATAATTGAAGGAATATAAATAAGATGCAGGAAAAAATGATGGCTCTCTCTGTAAAGTACTCTTTAAACTCTGCTACATCATGTTCTTCTACTTATACTTTTCCACAGGAAAGACATGCACACTAAGTACATACATATGTATCATAGCTTAAGGGAATTGATGGCTTTTGGCTTGAAAACCATAGCTTGCAGTTGAAATAATTACATTATGTAATTATTTTGATTGGTATCAAAAACTAGGTGAAAATCTCAACACCTAAGCATTTGGTATGTGATGAACTTCTAAGATTTTAATCCTCCTAAAGCAAATCGAATATGTGAGAAAATAATTTACAATATTGATATTTCAGAAAATAAGGTGATGTAGCTTGCCTTTTGTATCACTGTTACATATCCCTGAAAGTCACTCATTGGCACTGATCCTCACAGTTTACGGAATCACAGATCACAAAGCAGTTCACAAAATTCCTTCTTATCCGTTCCGACCCTTCAGACATTGACGATGATCATTTCATTGTATTGATTTTGGAAATATGGAACATGATTTCCAATAACCTCCATTCCATGTTTAATTCCATAAGTTATTAACTATGTGACCCTGGACAACAGGAAAATTTTCTAAAAATGAGCTGAACAATAACATGTATTTTACTTAATATTGTGATGACTGGATATAATAATTCATGAAAAATATTTGGTAAGGATGGTGTTTTGTTTGATTTTTTTTGTTTTTTCCATTATTTTTAATGTTTGTTTTTTATTGAAATTTTGTGCAATTCATACATTTCTGAGTCCAATTTAGACTCATTCCCTTTTCCATGTCCCCCAGCCCACCTGAGTTCATGAATTTTCCCATACATGTCTGCATCTTTTTTCAGTTTTTCTATGCTGAGGTTTATTGTTTTAAACCGCTAAAGCTTACTGTTTCAGTCAGTTCTTTGACCCAGTCCTTTTGTTGTTGTTCTCTTCAATTTGTATTGCTCCAAATTATGCATATGTTCTTCACACGCATACCAAAATTCTGACGTGTGAATATAAACTGTATGCTAATTCCAAAACTTGTTTAGGGATTCACATTTTTCCTCTTTAATTTTATATTACTCTAAAGTAGGCATACAATCCCCCCCATGCCACAATTACAAAGTCTGAAAATAAGTGGTTGGTTAATTCTANTATATATATAGTGCTATCATCCACAAATGAGGGATACCATTCATCCTTTGTTTTTCTGGGCTCTCCACACTGTTTTCCAGAGTGGTTGTACAAGTATACATTCCCACCAGGAGTGGATAAGTGTTCCCCTCTCCCCACAACCTGTCCAGAATTTGGTGTCTTTTGTTTTCTTGATCTTAGCCAGTCTTATCTGAGTGAGATTCCTTAAAGTGATTGCAATTTGCATTTCCTTAATTATTGGCATTGAACACTTTTTAAGCTGTTTCTTAGCCATCTTTATTTCCTCACTTGTGAAGTCTCTATTCAGCTCTTTACTCCATCTATTGAGTGGGTCATTTGTTTTCTTTGTTTTTTGAGAAGTTTATATATTTTGGATGTTAATGTTCCTTCAGATGTATCACTGGTGAAGGTTTCCTCCCACTCTGTGAGTTTTCTCTTCACTCCATTGATTGTTTCTTTTGCTGTACAGAAGCTTTTGAGTTTAATGAGATCCCACTTGCCAATTGTTGACCTTATTTCCTGCACAGGGTATTCTTTTGGCAGTAGCACTTAAAAGCAGTTACCTGACAGCCTTGAACCGTGCTGTTTCTAACAGACCTGTGAAAGTCTGAACTGTACTTTGATCTCTCAGGAAATAACTTTGATCTGGATTTTAGCCTGAGGTTCCCTTGTCCCAATTTCCTGCCCCAGCCCCCAATTGCGTGTATGTGTCCCAGCCCATGCCTGGGTTAGCATATAATCCTTGAGTTCCAACATTAATGTTTAGTCTATTCCCTTGCTTTTTCTCTGTATATATGTCTGTATGTATGTATATCTTTTCATTTATCTTTCTATTTCATCAGGTAAAATCGCTGGTGGTCCCTCCCCTCTCCTTGCAAGAGCTAAGCCTAGAGACTGTAGGCTTGCAGGCAAGGGACAGTCTTGGAGCTAAGTCAAGGAGAGAAGAACAACAAATAGCATGTGGATGTCGGACATGCATGTATAAAGGACTATTCAGATGATGATAAACTCAGATACTGCTTGATTTAGAAAGTATTTTTCTGAGGCTGGAGAGATGGCCTAGAAGTTAAGAGTGCCAACCGCTCTTACAGAGGACCAGGGTTCGATCCCCAGCACCCCTATGGTGGCCGAGAACTGTCTGAAACTCCAATTCCAGGAGAACTCCAGTTCCAGGGGAATCCAACACCCTCTTCTGACCTCAGCGGCATTGCATGGCATGGGTGCACAAACTTGCATGCAGACAGTACATTCATACACATACAGAAATAAATAAAATTTTTAAAAAAAATTAAAAAAGAAAGTATTTTTCTCTGCCTATTTCTTGTACGTTGCTGCCAATGTTTTCTGCTATCACCTTCATAGTTTTAGGTTTCATGTTACTGTTACACGGAAAATGAAGATTTAAATAGGGATATACTCCTTTAAATTTCAAAGTAATACAAAAAATACAATGAGATGAGACAAAAGCTTTTTTAGAATGTTCTTTGTCTGTGATATGTCATTTGAGGATACACAATGTGTTTTCCTTCCTATTATTAAAAGAAAAAATATAACTGAATAGAATTTTCTCTAAGCTTGCTGATTTTGATCAAGGAAAATTGTGCATTTGCATATTTATCAATTCAAAATAACTGAAAATCTCACATGAATCACAATTATTGATTTTTCTGCAAATAGTTATTTAAGAAATGGTTATTAGTAATTTTATCAAAGTTTCACATTCTGCATCTTCCCTCTCTTATTCACATTAAATGGAATGAAGAAAGAGCTGCTAAAATGGTGTCTTGAATGCAAGAGAGTCAGAGAAAAAAAGTCTTTTTTGGATCTTTATTCAGGGAGAAAATGAAAGCAGACAGCTTATTGAAAGAAGTGATGAAATGTCCAAAATGTGAAAATTGAAATAATAAATAAAGAAAATTCCTGAGCTTGTGTAAAGATGAAAAATGGAATGAAGGAAACTAATCACTGGTCTCTGAAGATGTTTTCTTTTTCTTGCACAATCATAAAAAAGGAAAAAAATAAGAATGGTTAAACAGTTACTAAGGTAAGTGGGGATTCTTGGAACTGTTTTTACAAAAGCAGTTAGGGCTATTCCCATAGAAATCATATAAGGTCCTGATTATCAGGGTTATAATGGTAAAAAGTAGATACTTAGAATTTCGAAAAGAAGTGATAGAATAATGACCATGAGTATTAGAAATGCAAAGGCCTAATTCATCTCTATATCAATGACAAGAATCTGTGAAGGATTGCCCCATCTGTATATTCCCTAGTGCTTTGACCAGCCAATTTTAAATAGCTTCAGCAATAAATTTCTGCCATTTCTTCTGGGAAGCTTTTCCACTACCTAATTAAATCTCTGAGTTGACAACTTTTCCTGACATTCAGACTAAATTTTCCCATGTTCAGTTTCAACCTGCTATTCCCATTTCTGCAACACATGCTTCTACCAAACTATGTAATTCCCCTGCTTCCTCTCTACCTAGAATTCTCAGTACATTTACTAAATTTATGTAGCCTGTATATTGAGTTTATTAGTGAAAAATAAATCATTGCAAGTTCATTTCAATGATTATATATGTTTTAATATAGATGAAAACAAAGTTTGTTCTGAAAGCAAAGAGATGAGTTAGTGAGTACAGACATTGGATGCTAACAGAACACAAAGCCATTAAGGAAACTAAAACATAAGAAAAAAAAATTGTGGACATCTTCTCTTCTCCAGGCCTGGAAGATTACTGATGATACACCCCACTTGTTACACAGAGAGACGGACTCGCTTTTGCCCTTCTCAGGTCTTGCTTAGCATGTCTACATTTCTTTTAATTTCAACACCTGACAGAAGAAAGGGGAAAACAGCTAGTCTTAAATCTTGAGTTTGTATGAATGAGTGGTACAGATTCTCCAAGTTCTGGCCACTTGAGCTTCTTCCAATTGCCATGATGTGACAGAAGTCTAGGAAGACTTGTCTACACTTTTTTAAATATACGAAGAGCCCATTTTTAAGAATGAGCTCTGCCTTCGTGCTGTCAGTGCTCGAATAGAGATTGAGAATTCAGAATTTCAGCATAGCTTTTAAATGTGTAAGGATATATTGATGTTGTTTAGTTTTGATTAGTTATTTTCAAAATAAACATTTGTTATGTGATTCATCTACAAGTTACATTTTGGGAATGAGTCAGGAAGTACCCAGTCTTTAAGTGGAATATTTTGGATAATTTTTAAGCAAATGGGATAATTTCAGAGAAAATATATGCAAACTCCAGAGTGTTTTGGCAGAATGTGGGCAGATATATTCCTTACCATTATGTAAAATTGCCTGGTAGGCAAGATACATATTAAACTTAGAATATATAAAACTTTAGCATGAAAATAGATGTTAAATTCTTAAAATAAGAGAGAGGAGGTATGAAAATTAATCTAAATATTAGAATGCTTATAAAAATGCCACCAGTGTTTGCATGAGTTTCTAGCAGTTGCTATTGTTGTAATTCCATTAGTAAATATGGGAGAACATACATGATTCAAAAAAAATTCTGAAACACATATGATTGCTAACATGTCAAAAATTCTTTACATTTAAGTAGTGTTTACTTAGCCAATACATATTGTATTCATTATCTTGCAATTGTCTGACTAATAA
Source organism: Rhizomys pruinosus (assembly GCA_009823505.1). Lineage (NCBI taxonomy): Eukaryota > Metazoa > Chordata > Mammalia > Rodentia > Spalacidae > Rhizomys > Rhizomys pruinosus. The sequence goes on from VZQC01005228.1 coordinate 2,881,617, forward strand.
AAGAGTTTATATGTATATCCTACACAGAAAGTTGATAGTTAATGTCCTTTCAAATGTTCCATTGAGGGCATAGCAAATTTATATACTAAAAACGTGAAGAAAATTGTAGTAATCCTTTTTATTGAGCATTTATGCATTTCGTACAATGGTTCCTAATCAAATTTAGCCCTCCATACTGCAACTCCCCATCAGAACCTATGCATTACATAACACAAGTTAAGTCCTCTCCAGTCATGTTTCTAAACTCAGAATGTCCTGTCCAAATTCATTCATGGGCATCCATTCAGCACATCTAGAAATCTTGAGTAAGGCATACTCTTCCTTATCTAGCAGTAATCAGTTTTCATTAGTTCACAGTCCAACCCCAGGTCACCACCCATTTCTCTTGCTCCACTCATCAGAAGAGGGGCCTTTAGTTTGTTTGCATTTCTTAGCTATTGTGAAGAGATCAGCAACAAACGTGGATGTATACAGGTATCTTTAATGAGTCCTTTGGGCATATGGCAAGGAGTGGCATAACTGGGGCTTAGGTAGATTCATTTTTACTTTATTGAGAGTTCTCCACACAGCCTTCCATACTGGTTACATGATATTCCATTCCCAAAAACAGTGAATGAGTGTTCCCTTTTTTTTTACCCCACATACTTGTCAGTATCTGGGGTCCTTCCTTCTCTTGATCTTAGCTAGTCTGATTGGGGTAAGGTGGAATCTTAAAGCAGATTGTGAAAATTGTAGTAATCCTTTAATTCAAATAACTGATAAGATACCGAACTTTGCACAATTTTCATTAGTAAATTCAAATATTCCATTGTACAAAAAAAATGAAGTATAAAATTCCAGAAATATATACAGGAGAATTATTGGATTAATAGAGACAAGTGTATCACCAAAGTTGCAACTGAGAATAATGCTCTGCAAGAATAAAATTAAATACATATATTTTAGCTGACACATAAGAATGTAGAGGAAAATGGGAGCTTTTATTCAGGTTGTTGCAAAATGACGTCAGCACTAGCATGGTGATTAACAACCATCAAAAACTGCAGGTCCAGGTGATGCAATGTTCTCTTCTTGCCTCCACATATATTGCATGCTTACATGCAGAAAATACACTAATACAAATAAAACAAAAAATTTGAACTATTAAAAATAAAATGGGGATGGAGAGATGGCTCATAAGTTTAAAACACTGGATGTTCTTGCAGAAGACCTGGGTTTGAATCCCAGAATGTAGTTGGTTGCTAAATATTGCCAATAAATCTAGATTCATTTATTTTTTGACATTCTTCTAATTTCTTTTTTATTATTTTTTAATNGAGATCTCAAATCTCAAGAGTCACACAAGCGTGCCTTTAATACCGGCTGGGAGGATAACTCCGCCCCCACAGCCACTAGATCTAATCAAGCCAAAGACCACACCTTTAATCCCACCTGGGGGGATAACTCCAACCTCACAGCCACAAAGGCCAATCAAACCAAAGACAGCAGGACCAAACGATCAGCAATCAGCTCGCCAAGGCACCCAGTTCCTACCTGTCTTCCCCTCTTCCTGCCGCTGGGCTCAAGAGATCTCCTTAACATAATATTTTCTAGTTCCATCCATTTACCTGCAAAGTTCATGATGTTGTCTTTTTTTATTGCTGCATAGAACTCCGTTGTGTAGATGTACCACATTTTCTCTATCCACTCATCAGTTGAGGGGCATTTGGGTTGGTACCAGCTCCTTGCTATTGTGAAGAGAGCTGAAATAAACATGGCCGTGCATGTATCTCTGCGGTGGGGTGAGTCTTGAGGGTACATGCCTAGGTGTGGTATGGCTGGGTCGGGTGGTTAGTTCATTCCAAGTCTTTCAAGGGTTCTCCACACTGCTTTCCGTAGTGGCTGTACAAGTTTACATTCCCCCCAGCAGTGGATGGGTGTTCCCCTTTCCCCACAACCTCTCCAGCATTTGGTATCATTTATTTCTTGATCCTAGCCAGTCTTATTGGAGTAAGATGATATTTTAAAGTGGTTTTGATTTGCATTTCCTTAATTATTAGTGATGTTGAACACTTCTTAAGGTGTTTCTCAGCCATCTCTAAATCCTCACTTGTGAAGTCTCTGTTCAGCTCTTTGCTCCATCTATTGAGTGGGTCATTTGTTTTCTTTCTTCTTTGTTTTTGAGTAGTTTATATTTTCTGGGAATCAATGCTTTGTCAGATGTTTCTGCAGTCAAGGCTTCCTCCCACTCTGTGGGATTTCTCTTCATTTCCTTGATTGTTTCTTTTGATGTACAGAAGCTTTTGAGTTTAATGAGGTTCCATTTGTCAATTGTCAAACTTAATTCTTGTGAAGCTGCTGTCTGATTTAGGAAGACTTTTCCTACACCTATGTCTTATAGTCTGCTGCCAACTTTTTCCTCTATCGCCTTCAGTGTATGGGTTTTCAAATTGAGGTTTTCAATATATTTGGAGTTGACTTTTGTACAGGGCGAGAGGTAGGGGTTTAATTTCATTCTTCTGCAAGTGGGGATCCAGTTTTGCCAACACCAGTTGCTGAAAATGCTGTCTTTTCTCCAATGTGTCTTCTTGGCCCCCTTGTCAAATATGAGATGGCTGAAATTGTATGTGCTAAAGTTTGAATCTTTGGTTTTGTTCCATTGGACAACAGGTTTGTTTTTGTGCCATTACCAGGCTGTTTTTATGAATATAGCCCTGAGGTATAGTTTGAAGTCTGGTATAGAGATCCCCCAGTGTTGCTCTTTTCACTCAGAGTTGTTTTGTCTATTTGGGGTCTTTTGTTTTTCCAGATGAATTTCAGGACTTATTTTTCCAAGCCTGTGAAGAAACTCTTGGGGAATTTAATTGGGATTGCATTAAATCTATACAAGAGTTTGGGTAGAATAGACATTTTTACAATTTTAATTTTCCCAGTCCATCAGCACGGGAGGTTTTTCCATCTTTTGATGTCTTCTTCAATTTCTTTCTTTAACAGTTTAAAATTTTTGTTGTAGAGATCTTTGGTATCTTTGTTCAGGTTTGTTCCTAGGTATTTTATTTTTATGAGGCTATTATGATTGGGAAGGTCTCCTCGAATTCCTTCTCCAGTTGCTTGTTGTTGGTGTAAAGAAATGCCACTGATTTTTTTAGGTGAATTTTGTATCCTGCCACTTAGCTGAACCTGTCAATTGTTTATAGGAGTTTTCTGTTGGAGTTTTTAGCATCCCTTAAATAAACAATCATATCATCAGCAAATAGGGATAGCTTGACTTCCTATTTTCCATTTAGTACTCCTTTAATTTCCTTTTCTTGCCTTATTGCTCTAGCAAGTTTTTCAAGCATTATAGTGAAGAGGAGTGGTGACAGGGGGCAGCTTTGCCGAGTTCCTAACTTTAAAGGGAATGTTTCTATTGTTTCCCCATTTAGGGTAATATTGGCTGTGGGTTTCCTGTATATGACTTTGATTTCATTGAAGAATGATCCCTCCTTTCCAATTCCCTCTAGGACTTTCAGCATAAAGGGATGCTGGATTTTGTCAAAGGCTTTTTTTCTCTGTCAATTGTGATGATGGTGTGGTTTTTGTCTTTCATTCCATTATGTGCTTGAGGATGTTTATTGATTTTCGTATGTTGAACCATCCTTGCATCTCTGGTATGAATCCAACTTGGTCATGATGGGTAATTTTCTTGATGTGAGTCTGCATGCAATTTGCCAGTATCCTGTTTAGAATTTTGGCATTTGTGTTCATTAAGGAGATGGGTCCATAGTTCTCCTTTTTATTGTATCTTTGCCTGGTTTTGGTAATAGAGTGATACTGGCTTCATAGTAGGAATTTGGGAGAATTCTCTCTGTATCCTTCTAAACAATTTCACTAATAATGGCTCTAGGTCTTTTTGAAATATTTTATAGAACACTTCCCTGAAACTATCTCGGCCTGGGCTTTTTTCTTAGTTGGGAGATTTCTTAGTACATCTTCAATTTCTTCATACATTATGGGTCTCTTTAAGCTGTCGATCTCTTCTTGGTTGAGCTTTGTTGATTACCAGAATTTCAGATATTCATCCATTTCTTCTAGGTTTTCAAACTAGTAGAGTATAGGTTTTTGAGGTATTCTCGTATGATTTTCTTAATCTTTTCCTTGTCTGTTGTGATATTTCCCTTTTCACACAGATTGTATGGATTTGGAGTTGTTTCTTCTTTCTTTTGGTTAGCTGGGCTAGAGATCTGTCTATCTTGTTTATTATTTCAAAGAACCAACTTTTGGATTCATTGATTTCTTTGTATTTTTTTCTTTGTTTCTATTTCATCGATTTCTGCTCTGATTTTTGTTATTTCTTCCTGTCTGTTGCGTTTAGGGTTCATCTTTTGTTGCCGCTTAAGTGCTTTTAGCTGCAGTGTTAGTTTGTTCACCTGTTCTCTTTCTGTTTTTCTAATGTAGGCATCCAGGGCTTTAAAGTTCCCTCTTAGGACTGCTTTTAAGTTATCCCATAGGTTTTGTTGTGTTGTATTGTCCTTGTCATTCAGTTCCAGGAATGCTTTTATTTCTTTCTTTATCTCTTCCTTGACCCATTCATTATTCAAGAGTGTGTTGCTTAGTCTCCATTGTAGGCAGTAAGGCTGATCCTGGTGTTGATGTTGAGCTATATTGCACTGTTATCTGATAGAATACATGAAATTATTTCAATCTTTTTTGAATTTGTGGAGGTTTATTCTGTGTCCCAGTATGTGGTCAATTTTGCACAATGTTCCATGGGGTGCTGAATAAAAAGAGTATTCTCTGGTATTAGGGTGGAATATTCAGTAGAGGTCTATGAGGTCCATTTGTTGTATCATATGGTTCAGTTCAGATGTCTCTCTGTTTATTCTTTGTCCTGTTGACCTGTCCAAAGGGCTCAGTGGGGTATTGATGTCCCCTAATATGAGTGTACTGTAGTTAGTATGTGACTTTTGCTCCTGGAGAATTGTCTTTATAAAGTTTGGTGCACCAGAGTTTGATGCATATATATACATAATTGTGAAATCTTCTTGGTGAATTTTTCCTTTGATAAAAATGAAATGGCCTTCTTTGTCTCTTCTGATTTCTTTTACTTCGAAGTTTATTTTTTCTGATATTAAAATAGAAACACCTGCTTTCTTTTTGGTATCATTTGCTTGGAATATTTTTTCCATCATTTCACTTTAAGGTGTTGCCTGTACTTGAAGGTAAGATGTGTTTCTTGTAGACAGCATATGGATGGGTTCTGTTTCCTAATCCAATCTCTCAATCTATGTCTTTTGATTGGGGGATTTAGTCCATTAATATTTAAGGTTATGACTGATAGGCTTGTGTTGCTTCCTTTTGCCTTCTTATCCATTTGTGGTTTGGTTTATGTTTCTACTTCTGCAGTTATGCTTTTATTGATTTCTCTTTCTGCATACCTGGGGATGGTTGCTCCTTTCTTCTGTCCTTGAATTACTTCAAGTATTCTCTGAAGGGTTGGTTTTCTGGACATGTATTCTTTCATCTTATTTATGTCATGGAAGGTTTTTCTCTCTCCTTCAACTATAATAGACATATTTGCTGGGTATAGTATCCTGGGTTGGCATTGATTGTCCTTTAACACTGGTAATACTTTGCTCCATGTTCTTCTTGCTTTCATAGTTTGCACTGAGAAATCAGTTGTAATTCTGATAGGTTTCCCCTTATAGGTCATTGTTGTTTTTCTCTTGTGGTTTTAAGTATTTTGTCTTTGTTTTGAGTGTTTAGCATTTTAACTATGATGTGGTGTGGAGAATTTATTTTCTGATCTTGTCTCTTTGGAGTTCTATGTGCTTCTTGTGTTTTTATTGGTTTGTCTTTTTTTAGTTTGGGGAAATTTTCATGTAAAATTCTGTCGAAGACCTGATCAATACCATTCTTTTGGGATTCTTCTCCTTCCTCTATTCCTATGACGCAGAGGTTTGATCTTTTCATAGTGTCCCACACTTCCTGGTTGTTCTGCTTTTGTGTATTTTTAAATTTTTCATAATCTTTACTTGAGGTTTTTAGTTGTTCTGTGTTATCTTACAGGTCTGATATTCTTTGTTCTGCTTCCTGCTTTCTGCTTCTGAGGCTTTACTTATTCTTTTCCTCTTGGTTGGATGAGTGTTTGATTTCCTTTTTTATTTCCCGTTCTGATTTCTTTAGTATTTCCACTTCTTTTTGGAGCTTCTCAATCCCTTCCTGTAGCTCTTTGCTTCGCTGGTTGGTTTCCTTATCTTTTTCAACATGGGATCTTTTCAGTGTTTCCACTTCCTTCTTGAGTTCTTTGTTCTCTTTTCTTGATTCTTTAATTTGCTCTTTATAATCTTTCACTTCTTTAAGTATGTTCATGATTGTGCTTCTGATATCTGTGTCCTGGGCCATCCCCCAGCGGATCCCACTGTAGGAAACTTCCATTGTGTTGGTTGAGCTTGGTGTGGGATTGTCCCGAACCTTTCCCTTATTGTCTCTTCTTCGTGTTCCTGGCATATGGGCTTCTCCTTGCCTGTATTCCAATGCGAGTCCCAAATGCCTCTTCACTATGTTGAAGTCTTGCTTTGGTTGCCTCCCTCTGATGCCTGCGCTTCAGGTGGTCTTGGGAGATCTCCAATCCCTAGGTTCATTTAATTTGGTATCCCCATTCTATGGACATTTTATGATGCCAATGCACATGCATTACATGCACACACATAACAGTAAAGCAAAAAATACATAAAAAAAGAGAATTTCAACTTAGCATTATATAGCTTAAAGAGTGGTGTGGTCCTTAAAATCAAATCTACTGTATCTTATAACTTTTATAAACACAGTGAGTTTAGGGATGATATTGAGGAATCCTTAGGAATTTTATAAATTGGTTAATGATTTCTGTAATATTATGCAAATAAAATTTGAACATGTCAATAACAAAGATTTTAATAAACACAATTAAAATTAATGATGGAAAAGGGCAAAGGAGAACTATGATTAAGTAGGAAAGCAGTTGTATAAGCAATACACAGATGGTTATGAAAAAATATATGTATAAGAAAGGACAATTTAGAGATCTACAAAAATCAAACACCCTTACCCACACTCACAGACCCACACCCACCCAGCCACCTACATATATATATATATTATATATTATATATATTCATATATATGTATATTCATATATATTCATATATATTCATATATATGTATGTATGAATATATATATTCATATATATTTATATATATATATATATGAAAATTAAATTGTACAAAGTATGTATACACTCATTAAATATACACCCATGTCCAAATAAAAATAAATAACTCACCTGTACAAGGCCAAGGCAGTTCCAACCTGCATAAGGGAGGGGCTACAAAGGTACCACTGGGGGATGCAATTGGCAGTTGATGGAAACTGGAGGAAAGAGAGTGCTATGAATTTGAAGTCATGATATACTAAAGGTATCAGGTCTCTATATATGACACATAGACTTTATGTATTCATTTATGTACTCATCGCCCCTCCAAATCATGTATAGATAAAAATTAACTGATTCTAAAATCCATATTGAAATGTAAAAGAACTAGTATATAAAAATGACTTTAAAAAGCCTAAAATTGTAGCATACACCATATTCTTTTTCAGGGTTTAGTTGACTTCACTCAGTGTAAAGTTTTCTAGTTTCATCTATTTTTGCCTGCAAATTTCAGGATTTCATTTTTCTTTACAGCTAAATAGAACTCCATTTTCTGGTACCTTCATTCTCTTTTTTTCAATGTCTTAAAACTTATATTGTACATTTTTTACTACCTTTTTTAGATATATTCCAAGGAAATTCTTGTAGCTATTGTAAGTATGATTGTTTCCTTGATTTTTTTTTCTCAGTTTGTTTGCTGTTGACGTTCAGGGAGTCTGGTGATTTGAGGTGTCACTTTGAGTCCTGATACTTGCTCAATGTCTTTTACAGCCATAGGAGATCTCTTGTGGATTTTTTAAAAATAATTTTATTTTATTTGTATGAGTCTTTTATGTGGATGAATGGAAGAGCAGTCATGCTTTTTTTATGCCTAGAGAATCCAGAAGAGAATGTTGGAACAACTCTCACTAAAGTTATGTTCAGTTGTTAGCTACCATGGGTGATGGTAACTGATCACAGGTACTCTGCAACAGCAATCAGTTCTCTTAAATGACGGGCCATCTCTTCAGACCCTCTCATTGAATCTTTGGAGATTTTTATGTATAGAATCACAGCCTCTGCAAATAAGGACTTCTTTCTTTCTATTTATATCATTTTTATTACCTGTATTCTCTGACTGCTCTAGGTAAAATTCCAAATACTACATTGAACAGGAATGGTAACAGTAGCCATCGTTGAATCATTCCTGGATTTAATGGAAGTGCTTTTAGTTTTATTTCACTTCTTACAATGTTATCTGTGGGCTTGTGATATACTGGCTTTTTTATATTGGGATAGGTCTGCTGTATTCCTAGATTCTCCATGACTTCTGTCATTAAGAAATGTTGAATTTTGTCAAAGGCTTTTTTCTACATGTAATGAGATGGTCATGTGGCTTTTGTTTTAGAGGCTATCTATGCAGTGGATGACATTTATGGATTTACATATTTAAACCATCCCTGCATCTTTGGGATGAAGCCAACTTGTTCATGGTGGATTCTATTTTTGATGTGTGCTTGAATTATATTTGCAAGTATTTTGCTGAAAATTTTTGACATGTTCACCAGGGAGTTATTCTCCTTAACTTTTATGGGTATGTTTAAGTTGTGATCTCTTCTATATTTAACTATTGTGGTTTGAACAAATTTATACATTCTTCTAGTTATTTTAGGTTTTATAACCTAAAGAGGCTACAGCACATGTGTTTAAATTATTCCCTTATAATGATCTGAATTTGTTTGTTGTCTGCTCTAGTTTCCTTTTTCATCTCTGATCCTGTTAATTTAGGCCTTTTTCTATTAAAGTTTTCGTGACTCAATGCATTTAACTAGGATTTCCTACAGAAGCATGAGTAGGGAGTTATTTCCTTGAGAGTGGACAATCTACTAGTAGCTATAATATTAAAATTAGGACCACCTCTCTCTCTGCAACCTTTAAGTATTTGTAACTCCCTTGTAATAGTGGGCAATTATGGTCCACTTTCCTATCTATGATGCAATGTAGATGGGTTCTGTCTTGTGAAGGTAGCCACTGCTGTTGTGCATTCATGGGGTCAACAGGATGTCATATTCAAAAGAGTATTTTTTCAATATTTTAAATTTATGTGTATGCATATTGCCTGTGTGTATGTAAGAGCCAACAGTGTTCACAAGAATGTCATATTCCCCTGGAACTGGAGTTTCAGATGGTTGTTTCCTGTCATATGTGCTGGGAATTGAACTCTGGTCCTCTGCAAGAACAGTCAATGCTCTTAACCCCTGAACCATCTCCCCAGCTCCCCAAAAGACAGAATTTTACAACACCCCTTGTCTTCTACTCCTTACATTTTTCTGCTTTCATTTCTGCAATATTCCCTGAGTCTTGGAAAGGTGATACAGCTGTTGTCTTTAAGGATGACTTCTCAAGAATAATCACTTGATATCAGTACATTTACCAATTAGGAAAATTTGCATTAAATGTCACTGGCCAACTCAGCACTGAGCTATGGGGTATAAACATCAGTGTGTAGAGGATATTTGATATCATGTTTATTTAGAAAAAATATCTGAGAGAAAAAACTTGAATGGAGGAAAATTTTCTTTTGGATAACACGTTTACTTCATTATCAGTTGACAGCAGCTGGGTCCACAGTGATCCGAACTATCATGGCAGGTGCATGTGATGGAGAATGCTAGTCACTTCATTGGAGTTGGGAATGGAAATAATACAAGGGCTTCATGTTTCAAATATCCAACTTGAGATCATGATCTGTGATATCCCTTCTTTCTATACAGTCCCACATTCTAAATAACTCATCACCTACCAGTATTACTGCAAGGTTAATGACCAACCCTTTATGGTCATTTGGTGCTAATAAAAATAAAAATCTTAGCAAAGTGTATTCAAACAAAATTGAATTGTTTATTTTTACTTGAGTCTTGTTTCCTATTTATCTTATTATATATGTATGTACTTAATTTATTTGAATTTTTGAGAATTTTTGTACAGAGCATTTTGGTTAAATCAGATGCCATCTTTTATTTGAATACCACCTACTACATCCCTGACTGATTTCATATCTTCTATTATTTATAAATGTCTATTTGAATCTAACTTGAGTCACCAAATGCCTTTTGGTATGGTTCTATCCCATGTGGCCTCATTAACATACACAGTGTCACACCTTTAAAGAACACTGACTCTCTCTCATCCAGTAGATATCAATTTATATCGGTTCCTCAGTGTTCCAGTTTCTTACCTGATTCCATCTCTCTATGCTGGGAATTTGTGTAGCTTGAGCATCAGTATGTTTTGTCCATGGTCCCACAGTTCTTTGAATTCATATGAGAAACTGCTCTGCTGTCTGAAAAAAACATGTTTCTTTATAGTCATCCACCACATCTTGATCTTACAATCTTCCTACTCCCTGTTCTGCAATGATTCCTGAACCATGGAAAGGTAAGGGTTTTATTATGGGTGTTCCATCCAAGACTAAGTACTCTGTAGTCTCTTATTTTCTTCACTTTCACCAGTTGTGCGTTTCTTTGTTAATCGCTATTTGTTTTATGAAGAACCTTCTCTGCTGAGAGTTTACAAGTGAATTAATGTATGGAAATAAGAAGTAAATCTGAGCCCATTTAATACTGTGAACATTTAACAGATAACAGCACTAGGTTCTATCCTATTGGCTGTGTTCTATCTAGTCATGGGTTCTTAGTCCTGCTATCATTGTCAGGTCTGTGCTCCATCTTGTGAAGTAAACATTAAAGCCAATCAGAAAGTGTCTGGGTACTTCAATAAAATTTGTGGCCTTTATTGAACCAGTGGCCATATCTTGCCAGGCCAGTTGTTGTTGCGTTTTGCAGGGTGCACATCTGGGCAAAGGGAGGATTAATTTTCTCTTCCAGGAGTCTGTATAGCACCTACCATCCATATGAAATCTAGCCAGTAGATGCGAAGCTTTGAGGGCAGTATCAGCTTGATTTATCCTTGTTCGTTGCATCAATCATGTATGAACTATATTCAGCAATCATGTATTACCATATTACCATCATGTTCTGGCTGATAATCAACCATTTCAAAGAAAGAGTCCATTCCTGGCATTGGACATTTTCCTTGCTAGCTTATGGTACACTTTAAGAAACTACTATAGTGGTAGTTTTTAATATTATTTTTCAAAAGGTCTTCAGAGTTAGTTTTCCAACCTCACATATTCATAAGTATTATAACACCTAAAAATATCTTGATTCTAAAATCCTCATGTTAAGCACTCCAATAAGGAATAATCTTTCTGTTCAATATGCATTTAATACATCAATTATTATTTATTCCATTAAGATAATAAATTCATGGTTGTAGAGATGGCTCAGTGGCCCTGGATGCTCTTAGAGAGAGTCTGATGCTTGGCCACCACGTGGTGGCTAAAAACTGTCTGTTGCTCCTGTTCCAGGGGAATCTAACATATTCTGATGTCCACTGACATTGCATGACATGGGTGCACTTATATACATGCAGGCAATATAATCACACACATAAAAAGGTAAAAATAAATAGAAAACTAAACATAATAAAATTAAAAATAACATTGGAAATCAAGGGTTATATATTCAACAAAATAGGCTTCTAAAATGTTTCTGGTATTAGGAACAAAATTAATATATGTATATAAATCATGACTTTTCACCTTTTCTTAATTTACAAAAATTTTAATTAGTAAGTAGTTTTCTGTAGTCTAGTCTCTAACCAAACAAGATTTGTAAAGTAAAATACAAGTACATTATTCTAAATGTTTAAATGTTCTTTAGTCTATCTCTTAAATAGTATGTTAGAGCATGCTAACTATACTTTTAGCACTTTAATATTTCATTTTGGATAACTTTCCCTTATCTTTAACATTGGAGAAAACCCCTACATAATTATAATAACAAAGTACAATTTTTAAATATCAATAAATTAACTTTTAAATCTGATGAAGCTACATATGGCATTGGAAACTGTTTCTTGTTTTATTTTTAATTCTATAATGCAAAAAATGGGAAAAAGACACTAAAATAGAAAGAAAAAGAAATTCTAAGTACAGCACAGAATTTAAGATATCTTCTAATTGTTTTTCCTCCTATTTATTCCTATCTCATAAACAAAGTTAATGTGAAAATTGTCAAAATTTTGACACTTAAAATCTGATCACTTTGGATTCTTGAATAATTTTAAATCGTTTACTCTTCTGAAGCATTTCTATTTATTCCTTGTCAACATTTTAATTCCCACTTTCTTCCAGACTTTTTAACAGATATTTTGTAAAGGAAGACTCATTTAGTTCTGCTTCTAACCTCCTTTCAACTTCTATCTTTAATTCTCTATATTAGGGACAGTTCTATATGTGAGGTTGCATCTGTGGCATTTACAAAATGTGACAAAGTTTATGGCCTTTTGAAGAAAATAGGGCAATTAGACATATTCCACCTCTCAACTTTATGACCTTTTTAGCTGCATTTTCTCTATTCTTTCCCTTTTTTTAACAAGTAAATGTTCATTCACCATCACTGGTATTACAACTATTTTCAACTATTGAATTGACCTTTGGTTTTATAAACACCAGTGTATCAACCATTAAAATGCAATGAAAATTTGTAGCTGCAATTTATCATTAAATTTACAGAAAATGTCTACAGAGTAACACATTATTAATCACAATTTCAATTAGAGTTATAGAATTGTGCTTGCTGATAGTGGCAGGTGGCTTTTATAGCACAAATGTAAAACAACAATGCATAAATCTAGGCTCCTCCGAAAAAATAATAAACTGTAGTTATTTTAAGAAGCATAAGTAAATGTGTCTCATATTTATATTAAAAGATGTTTTTCATTTTATCATATTTAAATAAAAGGAACTGTTATCTGACTTGTTAATATGTATTTCATGCTTATCTAATTTCTTGGTGACTATAAGTTAACCTCAGATAAGTCAAGGTCTCAAATGCTTAATACAAAAATTGACTTATTTGATTCAATTTGAAATAATTAGCCTTTTTCCTAATTTACCATTATGTACTTCAGAACTATTTATTCAACCCATAAAATGTACTTCAATTATTTACCTTTGTCATGTTTAGCTTAGATTAGTATATATAAGAGGGCATTATTGATATTTTCAGTGTGGATAAAACAATGTATACTGATATGATCACTTTTTATAAAAAATCTGATTCAAAATAGTAAGGAAAAAATTGTGTTCTACTTTCTTTTCTATGGTAAACCACTCTGACCAAAGGCAACCTAGCAGAGGAAAGGGTTTAGGTACCTTATATTTCCAAGTCTTTCACTGAGTGAGGTCAAATCAGGAACCCAAAGGTAGGAACTTAAAGCAGAAATCATGGAAGAATGGTACTTCTTAATCTCTAGTCTTGCTACCTCACTGTTTCTTTTTTTTTTTTTAATAGCCAAGGCTTTCCTGCCTTGGCATAGTACTGCCTTGCAGTGGGCTGATCCTTCCCATGTCAATCATCAATTTAGACAATGTCTCACAGATAAGACATCTGGCATTATTGATCTGGGAAATAACTCAGTTGAAGTTTCCTGTTCCCAGGTAACTCTGGATTGTAACTGTCAACAAAAGCCAACCAGCACACTTGGCTTAAAATAAACTAATTCATAAGCATGAACAAATCAACCACTCTGTATGTTATGAATCTTTGAGAATGTTGTCTGCTGCTACTGATTCATTTAGGAAATAGTCTTACAATTTGTGGAAATTACATAAGAATATTAATTCTCTTTGGTCCCTTTATTACGCTTTTGTTCCTCATCACTGTACCATTTTTTTTTTTTCATCTCACTCATATCTACTTACCATGACAACCTAAAAACTACAATTATTTAATGGAAGTTTTTATTTTTAATATTCTTTTTTTCCCAATTTTTATTTTTATTTTTTTAGCAAAAAGTAATAAGTTATGAGTACAAGCATCCTTGAAATAGAAACAATATGCAAGCAGCTATGCCCAAACCCACATAGCCCATGTCTCCCACCATCCAGCTGGTGGGGCTTTTATGTACAATCATGTTGATCAAATAAGTATCCAGACTATTTTGCTGTAGTTTCACCATTCACCTCAATTGCAGCCCTTACACTATACCATGCCTCCTCTTCTGCAGATTGTTCCATAGGCTTAGAAAAGGGGTACTGGTGGACGAGAAGTAAAACCGTCTACTTTCTCTGGAGATGTCGTTTTGGACTCTGATCAGTTCTGGCTGTTTCCTTTCATGGGTTGACAGTTTGTCCAGGTATAACCTCTCAATCCTATTAATGAAGCACAAGCAATTAGATATATAAGTATTTAAACAGTACTAATGATTATGGTAGGTTACTGTGGTATAGACACAGATGTTTGGATGGTATGCTAATCCATGAATTATATTTTTTCTGTAAAAGATGACAGGTCTTCCTGTGGCTTAAAAATTATCCTAACGACTAGAGGATGTAAGCTTGTGGCATCAGCCATGGGTTATTCCTCCAAGGAGAGAGCTAATAGCCAATTAGATTTGGGATATACAGACATGTGGCTGCCACTGCTGCACAGTATTTCCAGGTAGGTAAGGTGTAGCTGATGCTGACAGAGGAGTCTTGCTTAACTCAAGGAGACCAATTTTTGCTTTATTGGTTTACTGGCCTTTGGTAACACTCTCTGGCATTCCAGAGACCAACTGTACACTTTCAAGTGTGGTCTCAATATATCTTTCCCATGCTTGGATCAGGTCTTCGACAGCAGGGCCTTACCACTTCTCTTCTTGCAGGTATCCCAGTTTACAGGCAAGAAGCCTTTACTTTTTTTGGGGGGGGGCGTCTTGGATCCCCTGGCCAACATCTCTTTGGCAAAATAATCCATTGCTGATATCAGAGCTCTCCTGTATTAATATATTTTGCTTAAATGCACAGCTTGAAAAGACTTTAGCATTATATTTGGCTCTGAATAGAGAATAATGAGAATAATCCTTTTCACATTTCCGATGTCTATTAGTCAAATAAGAAAGTAGTTATACTGGTTTTGTAGGAGATTACCTCTATAACATTTGGCTTTAAGTTATGGTTAGAGAATGACTTCATTACCATCATGTATTTCTTTGTTCTATGAAAAGGAGTTAAGAACGTCTCTCATATTAAGACTTTGCAGCCCCTTGAAGATAAGGTTCATTAGGACTCATTATAAACAGGATCCCAGAGAAGTTTGATGTCTGTAGCTGTCTGAGGCTTTTCTTCCTTTTAATGCTGAGATGGACCAACTTCTCTGCTGGTATTTCTTGGTACATCCTGCACAACGCAAAGCTGTATCTTTTCTTTCCCAGGCATTAAGTTGTTGACGTTTTGACCTGTGGGAACATAAAAATATTTTCCCATAGTTAGTTTTAAGATTTAAATTGAAAATTTGACAAAAAGGTTTAATATAAAACTGTACCCCCCTTTATATTTTAGGTTTTATTTTTTAACACTTGAGTCTCAAAAAGGCAGTTGTAGTACACATACATATAGGCAGGAATCAAGGTGTAAATTCTATTGACTTTACCCAAGATGTTTTTGGTGACTGTATATTGTTAATTTGGGAAGCAAACTTAATAAATTAAGTTAAATTATCCTACAGGTAAAAGAGATTGTTGCAAGATGATACAGTATAACACAGAAATTATAGAGAAAGTTTGTATATGTTAACCCCAATGTTACTGTTATACAGATTTTTAGTAGAACAAATGTGGACAACAATTTATATTTCCACTTATCTTAGAAGTATTATCGTTTTTATTAAAACATTTCAATCAATGTTGTTTAATATAGATTTTTTTTACTTTTACTGAGTGCTAAAATTCCATGTAGTTTGTAGATAGGGTTTGGGCAAAGCTGGATACTTGTTAAACTCACATCAATTAAATATACATTAATCAAATATAGACCCATGGCCCTCTCCCACCACTCGCACCCCTACAGTTTCACCATTTCAGTCAGATTTCTGATGCAGTCTTTCTGTTGCTGTTCTTTCAAATATGCATCCTTCCCCATTAGAAGTATTTCCACCTGGGTTATTGATGCTAGCATCCACAGATGAGGGGTACCATTCATCATTTATTTTTCTGGGACTGTGTTACTTCACTTAACATAATATTATCTATTTCCTTCCATTTACCTGCAAAGTCCATGATGTTATCTTTCTTTACTTCTGCATAGAACTCGATTGTGTACTTGTACAATATTTTCTCTATCCACTTGTCAGTTGAGGGATATTTACATTGGTTCCAGCTTTTTGCTATTGTGAACAGAGCTGCAATAAATATAGCTGTGCATGTATTTCTTCAGTAAGATGAGTCTTGTGGGTATATACCCAGGAGTGGTATGACTGGGTCAAATGGCAAGTTCATTTTGAGTTTTCCAAATGTTTTCCACACTGCTTTCCATAGTGGCTGTACAAGTTTACATTCCCAACAGCAATGGAGGAGTGTTCCCCTTTCCCCACAACCTCTCCAGCACTTGGCATCATTTGTTTTCTTGAACTTAGCCTGTCTTATAGGAGTGAGATGATATCTTAAAGTGGTTTTAATTTGCATTTCCCTAATTATTAGTGATGTTGAACATTTTTTGAAATGTTTCTCAGCCATCTCTAATTCCCCCTCTCTGAAGCCTCTATTCAGTTCTTTGCTCCATCTTTTGAGTGATTCATTTGTTTTCTTTCTTCTTTGTTTATTGAGTAGTTTCTATACTCTGGAAATCAATGCTTTGTCAGATGTATTTGCAGTGAAGTTTTCCTCCCACTCTGTGGGGTTTTTTTCACTTCCTTTATTGTTTCTTTTGAGGTACAGAAGCTTTTGAGTTTGATGAGTTCCCATTTGTCAGTTGTCAATCTTATTTCTTGTGCAGCGGCTGTCTGATTTAGGAAGTCTTTTCCTATGCCTATGTCTTGTAGTCTGCTACCAACTTTTTCTTCTATCACCTCCAGAGTTTTGGGTTTCAAACTGAGGTCTTTGATCCATTTGAAATTGACTTTTGTACAGGGTGAGAGGTAGGGGTTTAATTTCATTCTTCTACAGGTGGCGATGCAGTTTTGCCAACACCATTTGCTGAAGATGATGTCTTTCCTCCATTGTGTCTTCTTGGCCCCCTTGTCGAATATGAGGTGGCTGAAATTATATGTGCTCAGGTTTGAATCTTCAGTTTTGTTCCATTGGTCAACTTGTCTGTTTTTGTGCCAGTACCAAGCTGTTTTTATGACTATAGCCCTGTAGTATAGTTTGAAGTCTGGTATAGAGATCCCCCCTGTATTGCTCTTTTCACTCAGGGTTGTTTTGGCTATTCGGGGTCTTTTGATTTTCCAAATAAAAATAAGGATTCTTTTTTTCCCAAGCCTGTGAAAAACGTCTTGGGGATTTTAATTGGGATTGCATTAAATCTATACAAGAGTTTGGGTAGAGTGGACATTTTTACTATGTTTATTTTCCAAATCCATGAGCATGGGAAGTCTTTCCATCTTCTGATGTCTTCTTCAATTTTCTTCTTGAGGGGTTTAAAAATTTTGTTGTAAAGATCCTTGGTGTCTTTGGTTAGGTTTGTTCCTAGTTGTTTTTGAGGCTATTTTGATTGGGAAGTTCTCCTTGTATTCCTTCTTCAGTTGCTTATTGTTGGTGTAAAGAAAGGCTACTGATTTTTGTAGATTTATTTTGTATTGTGCCACTTTACTGAAGCTCTTAATTGTTTCTAGGAGTTTCCTAGTGGAGTTCTTAGCATCCCTTAAGTAAATGATCATATCATCAGCAAAAAGGGATAGCTTGGGCTGGAGAGATGGCCTAGCAGTTAAGAGCACGAACTCCTCTTGCAGAGGACCCATGTTCGATCCCCAGCACCCACATGGTGGCTGAGAACCATCTTTTACTCCAGTTCCAGGGAAACCAATGCCCTCTTCTGACCTCTGCGGCATTGCATGACACGGGTGCACAACCTTACATTCAGACAGTATATTAATACACATACAAGAATAAATAAAAGTTAAAAAAGGGATACCTTTACTTCCTCTTTTCCAATTAGAACTCCTTTAATTTCCGTTTCTTGACTTATTACCCTAGCACATGTTTCAAGCACTATATTGAAATGCAGTGGTGACAGGGGGAAGCCTTGTCGAGTTCCTACCTTTAAGGGGAATGCTTCTGTTGATTCCCCATTTAGGATGATATTGGCTGTGGATTTCCTGGATATGACCTTGATTACATTGAGCTATGATCCCTCCAATCCAATTCCCTCTAGGACTTTAAGCATGAAGGGATGCTGGATTTTGTCAAAGGCTTTTTCTGCGTCAATTGAGATGACTGTGTTGTTTTTGTCTTTTAGTTCAAGTATATGTTTGATGATATTTATTGATTTTCAGATATTGAACCATCCCTGCATTTCTGAAATGAATCCAACTTGGTCATGTTCGATGATCTTGATTTGTATCTGTATACGATTTGCAAGTACTTTATTTTGAATTTTTTCATCTGTGTTCATTAAGGAAATGGGTCTATATCTCTCCTTGTTGGTTGTATCTTTGCCTGGTTTTGGTAATAGAGTGATGCTGGCTTCATAGAAGGACTGTGGGAGAACTTTCTCAGTTTGTATCCTTCTAAACATCTTAAGTAGTAATGGTCGTAAGTCTTTTTGAAATATTTTATAGAATTCTGCCATGAAACCATCTGGGCCTGGGCATTTCTTGGTTGAAAGGCTTCTTATTACATCTTCAATTTCTTCATATATTATTGGTTTATTTAATCTATTGATCTCTTCTTGGTTGAGCTTTGGTGATTCCCAGGATTTCAGATATTTATCCATTTCTTCTAGGTTTTCAAACTTAGTAGAGGTTTTTGAAGTATTCCCGTATGATTGTCTGGATCTTTTCATTGTCTTTTAGTGATGTTTCCCCTTTCATCACAGATTCTATTGATTTGAAGTTGTTCCTTCTTTCTTTTGGTTAACTGGGCAAGAGGTCTGGCTATCTTGTTTATTCTCTCAAAGAATCATCTTTTGTATTCATTGATTTTTTGTATAGTTTTTTGTTGTTGTTGTTTCTATTTCATTGACCTCTGCTCTGATTTTTGTTATTTCTTCTTGTCTGCTGCATTTAGGGTTCATTTGTTGTTGTCTCTCAAGTACTTTTAGCTAAAGTGTTAGATAGTTTACTTGTGCTCTTTCTGCTTTTTTGATGTAGGCACTTAGGGCTATAAACTTCCCTCATATGACTGCTTTTAAAGTGTCCCATAGGTTTTGTTGCACTGTATTATCATTGTCATTCAGTTCCAGGAATGTTTTTATTGCTTTCTTTATTTCTTCCTTGACCCATTCATTATTCAGGAGAGTGTTTTTTAGTCTCCATGTGTTCTTGTTTGTTGGTGGGTTTATCCTGGTGTTGATATTGAGTTTTATTACACTGTGGTCTGATAGAATGCATGAGATGATTTCAATCTTTTTGTATTTGTTGATTGTTTTTCCTGTGACCCAGTATATGGTCTATTTTGGAGAATGTTCCATGGGGTGCTGTGTGGAAAGTGTATTCTCTGGTNCTGTAAACTTCCCTCTTAGGACTGCTTTTAAGGTGTCCCATAGGTTTTGTTGCACTGTATTATCATTGTCATTCAGTTCCAGGAATGTTTTTATTGCTTTCTTTATTTCTTCCTTGACCCATTCATTATTCAGGAGAGTGTTTTTTAGTCTCCATGTGTTCTTGTTTGTTGGTGGGTTTATCCTGGTGTTGATATTGAGTTTTATTACACTGTGGTCTGATAGAATGCATGAGATGATTTCAATCTTTTTGTATTTGTTGATTGTTTTTCCTGTGACCCAGTATATGGTCTATTTTGGAGAATGTTCCATGGGGTGCTGTGTGGAAAGTGTATTCTCTGGTATTTGGGTGGAAAATTCAATAGATGTCTGTGTGGTCCATTTGATGTATTGTATCATTCAGTTCAGATGTCTTTCTGTTTATACTTTGTCCTGTTGATCTGTCTAAATTACTTAATGAGGTATTCAAGTCCCCTACTATTAGTGTACTGGGGTTAATCCATATCTTGATATCCTGAAGAGTTGTCTTTATAAATTTTGGTGCACCAGAGTTTGGTGCCATATATAATCATGATTGTGAGATCTTTATTGCTAATTGTTCCTTTAATAAAGATGTAATGACCCTCTTTGTTTCTTTTGATTTTTTTTTTGCTTTGAAGTCTATTTCATCTGATATTAAAATAGAAACATTTGCTTTCTTTTTTGTACCATTTGCTTGGAATATTTTCTTCCATCCCTTCACCTTAAGTTGGTGTCTATCCTTGAAATTGATATGGGTTTCTTTTAAACAGCATATAGATGTGTTTTGTTTAATAATCCATTCTCCCAGTCTATGGGTTTTGATTGGAGAGCATGCTCCATTAATATTTAAGGTTATAATTGAAAGGTGGATGCTGCTTCCTTTCACCTTACTATCCACTTGGATTTTTAGTCTCCAATTCTATTCCTGTGGTTATGTTTTTATTAGTTTCTTTTCCTAGGTGCTTGGAGATATTTGCTCCTCTCTTCTGCCCTTTGAATTGCTTCAAGTATTTTCTGAAGAGTTGTTTTTCCATACATGTAGTCTATTATCTTGTTTATATCTTGGAAGATTTTTCTCTCTCCTTCAACTATAATCAACATTTTTGCTGGGTATAGTATTCTGGGTTGGCATCCATAGTCCTTTACCACAGGAAATGCTTTGCTCTATGTTCTTCTTGCTTTCATTGTTTGTGTCAAGAAGTCATTTGTAATTCTCATGGGTTTCCCTTTGTATGTGACTTGTTTTTCTTTTGTAGCTTTCATAAATTTGTCTTTATTTTGGTCATCTAACATTTCAAGTATCATATGGAGTGGGAATTTTCTTTCCTGATCTTGTCTATTTGGAATCCTATGTGCTTCTTGTATTTGAATGGGTTTGTCTATTTTTAGTTTGGGGAAATTTTCATCTATTATTCTGTTAAAGATCTGATCAATGCTATTCTCTTGACATTCTTCTCCTTCCTCTATTCCTATGATGCAGAGGTTTGATCTTTCCATAGTGTCCCATATTTCCTGATTCTTCCACTTTTCTGTACTTTTAAATTTTTCATAATATTTATCTGACCTTTTTAGTTGCTCTGTGTTATCTTCCAGGTCTGATATTCTTTGTTCTGCTTCCTCCATTCTATTTCTTATGCTTTGTCCTTTCCTTTCTTCTTGACTGGATGAGTGTTCTATTTCCTTTTTCATTTCATCCTATGATTTCTTTAGTATTTCCATTTCTTTTTTGATCTTCTCAATCTCTTCTTGGTGCTCCTTATTTTGCTGGTTGGCTTCCTTTTTCAGTGTTTCTACTTCCTTCCAGAGTTTTTTCTTTTTTCCCCTCTAGTTCTTTGTGGAGTTTGTCATTCTGTTCTTTAGTACTTTCTGAAGTTTGTCATTGTATCCCTCTAGGTCCTTTTTGAGTTTTTCATTCTCTCCCCTTAGTTCTCTGACTTCTTTATTTTCTTTAATATCTCTGCAGAGGTCTGCAATTATTCCTCTAAGATCTGTTTCTTGGTTCACCTCCAGGGGGATCCCACTGTAGCTATCTCCTGCAGGGTTGGTAGAGCTTGTTGTGGAATTATCCTGCACCTTTCCCATGTTATCCCTTCACCGTGTCCCTGGCCTGAGGTTTTCCCTTTTTTTCTTTTTTGCCTGTCACAAATGTATTTTCACTATGTTAGAGGTTGGTTTTGCTTACCTCCTTCAGATGCTTTATTTTTTCTTTCCTCCTCTTTGTTTATGGTCTATTTTCTTGTCTAGGTTTCAGGCTTTCAATTTTGTTTATGTATTGGTTATTGGAAGTCTAATTCACTCTTCCCTTCCTGTTCTGAAGGTTCTCCAAAAAAATCCACTTGGATATTCTCTCATCAATTCCAGTTGTGGGGGGGGGGTGGATATGCCTGAGTTAGCCCACACCCTGGTACCTGTCTGGAGTAAGTTCCAGGCTCCTGTGCTTCCAGAGCCCCCCCCACCCCCCCACCCCCCACCACCCACACAAAGAGACAATCGCGTGATCCAAAGCCACCTGACACCAGCTGCAAAGGCGAAGGGGGGTTCCACCCAGACAGCCACCCCTGACAATGGCTTAGAGTTTAGACCCTTTTCCAGCAACCCAAGAATCATTCTACCTTAAATTCTACCTCTCTGGGGCGAGTTCTGGGCTCTTGTGCTTCAGGATCTGCCCTCACAAAGAGACAATGGCACCGAACATAATAACGGATGTTTTTAATTATAACTAATATATACTTTCTGTCGGCTATTGAACTAGACCTTTCACTAATTTCCCCATTTGACATGCATAATATACTTTGATATATCACTATTCTAATTTTTACAGACAAGTTAAATGAAATTCATCATAGAGCTATTTAGTGCATAAGTTCTAATTTTTAATATGTCAGTTTTCAAAACTAGTACATTTTGTTTCATAATTTGTTTCTTGATAACATTAAGCACTTTCTTTCATTCCTATATTTTAAAAATATTTGGGTTTTCAATAACTAAAGCAGGTTCCATCAGAAATGTGAAAATATGAAATCCGTTTTTACACAAAATAAAGTATATTTTGTTCATTGATTCATTATAAGTATTATGTTGATCTCTGTTTAAAAAATATGTTTAGGTAAATTCTTTGAAGTTGGTACTCTGGGTTATAGTTAATATGTAATTCATTTGAACACAAGAATGTAAATCAATATTTTATTGAACTATCCATTAGTTATTCCAAATGACAGAGAAATATAGAAAGTTATAATGCATAGCATTTTATTCTTAAAGTGGTTATTTTTATAAAATCTTCATATATACACTCAGAGCACTTCAGGCATTCTCATGTGGAATTGTGAGTATTCTTTTCATGTTAAATGTTTCAGGTACTTATTTTACTTTTTTCGTAACTGTTAATTTGTTTATACAAAAATCTTTCCCTTTCCTTTATTATTGGCCTGGGAGGTTTTCTATGTAGCCTAGGTTAGGGTCAAACTCCAGATCCTCCTACTTCTGTTTTCTCTGTACTGGGACTACAGTCATCTGCCACCATGAATTCCTCTGGTCTTATTTTTTTAACATTTTGAGTTGGATTTTTTCTATATATATATATATCTGGTTTGTGTTTAAAATTTCAAGCTTTTAAGTTGGTTTCTTGTATATTTTATACAATATATTTTGAATCTATTTAGGCCCTCTCACTGATCCACCCCTCACGTTAGGGTTCCCTCCCCAACTGGATATATGCATTCTGTCACAATAGTTAAAGGAGTATCAACCCACTTATACTCCAACTTCCCTGTCAAGGCTTAGTTCCTAAAAAAAGAATATCTTCCTCTTCCTCAATAGTCGTACAAGCTGCTATCTGAGTCCCTCAGCTAATTGTTAGAGGCTTCTTACTATCATTTTCCTCGTCAGAGTCCACGCTGGTTTATCTATTTTTCTAGTTTTGAAAGCTTGCTAGCTGAGCATGTCTTGTGTATGTTGTCATAATTGCTTTAGGTTTATATGAGCTCTTAGAAACATGATGTTCTAAGTATTTAGTTGACTTATTCTTTTTTTTTTTTTTTTTTTTTTTTTGGTCTTTTCGAGACAGGGTCTCCCTGTAGCCCCAGCTGTCCTGGAACTCACAAAGATCCACCTGCCTCTGCCTCCCAAGTGCTAGGATTAAAGACGTGCGCCACCACACCTGGCTCTAGTTTTCTTTTATATTGCTGTGCTGAGAATATTGACAAAAATCATCTTGGGGATGAACGGATTTATTTCCTGTGCATAATTTGGGTCTCAATTACCCAAGGTAGGGACTCAGGGCAGAAACCTGGATGCAGGAGTTGATGATACACAGGCCATGAAAGAACGCTGCTTACTGGCTTGCATCCGTTGTCCATGTTCAACTCTCTTTGTTATACAATACAGGCAAGGTGCCCAAGGGTGGCACTGTTGACAGTGACTCTGTCACTGAAAAATCAAGAAAATCTCTCACAGCCATGGCCACAGCCAGTCTAATTGTGGAAATTCCCCAATTAAGGCTCCCTCAACCCAGTGTGTCAAGTTGTCAATTAAAACTCCAGCACACTTGGGAAAAATCTGTTTCCTTGTGGTCATCTATAAGCCCTGGCTTTCTAGGTTTTACACCCTGTTTTCAACAGTTGTCTTTGAGAACTGGATGGCAGATGTTTGATGTAGGTACCCTACCCGAGGACAAGGAATCTGAAGTCTCCGATTCTCTAGATTTTGGCAAATTATGGTTTTCTATGTTAATCACAATATGTCATGTGAAGAAGCTCCCAGGGTGAGAGTTGAGAGGTATATTGATATTCTTTCTGTGCCCTCTTCCACTATGTTCCCTGAACCTTAGGTATAGGTGTTTCACTATAGATGTGTGACTTTTATATTGATACCTCACAGACACATGTTCTGTGTTTGACCAGTTGTGAAACTCTGTAATAGTAACTATCTGATGAAAAAAGAAGCATTTTTGGTTAGTAGTGAGAGGTACACTTGTCTTTAACATAAGGATACATAGATTACGGTAAGAAATCATGTTTCTCTAGGGATGTGACAAATGTAGTTTTTTGTATAGGAGGAATAATATCTCTCTAGTCATGTGTATTTATTTGGCTATGTTTACAGTACCATGTATGAGTTCCTTGTCAAGAGAGTAATAATAGGAGGTAGGTGTTATGAAGGGGGAAAGTAGGATAAATAGGGATACATTATACGGCATGGAGGAGAGAGGGTTGAATGGGGAGAGAAAGATAATAATGCTTAAGAATCGTGAAACTGCAAAGTGAAATATATTAGCTCCAAAAACCTACTGAAGGGGCTGGAGAAATGACTCAGCAACTCAGAGCACTGGCTGATCTTCCAGGTGTGATTCCCAGCACCCACATATTTACTAACAACTGTCTGTATCTCCAGTTTCAGGAGATCCAATACACTGTTGTGGCTTCTGTGGGCTTTTCATGACACAGATGCACTTACATACAACCAGGAAATACACTTATACATATAAAAGAAAAATAACAAATAAAATAGTTTAGAAAAAATTTACATATATATATATATATATAGACATAACAAAGCAGTGCCAGGAAGACAGAAACCTTGCATTTTAAGTTGTGTTAAGGTCATCGCAAGAGAAATTGTCATACTTAGGACACAGGAAACTTGGAGGGCAATGGAGCTAGACGTGACCTGGAAGCCGGCTCCTCCTTACAAGACTAGCTTTATTATATATTGATGGCTATTATGCAAGTTGCCAAGGGAGAAAAACCAATTAAACCTCCCCAATGCATTACGTACAATAAACACATATGTCAATCCAAGCAAACTATTGTCTAATTTTTGGTGTATTAGTGACACTCTTATCTTTGAGGTAATCAACATCTATCTAACTTTTGAACTCTTACTATTCTTTTTAGAAGTGCTGTTATAAAAATAATTTATAAATATAAAAAAGTATGTCTATGGTGGCTCCTTAGAAAAATGCTATAATCAATATTCCATATACAATTGTACAATGTTCTGTCCAATAACCAAATAATTGTCATATATATATATATATATTCCACTTCAAATACTGCCATCTATGCCAAAGGCTTCCAAAGACAGTCATGAAGACCCTCTAATGTCTCTCTGTGTTCATAATTTCATAACTCTGTCTTTCCATACTGAGTATATATTATATTAACATTTTTAGTGTCTTCAATCAACTTCCCTTGTTGACCAAATATGATCTTGTTTTCATAGATATTTTTCACATTCTTGAAACAAATTCTCATTGTGTAGCACAGGTTTGGTTTTAATATTCTATCTAGCTCCATAAAATTATTCTATGTAGCTCCATAAAATTATTCAGTAATTCTCTTCCAGATGACTTTAAGCTTGTGACCTCTTGCATTATACTCCTTATTCCTGAGGTTATGAGTGTGACCCAACATGGCCAATTTTGTAATTTTCATTTTTTAATTTGAATGCCTCTTAGAGATATTAATTCTGCTTATTTTCAAGACAAAAAGCTAAAGATGAAATGGAAAATACTTAGGTAAGAAAATGACTTTCAAAAATTATTTTCTGCACATCACATTGCATCCAAATCTAACTCAGAGAAATTTATGACCTACACTTCTTCAAAACAGTTTTCAATAAAAACAGAACTGTGTTCATTGTTACATGTATCTATGCTCATATTATAATTACTCACAAATGCACATGAAATGTTCTTTTACTAATTTCTTTCCTTATGTATTTCATATTGTTTTCCCAGTCATCACATATTACAAATTATTTCTAACTTAAAATTAAGCACTTCTTTTCATTTAGTTGAAGATTATTTTATTTAGTAATATGCATAAGGACTTGGTGCCTACTAAAAAGCACATTCCTTCCCTTCAAAGTAGTAGAAATTTCTGGAAATGGGATTTTGATTCTTTGACAATTAGATATTTTATAACACCCACCAAAACACTTTGTGTGTAATACCGGTTTCAAGTAAATATATGTAGAATGACTTAATACAGAAAAGTATTTCCAGAAATTTGTTGGGGTTATATCTATTTATTTTGTTTGATATCTTCTATAAACTTATAATATCTGGATAACTAGTATCAAATAATAAAAAATGTAACTAGCATAACTTTCTTATATTTGTATGCATGTTTTGACATTGTTAAAGTAATTAAACATTCTCAAACCCATGCAGTTATGTTCATATTCACTAAGTTAGTCTTATCTTTGATAAGAACAGAATCATTTGGGGGCTGGAGAGATAGCCTAGCAGTTAAGAGCACCTACTGCTCTTGCAGAGGACCTGGGTTCGATCCCCAGCACCCACATGGTGGCTAGGAACCGTCTGCAACTCCAATCCCAGGAGAACTCCAGTTCCAGGGGAATCTAAGACACTCTTCTGACCTCCGCGGCATTGCACAACATGGGTGCATAAACCTACATGCAGACAGTACATTCATACACATAAATAAATAAAATAAAAAAAAGAACAGATTCATTTAAGATAACTAAAATCTTAAAAAAACTATTTTAATCCACATTTATTCAAAAACATAAGTCATTTTTGTATAAATAACACCAGGAAAGACCAAGTAACGAATATACTTGTGTGCATGCATGTGTGAATATTCTTTTCCTCTCTATTGGAAGATTTTGGCCCTCACGCCTATGAAGCCCTATGCACATTTTGTGATATTTTCTTTTTATTACAATGCTCAGATGGATTATTCATCAACCATCAACAATGTGTTTATGAAATTGGGAACGCTCTGGGAATTGTCAGTAAGACCATCTTCATATCAGTGCATACTAATGAACATTTGCTGTTCAATAAAAATGCCGGGGTCTGCAAAAGTAGATGCTTGATAATATTTTTATTTTCTTTTCAAAAAAGGATTTCTATTTACAGGAAATGGTATGGTACAGGGAATAGAAACTCATATTTTATACTACTCTGGGAAAATATTTGGGAAGAACTAAAGCACATAAAATGAAAAGAAATGTTGCCCATCAACTATGTATCCTAACAAGACATAAAATATTATGATACATTGGAAAACCAAATTGTTAAGAACTTTTCATCTTTCAGAGTATAAAATTATTCAGTAATTCTCTTTATAAAACCATCAATTTTCATTATTTGTGCTTAGTTGCTACGATTTATTCTAAATATATTTCTTATTTGTACATCTTTCCTGAGAAATATACGTTTTCACAATACTACATTTAGAATAAAATTTTGCCATAAATTGCTACTTTGAACATGAGAATGAAGGAAGCTTTAAGCCAAACAATAGTGCTTGAAACTTTTACCATAGGAAATATAGGAGACTTTTATGTGTGTGTGTATGTGTGTGTGTGTGTGCGTGTGTGTGTGTGTGTGTAGCAAATATACAATCTGTGCTTCACACACTCTAAAACTCCCACATCTTATTTATAAGAATTGACCTTTTGTCTGAATTAAATTTAATCCATTATCAGATCTAACTGGGCATGAAATTTGTGAATGATTTCAACAGCTAAATATTAGTTCAATACTGGAAGATTTAAAAAAATGCAGGATGAAGCTGCACCCAAGATGTGTAACTAGATTTTATCTCTTGTTGTTTTTAAATATAGAACTATGAATATCTCCTAGAAATTATTTTCTGTTAAGGCTAAATATTCTACCACTATATGTATGCACTAAAGTAAAATGTTTATTATCCATTCATTTGGAGACCAGCATGAGGACTATTTTTACCTGATGGGTAAACATAGCTAATAATGCTGCAAAAATATGAGGGTGCAAGTATATTTCTGGGAAATTGATTTAATAATTTTATATTATATAAAATTCAGGAATAGGAGTGCTGGAATCTGTGGTAATTTTACTTTATTTTTTGATAATGGTCATCCTAAAACAACTGAAGATTCAGATTATCATGACTTGGGGTTTGTATTTCTCTCTTGACTAGTTGCATTGAGCATCTTCTTTTATAGCTACTGGTAATTTTTATGTATTTATTGAACAAAATGTATTGTTTCTTTATTAATTTGTAACCACATTAATTTATTAGCAATTGAGTCATTCAATATGTATTTGTTATTTTTATTTTATTGAACATGTCGTGTGTAAATACTTTCTCCTATTCAATAAGTTGCTTTTCAACCTGTTAACACTTTCTTTTACCATAAACATGTTTAGTTTGTTGTAAACTTAGACATGTTTTTCTACATTTTTGGCGTAATTTCCAAAGAATAATTACTATGACAAAATTTCTGAAACTTCTCCCATATGCATTTTTAATAATAATTTTACTGAATTTTTGTGTCTATCAAACAGAACTTCTCAATCATCCTTAATCACCTTTATACTCCCTTCCCCCCTGACAGCCTCTTATACCCACATCAGAATTCATAAATTCTACCAGTTTTTTAAAGAACTATCAGTTCAATTTAGTGTCACCAGACTTGCCTCAGTCCAAATTCATCTACTGAGGTCTCATCAGGCTATGTAGAGCCCTTACCTTTAAGAAATCAACACTTCCAATAATTTTTCAACTAAGTTTGGGGCTTGCTGCCCATTTCCACAGATCTGTGCTAGAGATTTGTCTTCTCGAGTTTGCATAGGTCTTGTGCATACTGACACCATTGCTGTAAATTCATGTGAGCAAGGACTCAGAAGCTTGTAGGAATCCATTTCCACATGGTCATATACCTCCTCCCTGGATATTACAATCTTTCTGCTCTCTCTTATGCAATGGTCCTTGAGTACTAGGTGGGTAAGGTTTAACACAGGAATCCTGTACAAGTACCTACACTATGCAAACTCTTACTCTCCACACTTTGACCATCTGTGACTTTTGTGTTCTTGGCCCTCTGTTGCAGGAGGGAGCTTCATTAATGAGTCCTGAGAGAATAATTAGTGTCATCTTTACCACTTTCTATGAGCCTTAGATATAGGGGATCATTGTAGAACTGTCATTTATGCTTAGGCAAATATCCAAGCGACCGTTCATCAAAGAAACTTCTTTTGCAGCAGATAAAGATCATTACAGAGTAACACAACTGATCATGCACAGATATTGTCTGTGAATTGCCCAAGCCTAATCAACTCATTCTTCCCCTTAATCCCCATAGTTCCTTGTATAAACTTGCCTCTCCCTATCCTATTTATATACTTCCATTTTACTCATTTCTCACTTAGTAACATCTGTCTCATACTGTTCTTCACTTTTGGATTCCTTCTTTCCCTTTACTTCCCTGATTCCTTTCCATTTTCCTGGCTTCTCCAGTCACATCTGGATATATATTCAAATATAAAGACTTGGTGTTAGGACCCACAAATGAAGGAAAACACGTACCACTTTCTTGAGTCTGTGTTACATCATTACATACAGCAATTTCTAGTTCCATCCATTTACCTACAAATTTCATGATTATATTTTTCTTTACCACTGAATAGAACTCCATTGTGTAATCATATCACGTTTTCATTATCCACTCATCAGATGAGGGAAACCTTAGCTTGCTTCAATTGCTATTTTGAGAACAGCAACAAACATAGATGTATAAGTATCTCTGCAGTAGGATGAATTCTTTGAATATATGCTAAGAAGAGGTTTAACCGGGTAATATGGTTGGTACATTTTTAGATTAAGAAGAGTTAAGAACAGATTATTTGTCATTATGGAGACATTTTTCATAATTATTATTACTAAGAATAAAATATTTATTAGGGTTTATATAAATATTTATTTAATTTGGTGTCTGCATGAGTTAGAGTGAATGTATGTGTGTATTGTGTGTTCATGTCTTTAATTGAACTTTTTACACATTCCTCTATATGTGGAGAGGCCAAGTGAGGTTCAGGTGCCTTTTTTATCATTTACTACTATACTTCTTTGCTTAAAGTTCTTTTTGTGTACCTGGAACTTCAGACTATAGACATTCTGGCTGCCAGCAAACCCCAACAACCTCCAGTCTTCAAACCTCTCAGTGCCTGGGTTACAATCTTCCATGTGACCATGTCCAGATCTTGACATGTGTTCTCTGATAGGAACACAGGTCCTAATGCTTGTGGGCTTGTCCGGCCAGTGTTCTTACCCACCAAGCAATCTCTTCAGAACCTACATTTGTACTGATTACTGATAATACTTAAAGCATTAGAATTACACTTAAGTTTATAATGAAACTCTATTGGCAAACCTTAGTTCCACTAAATATTACTTGCTTTGGGGGATCATAAGGTACAGAATACAACCAGAAAAATTGAAGACTGTAGCATGAGAGAATTCTAGAATTTAAAGTTACAATTTTAGCTTTGATTGTCAAAATATGCTCACAAATTCTCAGGTTGAAATCAGTGTTTTAAAAGATCTACATTGGGATGAAAACATACAGAAGCAGAAGGAAACATAACCAGAAAATTACTAATAAAAAACTGTTCTCCAATCCAACATATATGTCTCAGGATGTGAAATCTGAGTTGTTCAAAGGTAGAAAGATAATTGAGCAGTGA
The DNA here is from genome assembly GCA_009823505.1 of Rhizomys pruinosus. Classification (NCBI taxonomy): domain Eukaryota; kingdom Metazoa; phylum Chordata; class Mammalia; order Rodentia; family Spalacidae; genus Rhizomys; species Rhizomys pruinosus. The sequence goes on from VZQC01005228.1 coordinate 2,912,794, forward strand.
GTCAAAGTCCATGGAAATCAGTGGGGTGTTAAGACCACACAGCACAAGACCAGTGTGTGCCCCAGAGGGCAAGCAGACTTCACCTGTGTCCTGCAGAAAACTAACCTGCAAAAGACCAGGTGAGGCCTGCCTGATTGGGGGTTTAAGGCACTCCTGTGCCCCGTGGAGGCCTGGTATCACCTGGGACCTTCCAATCTTAGGGTCCCAGTGTGCAACGTGGGGGGAGATAGACGCACACCACACAGCACAAGACCAGCATGTGCCTAGTGCATGGTGTGAGTTGGCCAATAGGCTACCAGCACACAGGCCAAAAAACAACACCTCCCCAGCCTAGAGGATTGGTGGTGCAGAGCATCTAGCGGGTACAGTATTGGTCATTATAGTCTGAACCAAAACCCAAGGAAACAAATAAACAAACAGATTCGCATGCCAAAGACAAACACACACACACACACACACACACACACACACACACACACACACACATGGGAAAACCTCATTATAAATCCACACAGAACTCTACCAACCCTACAGAAGAATCCTACAATGAGATTTCCCTGGAAGGAAACCAAGACATGGACTTTAGAAAAACAATTGTGGACATAGTCAAAGAAATTAGAGAACTAAGGGAAGAGAATGAAGACTCAAAAAGTACCAAGAGGATGATAATGACAAACATTGGAAAGAACCAAGGGGAATGACTGAAAATCTCAAGGACCTAGAGGGAGATAATGACAAACGTTGGAAAGAACTAAAGGGAGAAAATGACAAACTCAGGAAGGAAGTGGAAATGCTGAAAAGATCTCAGGCCGCAATGGAAAAAATAAATGACCAACGGACCAAGGAGCTACAAGATGAGAATGACAGGCTACAGAAGGAAATGGAAACTGTAAAGAAATCACAGGATGAAATGAAAAAAAGAAATTGAACATTCATCCAATCAACAGGAAAGGATGGGAAAAAGCCTCAGAAGCAGAACAGAAAAAGCAGAATAAAGAATATCAGTGCTGCAGGCTACCATGGACCAACTAGAATTCTCAAGTAAAGATTATAAAAAATAAAAATAAAAACACAAGAGTGGAACAACCAGGAAATGTGGGGCACTATGAAAACAGTTAACTTCTATTCACTGCCAGTTTTTAGCTCCATCTTCTCCAGATAGAAGCCACATATTTAGAAGAGAAATTTATTGGGTACAGGAAGATGAAGAGTCACAGAACCTGAAATTAGAAGAGCCTTAAGAAAGTTTTGAGGGAATTTATTTATGAAATATTTTGAATGCTAATACTTCATGTTATGCTTAGATTTTTATCACAAAACTTAGACACAGACACACAGACACAGTCAGAAAGACAGACAGAAAGACGTGCAGAGAAAGAGAAAGAGTGATCTTGTTTGCTCTATAAATCCATGTTTCATTTTAGTCTTCCACAAGTTATTAAATTCAGAAATCAACCAACCATCATCTTCCTCATTAATCCTCCCTTTTTACCCAACTTGTCATTTTGGACTCAATTATTCCTATTCCCTTGTAAAAACAAATAAACAAACCTGTTGTTTTTCTCTTGCTTAAAAAAAAGTCAAATCACATAATGGAAAGGGTCTAAAACAGAATATTCCATCTCTGTTACAATTTACTTCTTATACTGAAACCTGTGCTCTTTATCACAGTTTTATTAAAAGTCCCAGATATCATTGCAGTAATGTTATGATATTATTTCCACACTTAATAGCTCTGATTTTGTTCATTAAATTATCAATAGTCTATCTCATAATTTTGAATAGAGTCTATACCCTCTTCTCTTCAGCAATCTGCTGTCTTCAAACCCCTCAGTGCCCAGGTTACAGTGTCCCATGAGATCATGTCCAATGTTCAGATTTTGACATGTGTTCTGTGACTTGAACACAAGTCCTAATGTTTGTGAGAACTTTAAATTCTAGAATTATGTCATGCTACAGTCTTCAATTTTTTCCAGTTTTTTTCTGTAACTGATGATCCAAAAAAGTAAGTAATTTTTGATGGAATTAAGTTTTTATTAAAATGGAATTTCATTTTATTTTTAATTATATCATGTCTAATTACTCCCCAATATTTAATTTTAATGTCACATTTATTAAGTTTAGAAATAAATGATATCTACTTAGTGTACTGAACCTTGAGCTGGTTTTGAAATTTAAGGGATATTTCTGAACTTTTTGCCAGAATGTAGTAAGCAATCTTCTGTACAAAACAGGAAGAACCTTTCAAAATAGCGTGCATTTTTTTTCCAAAATAAATACCCTGACAAATTAATATTATTCACAGTTTTTAGTATTAGAAATAAATTAAAACATAAATTCTTTTATTACAGATTTATAAGTATTTTCATATATCATATTTATGTAGTATAAAAATGAAGTAGGACCATGATCTGAAGCACAGTGAAAGATCTTTGAAATGTGGTATGCATGACATAATAGCGGATTGTGTTGTTATTTTCAGGAAATCTTAAGAAAGTAGAAAGACTGCACTAAGAAAATTTTATTTTAGTTTTAGCATTATTTTACTAAGTATTACATGTGAATATAAAAACTTCATATATCAAGTAGTTGTCAGGAAGAATAAGAGGGCCATATCCAAGCTGCTGATAAAACAAATGATCATAGATTTATGATGAGTTTATGTCTTTCAATAAATCCTCAGCTGAGGGGAAAATTTTTGCCACCTCTCCACTCCATACTGGCTTTTGTCTGGCTTGAAGTTGTGCAGGTCCTGTGCATGCTGTGAAAACTTCTGTGAGTTCATAAGTGCAACTACCTTGCTGTGTCCAGAAAACACTTTTTTTGCAGTCATTAATTCTGTGGCTCTTACAGTCTTTTTGCCCCTGCCACTGCCTCCATAATCCATGAGTCTTTGAGGAGCTGTGTGACATAGATGTTAATTTAGGGCTAACAATCTTGCAGAATCTTTTTTATGCACATTGAACAGTTGTACATTTCAGTGTTGATTTATGTCTACTGAAGAAGCAGCCTCTCTGAGGCTGAGACTGAGAAATGATGTAATGGTGGGTATAATGATAATTCACAAAGAATCACTTTAAATAAAATATCCATTTAGTACAATAATAGTAGCAGCTTCTCTCCCCTAAGACATGACTGGACACAGATTATTGCTGCCAATAATGGTGTGAGGTATGGGTTCCACCTTGTAGATCAGATCTAAATCCACCTAGAACCACTCGCATAGCAGCTGTGCCATGATTGCACCAGGGAGTATATCTTTCCCAGCCAATTATTAATGTAGCTTTCAGATTTCTGAACTGGATAAGGTTGATAATTATTTTTCTTTACTGGTTGTCAATGAGGATGAAGCTTCCAGGCTGGTACCACCTTGATATCTGCATATCCTATGATTCAAGTATGTGGTGTCTTCACCAATGGTGTCTTATCGTCAAGTTCTGGAGGGTAACCAAGAGGGTAACCTGTAACATTTGTGGGTCTGTGAATCCTGCAGTACAACAATTCCAAAATATATAACACATTTCTGGCTTTTTATTTACTAGATTGTTGTGTCTGATAGGGTATTGCTCTGCCCCATCTATGGTAACTCCATTTAAACTATCTTCTTATTTATATGTATATATTTTGGAAGCTTGCACAGTAGTAGGCTTTCATATGATTTCTCTGTCATTTATTCCTCTACCATGTTCCTTCCTCTAACCTACCATGCCTTCCTTCATCCCATTTATCCCATCTTTTCCCATTATTCCCCTTTCTCTTTATGGCATTATATTCTGTTTCTTCTCCCTTGACAAGTGTGTTAGTTGCACATTTAGATTTACATTACAACATTCTCCTCAAGAAAAATGGAAGGATGAAACTCTCCACAGTGCCACTACAAATTGTACGAGACATTTTCATTTGCTTGAACTAGACCACATGCCCAATTATATGAGTAATTTATTATAATGTGTGTGACATAATGCTCAAATTATCATCATGTGAATTACACATTAAATTTTGACTCTGGAAGTTGAGATGGAAACATTAATCCAGGCACTTTAGCAAGAAAGGGGAGGTCAATTCTTATAGGAAAATGAAGGCCTATACATATTAGGTACTTATAGAAGTTTGTAGATTTCAACTTTTGATTTTTCATCTAAGAAAGGAAATTATGTCAGTAAATGTATACTATTATAAGGATGAATTTTTGTGTTTTTATATTTTGTTATTCAAAATGTTAATGTTAGTCAATTTCTCCTATAGTACTTTAGACATACTATTATTTTGAGTTGGCTTAATATTAATGCTATAACTCTCACACATCTAAGCATATTCACACACAGATCCCATCGCATAAAGAGCTACATGGAGATGATACTACAATATTTAGCACAAAGGCTTTACCTGTGGAAATTCTTCCAGCTGTTAACTTTACACTTAATCAAATTAAGACAAAATTAATAGTCTCAGCATGAAAATCTCAGCTTTAGAAACTGCGATTGGATTGGATTAATACAGGAACAGAATTTACAAGTTTTAGTAATTCTCAAATTATTCAAACTGAAATCGTTTTCATAAAAAATGCTTCTGCTGTGATTAGGGAAAATACTCTTTTAACCTATAATGCAAAATTCATGGAGAGACATATTAAACCCAAGAATCTCTGCACATTAGGTGATAAGAGGAGAGGAATGAGTACTGAATCTTCTATTAGGAGAATATTATAAAAATTGAGTGGATGCTAGACATAAAAGAAATACCTATTTTGATTTCCTTATGGAATATCTTACTTAGGCTATTGTATTTTTCTAACAGTGTTAGTAGTTAAAACCTATATGAATTGAAATTGGATCAACAAATTGTACTGGTAAACCAGCCAATCATTTAGACTATACCAGATTTCAGCAGCAATCTTCTATACACTTAATTAAAAATATGAGACTGACAATAACAGCATAAAATATATTGCAGTATTGTAACAAGATAAACACTATGTGACTAATACTTGGGAGGAAAATAGAATTAATGGCAAAATAAAATTTTAAACTAGTACAGCAGTTAATTTGAATCTACTGACAAGAGTACATGAAACCAAACCTGTAATATTTAATCAGATAAATATGTATACAAGATGGGGAAAAGAAGGGCTCTACTAACTACTAGTAGAATAGTACTAGGTGGTAAATGTGATGAGAACACAGAAAAATAGGCATTTCGTACTTATTAGAATAAATAATGGAAAAGGCAAGCTTCCTTAAAGCATGCTAAATTTATACAAATTATGTTGAAATGCTTATGTCTTTTCTTAAACTTCTTACAATTGCCAATAAAAAGTATTACACAATATCTTGAATGATCAAAATTAACATAAAATTATATCACCAATGAAGGGCAAGTGACTATTTTGCACATCAAGTTGTTATCCTGGACAAGGGTGGACTATTGTATATAATCTTCCAGGTAAGAAAACATAAACTAAAACTAACCTTTACAAAGCATTACAGGGGCTGGAGAGATGGCCTAGCAATTAAGAGCGCCGACCACTCTTACAGAGGACCCAGGTTCTATCCCCAGTACCCACATGGCGGCTGAGAACCGTCTGTAACTCCAGTTCCAGGAGAACTCCAGTTCCAGGGGAATCCGACACCCTCTTCTGACCTCCACGGCATTGCACGACACGGGTGCACAGACATACATGCAGACAGTACATTCATACGTATAAATAAATAAATAAATAAATAAATAAATAAATAAATAAATATAAAATTTAAAAAAAATATAGAAAGCATTACAAAAATATTCCTAAATTTAGGATTTTTCTAGTAAAACAGATAGTTGTTAGAAAATGAGGTGTTGGGGAATGAGAAGCTTTATAGAAAAATTAGTTCATATGCCATCTCAGTGGTCAGCCCTGCTGGGGAAGTCTGATCTGTGACTGCTCCTGACTTTCAAGTTCCCCCAGCTTGCCTAGTGTTGATGGCCCTTTCCAAGATGGGTAAGCACCCTGTCCTCTCAGCTTTCAGGCATACTAGGGTTGCTTTTAATCCTGTATCCCAGACCCATAATCTCCACTACTCTGACATGTGGTGAGCTCCCTTTTCCAAGACCTTCATGCAATTAGCCATTTCAGCTCTCATTGACTAATCAGGTTGCTCAGGCTTTTGCAAGCTTCCCCAGCCAACCTGTCAGCCAAGCTATTCACCTAACACCAGCTGACCATCTTTATACAATGTGTGTTATACTGTATATGCAATTCTCATCATGTTATGAGGACATCACATTTCCCCTTGGGTTCCATAACCCCCAAGATTCATTCATCATTTTTCATGTTCCTCCCATCCAAATTCCTTCCTCCCTCTCCAGTCGCAACACTCCCATTATCTCCATCCTCTCTGCAATAACACTTGCCTCTGACCATCCTCCCTCTCCTGAGACCCCCCACACCACTCTGGCCCTTTTCATTTCCCTCCATCTTCTACTCCCAAATGAACATTCCTACTTTCTTTATCTCCCCCCACTCCGGTAATATCTGTTCCACACTGTCCCTCTCTTTTGGACTCTTCTTTTCCTCTACCTCCATGTATCCTTCTCAATTTCTCGGCTCCTGGTGTTACATCAGAATATATACTAACATGGAAGGGATTGATGGCACAATCCACAAATGAGAGAGACCATACATAGCTTGCCTTTCTTCTTTGGTATTATTTCACTTAATATAACTTTCTCTAGTTCCATCCATTTATCAGTATTCTGGTTGGGTAGGTCTGCTCATTGGTCAGGAGCCAGGGACGATGGGGGATTGTGGGAGAACTTGAAGTGGGACTTAGCAATATATGTGTTTAGCTGGTTAGAAATTAGTCCAGAGATCTGAGCTGGAGAAATTGGAACCCACTTTTGTCCACGGCTGATAGGGTATAGGGTCAGAGTTTGATTTTTTAGCCTGCTCTGGGTTTTACTGATTTAATTTTAGTTTTCTCAACCCCCACCCTTTGACGACCGTTTAATTTATCTAAAGGGCATCATTTTCTATTATATCTTCCAGACTGAATGGTTTATAATACTGGAGGAGCATTTTAGATTTTAGGGCCTCTAGGCAAGAAGATTCAAGCTGAGTTATCATACTGAGGATGCAGGTACTGCACAAGAGTGCCCAAAAGAGCAAAGTGCAAAGTGTGTGAAGAAGCCAGGCTAGTAGGAGCCAACATATACTACTCTTCACATAAAATCACCATTCTTTATCTAACAAGAGACAGATTTCTCCCTTTTCAGTAGTTGGCAGAGCTGGTCCCCTTCTGATTTGTAGGGCTAGAATTGCTATCTAGTTGGTCTTATAGAGCTACTAACAATTTCGTCATTCATTCAAATACATCTACCAGATCTCTGGATAATATTTGTAGAATGTGGCATATGCAACAATTCCTCCTGTGGCTGTGCCCATTCCAGCCATTATCCTAATACCAACTAGTACTGGTATAAATTAGATGGTCTTTTAGATCACATATCTGGTGCTACCACTATTGTAAAAGTTTAAGTGTTGGAGACAGTGTCCATTTCAGGAGAAAGGAACACCAGGGTACATATACATTACTAATTTCTGGGTAGACATATATAAGCATTTGTGCCATATTTGAAGTGGAGACCTGATTGGAGATTACAGCTGTTACTCTTAGAGGGAAAGTGAGGAAGTATTTTGTCACATTGGTCTTATGCCACATGGATTACTGGCTTTGTTCCCAGTTCCCTTATAAAACATCGGGGAGGGAGGCGGTGTTTAAGATAGCTCAACTGCTCTCCTAGCAGTGAGGAGTACTGCATGGACTTCATCACAGTGACATTGCTCACCTAGCGGGATGTGAACAGATACCAGTGCACATACAGGGATAAACAAAACCAGAAGCCCCATCCCTAACTTGGGGCTGGCATGAGTAAGGAGGTGATAAGTTGAGTTCAGAACTTGATACATGTTAGGGTATAAATGATGATCCTTACCTGATCTGAGACTGGGTATGGGTTTATATTTTGGGTCAGTACTCAAATAAGTGAGTACCAAAACACTAGCAATTGTCTAGTCTGGCGATCCTAAATAATCTGAATTTTTATCCCCCCCATCTAATATACCCTCCCATTCTTATAATATTTGAAGGTTTCCTCTACCGCATAACATCTGTTTGGCACACTGTGGTTGATGGAAGTGCATGGTCATAAGCAATGCCATCATTCACCTAAGTCTGAAGAAATACTAGGGATGAGCAGGGGACAGGAATAGAGCTAGGAACAGGTTAATTGCAGAGAATAGCAGGATAACAGAGGTAACTTTCTGACTGTAGCCCTGTTATATAAATCTGTCTTTCAAAAAGACAGTAATGTGGTACTGCTTGACACATTTATCAGAATGATTATTCCAAGAGGGAAGACTACCGTATAGACTTCTGTGGTAGTCACAGAACCAACATTGGGGCCCAGTTAGATTTTGTGTCCTGTAAGGCATTATGCAACTTGTACAAACAGAGCAGACATACATTCCCACTGGACCCTAGAAAGAAACTTAACCATAAGCCGCCCCTGAGAGAATCAATTAAAAAAATACCAGAATATGACCATGTTTCTCCTTCTGCTCTTGATAGACCTGGCCATTGAGTGCCAAGGGCATCTTATAGTGTCCTTAACTCTCAAAGGATCTGTCCACTCATCTCTACAGGTTGGCTGTGAGAAGTATGATCTGAGGAAATAGGTCATGGCCTATGGAGTTGGGATCCCAGGCACACCTTCTATTCATCCAGGTACCATTCCCGCCCATAGCAGAGACTCAAACCAAGACCATAAAGTAAGTTGAGGCCAGAAATCAACACTACAGATACCTTAGAGTGAATGGAGGGATCAAGTTTATTCACTGGTGGGCTTAGTAGAGTCACCTCTGACAGTGAGGAAAAATAGAGAGTCAGTTTTACAATACTGTTAGAGAATATACTGATATCCCCAACTCACTGTGGCACTGGTGGGCACAGGAATCATGGGGCATTAGCATATATGACTATGGACCATACACAAGTTTACTGATTCATGTATGGGATTCTGTGTGATCTGTGGCCATGCAGAGGGGTTCAACCTATATTTCAAGTGAAGACCAAGAGTTGGAATTCCAAGTGGGCGAGTCTATATACAGAACCAGAAGTAAAGCTCAAACACAAACTTATATCTTTCTATTAATTTTATTGAGTGCATTTCATACAACATTTCTTAATCAAACTTAGACTCATTCCCCCATCCATTCCCACCCCTCATGCCCCCCTCCCCCTGCCCCCCCCTCCCGCCAGAGCTCATGGATTCTGTCATACATGTTAAGTCCTTGTATCTTTTTCTCCATCTTTTATAACCTTTTTGATGTACAAGTTTGCTCTTTTGGTCAGTTCTTTGAATGATATTTTCTCTCTCTCTTTTTGTTCCCTTGATTTTATATTATTCCAAAATATGTGCATACATACTCCACAGATAAATTAAAATTAAAAAATCCAAAAATAGACTATAGGTTAATTCCAAAACACATTTAGAGATTCACATTTTAACAGTAAATTTGCATGCAGTTAAAAAGAAATGTAAATTTACATTCTTTTTTTTTCAGAATATGAATAGATATCTTCCACCCATATATGGTAATTACAATCTGTGAATACAAATGGTAGGTCAGTTCTAGAGCCCAATAAGAGATTCACAGTATAATAGCACAGTTGCTCGCAGATACAATGAAATATAATAATAAGGGTTGGAGAGATGGCTCAGCGGTTAGGAGCACCAACTGCTCTTGCAGAGGACCCGGGTTTGATTCCTAACACCTATGTTGTAGTTAAGAACCATCTTTAACTCCAGTTCCAGGAGAAGCCAACACCCTCTTCTGACCTCCATGGCATTGTACTACACGGGTACACCAACCTACATGCAGACAGTAAACTCATACACATAAAAAATATATATATAATAATAAAATTGCTACATTTTCCTGACAACTGGGGATTTGGTGTTAGCATCCACAAATAAGGGAAACCATCCCCCCCTTTTTTTGCTGGGACTGTGTTATTTCATTTAGTATAATGGCTTCAAGCTCCATCCATTTACCTGCAAATTTCATGTCATCTTTCTTTAACACTGCATTGAAATCCATTGTGTAGATGTATCACATTTTCATTAGCCAGTCATCAGTTGAGGTGCATTTGAGTTGGTTCCAGCTCTTTGCTATTGTGAAGAGAGCTGCAATCAACATAGCTGTACACAAATATTTGTGTTAGGGTGCATCTTGTGGATATATACCCAGGAGGGGTATGGCTGGGTCAGGTAGTAGGCTCATTTTGAGTCTTTTAAGGGCTCTCCACACTGCTTTCCACAGTGGTTGTGCCAGTTTACATTCTCACCAGCAGTGGATGAGTGTTCTCCTTTCTCCACAACCTCTCCAGCATTTGGTATCTTTTGTTTACTTGATCTTGGCTTGTCTTATTGGAGTGAGCTGATACCTTAGTGTGGTTTTAAGTTGCATTTCCTCAATTATTAATGATATTGAACACTTTTTAAGATGTTTCTCAGCCATCTTTACTTCCTTACTGGTGAAGTCTCTACACACCTATATCTTTTTTTTAAATTTATTTTTATTGATGCTTTGTGTATTTCATACATCATTTTCCAATTCAGTTCAGGCATATATCCCCTTCCCTTCCCCCCCACCCCTCCCCTACCCATCGCAGATCGTGCATTCTGCCGTAAGTTTTCTATCTTAAACAAGAGAACTCTTTATCTCAGATAAACTCAAAGCTGTTTTCTCAGATAAGCAGGAACAGTTTGGTTATGCATTTTCAACTCATTCCAACATATTCTGGGCGTTTCCTCTATTAATTTTGTTTCTTTTTCTCTTTTAGTTTAGTTTGTATGAATACCAATGTTTCTCTCATATCTGAATACATAATAATCATAAGAGGCTTTTGTAAAGGACAGATTATTTGTCATCATTTTCAGAATTACTGATTCATTTTGTTTGGGATGGGTTGATAATTTTTGTTTATAAGTTCTCAATGTATTTCTGATGTAGATGTCTATGAAATTTAGGGAAATAACTACCATATGATCTCTATACTGCAAAAGGCAAAAAAAAAACATATTTCTTGAAAACGGCAATTTTGAGCTTGTATAGTTCTGTTGAAGATAAGAGAGATGTATGACTAAAGAGATAGAAAGAGCTACACTTCTAACTTTACAAAGAACTAAGGCTTGAAAATTGTAAATTCACAACTATTATTAAATGCATCAGAATGCAAACAATGGAAATATGGAAGCATACCCAATGTCAAATGTAAAACTAGTATCTGCCAGGAGAAGTAGACCAAGATACTGCCTTGCTAGAGAAGTAGGTAACCCCCAAACTCTGAATTCACTTGGGAAGTTTCTTGTAGAGTTAAGAGAGGCCCACTAAATTAAAACGTCTAGTATGTACCCTACATCAGGCTTTCTCTTTTCTCAAACATTAGAAATTTACTAAATTTTAAGTCCCATGAAAGCATAGCATGCACTATAGAAATGAGAAAGAGACACAGTAGATACAAACAGCAATAAAAACTCTGTGGGAACCTTTTCCCCTATCAGTCTTAAAAGCAAGAATTTCACTTAGTAGACATGGAAAATTGTAACAAACACTATTGTCCTTAAGGAACTAGAAAAGAAAAGAAAAGAAGAGAAAATAAAAGGAAAGAAAAAATGTTCTTCTGGGGTAGACTGCAAAACACATTCAGGGTTTAGAATTGATACCTTAGGAGCTGGAAACATTGAGAAAAGCACCTCCACCAGATCTAGGGAAACACTGCTGCCCTAAAATTGAGGCTTAGTCAGAACAACAGTGAAGTCTTTCAGCAGCCATTATAATGCTGGAAGTGCCATGATAGCATTAAATTTATAAACATGGGACTCATGGAAGCAGGGCAGAGGAAATACAGTGGCTAACAAAGGGAACATGCATTCATAAAAATCCTTCTCACAATCAACTCCCATCTAAGCAAAAGGTATCATTAGAAGGATACCTCATAGACAGAGAATAACCATAGCAATAATAATCTTTAAGACCATCCAACATCCTAATTATGTTAGGGAACCTTGAACTAGTAGTGACTGGTATTCCATAGAAGAGTGGAGACAGAATGAAGCTGAAGAAATATTTGAAGCTAGGTGTGGTGATGCATGCCTTTAATCCTAGCACTACGGAAGTAGAGGCAGGTAGATCTTTGAGTTCAAGGCCAACCTGTTCTACAGAGCAAGTTCCAGGAGAGTTGGGGCTATAGGAAGAATCTGTAGGGGTCTCAAAAAGACCACAAAAAAGAAACATTTGAACAAAATATATTCAAGGATTTCCCTTAAATAATGTCATGACCCTTTACTAAGTAAGAGTAAATATGCATACTTTTCAAGCATAAAAAATATTTTTCTCAGTGTGTCTACTGTCCACAAAGCATCTGGAATTGAAAATTGAATACAAAACAAAAAAACACATAAAAATGCAAAAGGTTGTTGGGCATAGTGGCGCACACCTTTAATCCCAGCATTCAGGGGCAGTGTCTGGTGGATCTTTGTGAGTTCAAGGCCAGCCTAGTCTACATAGGGAGTTCCTGGACAGCTGGGACTGCAGGGAGACCTTGTCTCAAAAAGAGCAATAAATGCAAAATGTTGATTGCAAAAAAAGGAAAAAAAATGCAGGGGAGATTGGGGGTTTCGGCCTGCCTGTTGTGCATAGAGGTGGCTGGCCTCTGCCAGACCAGCTAAGGCACAGGGAACTGGACTGCTCCTGTCAGCCCCGTGGATTGTGGGAAATTGGGAGTCTCTGCCTGCCATGCATAGAGGTGGCTGGCCTCTGCCAGAGCAGCTCAAGCACAGGGTACAGGGGCAAGGGCTAAGCAGGCAACTACACGACCCTCCCCCAACAACTGGAATTCCATAGGGAGTGTCCAGTAAGCCCTAAAACAAACCTAGAAGAACTGGCTGGGAGCAGAGAGAGTACAGAGCTCAGAGGGTGTCATCTGTATTGTTACCTACAAAGTTCTGGCAGAATAAAAAGGGAAGAGTGAGCTATGCATTCCAATTTATAACAAAATTGAGAGCCTGAAAACTAGACAAGTCAACACTCCATAAACAAGGAGGTATCTGAAGGAATCAAGGAAATCAATCCTTCATCACAGTGAAGAGGCATTTGAGATTCACACTGGAATAAAGGCAAAAGGAAACTCACATTCAAAGAGCACAACAAAAGAACAATATGGGAAAAGTGAAGAATAATTCCACATTAAACTACCAAGCCTGTGGAGGATCCTCACAATGGGACATCCCTGAAGGTAGCTCAGGACACAGATCATAGAAGAACAATAGCAGATATATTCAAAGAAATCATAGAACTAAGGGGAGAGAATGAAAAATTCAGAAAAGACCTAGAGAGAAAGAATGACAAACCTCAGAAAGAAGTAAAAGGAGAAAATGACAAACTCTGGAAAGTGCTAGAGGGAGACAATGACAATATCTGGAAGGAAGTGGAAACACTGATAAGAACCCATGTTGAAATGAAAAAGGAAACCAAGTAGCAAAGCAAGGAGCTATAAGAAGAGATTGAGAAGCATCAAAAGGAAGTGGAAATACTAAAGAAAACAGAATGAAATGAATAAGGAAATTGAACACTCATACAATCAAGAGGAAAGAATGGGAAAAAGTATCAGAAGCAGATTGAAGGAAGTAGAAAAAAGAATATCAGACCTGGAAGATAACACAGAACAACTAAAAAGCTCGAGTAAAAACTATGAAAAACTAAAACATACACAAGAGTGGAACAACCAGGAAATGTGTGACACTATGAAAAATCATACCTCCACATCATACAGATAGAGGAAGGAGAATACCAAGAGAATGGTATTGATCAGATCTTCAACAGAGTAATAGATGAAAATTTCCCTAAATGAAAAAAAAGAAAACCCATACAAATACAAGAAACACATAGAACACCAAATTGACAAGACCAGAAAAGAAACTCCTCATTCCATATCATAGTTAAAACGCTAGGTGCTCAAAACAAAGTCAAAATTCTGAAATCCAAAAGAGAAAAATAACAAGTTACATATAAAGGGAAACCTATCAGAATTACAGCTGACTTCTCAGTGCAAACTATGAAAGCAAGAAGAACATGGACCAAAATATTCCCAGGGCTAAACAATTATAACTGCCAACCCAGTTTACTATATCCAGCAAAAATGTCTATTCTAGTTGAAAAAAGAGAAAAATCATTCATGCTTTCTATCACCTTGTTCATGTCATGAACAAGGTGATAGAAAGCATGTGAGGAAAACCAACACCTCAGAGAATACTTGAAGCAATTCAAAGGACAGAGGAGAGGAGCAACTATCCCCAGGCACATTGAAAGAGAATTTAATAAAAGCATGACCACAGAAGTAGAAACCTAGACCAAAAATGCAAATGGCTACTAAGGTGAAAGGAAGCAACATACATCTCGCAATTATAACCTTAAATATTAATGGATTAAACTCCCCAATCAAAAGGCATAGACTGGGAGAATGGGTTAGGAAACAGAATCCATTGATATGTTTTCTAGAAGCAACCCATCTCACCCTCAAGGATAGGCACTAACTTAAAGTGAAAGAATAGAAAATAATATTCCAAGCAAATGGTACCAAAAAGAAAGCAGGAGTTGCTATTTTAGTATCAGACAAAACAGACTTCAAAGTAATGGAAATCAGAAGAGACAAATAGGGCAGTTACAACTTTATCAAATGGGAAATTAACCATGAAGACTTCACAGTCATAGAGATATATGTACCAAACTACAGTGCACCAATCTTTATAAACACAACTCTACAGGACCTCAAGGCACAGATTAATCCAAGCACACTCATAATAGGGGACTTCAATACTCCACTGAGCCCCTTGGACAGATCAACCAGACAAATAATAAACAGAGAGACATCTGAACTGAACAATACAATACAGCAAATGGACCTCCCAGACATCTACCAAATATTCCACCCAAGCACCAGAGAATACACTTTCTACTCAGCACCCCACAGAACATTCTCCAAAACTGACCACATTCTGGGACAAAATCTCAAAAAATACAAAAAGTTGAAATAATTTCATGCATTCTATCAGACCACAGTGCAATAAAGCTCAGTATCAACACCAAGATAAGCCCTATCACCTACAGGAACACATGGAGACTAAACAACAAACTGCTGAATAATGAATTGGTCAAGGAAGAAATAAAAGAAATAAAAAGAAAGGAATAAAAACAGTCCTGTAACAAAAGGGCAATTATAGTATAATGCAACAAAACCTGTGGGACACCTTAAAGGCAGTCCAAACAGGGAAGTTTATAGCCCTGGGTGCCTACATTAAAAAAAAAAAAAAGAGCACAAAGAAGTAAGCTAACACTGCAGCTAAAAACACTAGAAAGGCAACAACAAGTGAACCCTAAATGGAAAATACAAGAATAAATAACAACAGAGCAGAAATCAATGAAATAGAAAGAAAGAAAACATTAAATTGTTCAACATAATAAAGTATGACTCATTCCAGATATAACAAAGTTTTAGTTCATACAAATCAACTAAAGACACCTACTGTCTTCAACAAGGTATGGACAGAAAAAAAATGATCATCTCAATTAATGCATAAAAGTGATTTGATAAAATCATTCAAAACTTTATAAAATGCTGAGGAAATTTGGCATACAGTTAACACTACTAAACATTTTGAATATGCTAATGGCTCCCATTACCTGGAATGAGGCATAGCCAAAAACCTTCTTTTATATATTTTATTTATTATTTTTTTAATTTACATAAATGAGTGTATGGCTGTGTGTGTTTATGTGTTCTGTTGTCGTGCAGTGTCAGTGTAAGTCAGAAAAAGTAGTTAAATCCCCTGGAACTAGAGTTATGGATAGTTGTTAGATCCATGTGGGTGCTGGGAATTGAACCCAGTTCCTCTGAAAAAGCAGCTAGTGCTTATAACCATCGAGCTATCTAAAAATATTCTAGTACATATGGTGAAAGATTTTACTGTGAAAGAATGAAAAGTATTTGAGGAGATAATTCTATTCATCCATATTTAAATATCATATACAAGATAGAGATAGATAAATAGATATCACACGACAGTGCATTTATATATGACCTTATATGTCCCATATTTCAGTATAAACACAATACCAACAATATAATAAGTCAAATTCTCAGTAACAGTGTTGGAAAAACTAGCTGAGCATCTGTAAATTATTGAAATCTGATGTTTGTTACTGTGGAAATAAAGGAATTAAAATAAAATTTCAAACACTTAATGTAACAAGTTAAATATTAAATGAAAATATGAAGATTTCAATTCAGAAGGATGTTTTTCTATTGGCAGATAAACAAAAGTGTACAAAGTTGATCATACCCTACTACAAAATGTATGCACAACAAAGGAAACAGTCAACAGGGTAAAGACGCAAGGTACAGAATGAAAGAAAATGTTTGCTAACAGAGTATTAATATCTAGAATTTATAAGAAACCGCAAAAAGTTAAAAATAATAAAGTAATTAAAATGGTAAATATAAATCCTCAGAGAATAAGGACATCTTTCAATCAAATATTTTTAAAAATAGTACCATGAGTACCATTAGCCATCAGAGATACACAAATCAGTTCAACTGTATGATTTGATCTCACAGAAGTTAGAATGCCTAATATCAAAAATACACACAAATAAACAAAAAAAGGAAACCAAACCATCTTACAGATGGTTTCTTTTTTAGTAATATAATACCTGATGTTACTCATCAACTTGCTATCTAAAGAATGAATGTAAAACAATATATATTTTTTTTACCTGCATACAACTCTACTGTCAAAATATGAATCCTTAAACATGTTTTGGAATTAACCTATAGTTTATTTTCAGATGCCATAATTTTGGTATATGAGTGAAGTGTATACATGCATGTTTTGGAACAATACTAATTGGAAGGAACGACAACTTAAAAATAGACTTGGCCAAAGAACTGATGCAAAGAGTATATTTCTGCATTGAAAAATTTAAAAAAGACTGAGAAAAAGATGAAAATCATGTATGGCAGATTGTGTGAACTCTGGTGGGGAGGGGTGAATGAAGGGGGAATAGGTCTGCATTTGATTAAGAAATGTTTTATGAAATGCACAAAATTTCAATAAAAAATAAAAAAAAAGAAAGTAAAACAAGAACTAACCAAACCCAAAAGTGGTAGATGGGGAGAAATAATCAAGATCAGGGCAGAAATTAATGAATTAGAAATTTAAACAAATACAAAAATAATCTATGAAGGCCAATGAAATGACTGAGTAGATAGACACTTGCCACCAGGCATGACAACAACAATAAATAAATAAATGAATAAATAAATAAATAAACCTTTAGATATAATTGTAATAAATAACAAAGTGGGAGAGGTTTGACTGATATAGTAAAGCTATAAAGTGCCAATATGAATGAAGAATAACTACATCATTAGTTGCTGAAAGGGTGGAAGATGGAAAGATACTCAAAAACAGGAATTAAAAACTTCAGGCAGAATAAAAGCTCCTAGACAATAAGAGTAATTATAATACATTTTTCTTTTGTAATATTTATGAGTAACTGGAGAAGTGGAACTTAGGCTCCAATCATAAAGAGAAGGAAACATTAATTATCCTGTTGGACTAGTATACATTAAAAATGATTTGCATTGAAATATACTGTGATTTGTATACATATATTATTGTTATGTGTTCACCAAAAAAATTAAAACTCAAAGTAATAAGTTTGGAGTAAAATATTTATTATTCTGAAAGTTCTGAAAAGAAAATTACAGAACAGTTAAACAGTAGAATGCATTATTTATTTTATTTGGATTATTTTTCAGTGATAGAAATTTATATAAGATTTCACATCAGCAAGTCAAATGCTGACTACCACTGAAATCTTTTCACAGTGTAAGAGATTTTCCCATGCAATCTGCATTCAATTATTTTGTGGCATGTAGAATAATATTCCATCATAGAGATATTCATGTTCATTTCCTACAAATATGTACATATATTTTCTTATATATAAAAATGTCATAGTAGATACAATTAAAGCAGGAATGTTTAGATTGTGAAATGAAGCTGTATTATCTGGATGGAGCTATGTGAAATAATTCAAAGTTCCTAAATGAAAAAGGAATATGAGAGTGAGTTACATGGATATTTGATGAACTACTGTATTTGAAGATGAAAGCGGAAGGAACAAGACATTGGAAGTAGATAATTTCTAGAAGAAGATGGAATAGGCAAGTAAGTAAATGTATTGGCTCTTGAATTATCAGAAAAATATGCTGTAATGACTACAATCATTTAAAATTTTTAATATTAATTTTGAGGTAAGACTTAGTGAAATTAACTCCATCCACCTTGGCATGTCCACTGATGGCCTGAGCCTCCAATTAGCTTGAGCAGCATAGGGATCCAGCTCCTACCAACCTCTTTGATGAGACTGGGATGAACCAATCACCTGTTTGCTAAAGTGAAGTTTCATACACTAAGACCCTCCTTTGAAGTACTGGGCAGAGAATATGTCCACATCTGTACTACCAGTACTATCACACCCTGAAGTTTCCTTATCCTGGTGGGAGCCATAAGAGTCCCACCTTCCTAGCCCTCCTGCATGCCCCCAGCCCTCATTTCCACCATTGAGCCTGGTAGTATCAATATAAAAATCTCTTTAAAAGGGGGCAGGGGTGTAGTGTTGCGCACTTTTAATCCCAGCACTCAGGAGGCAAAGGCAGGCAAATCTGTGAGTTCAAGGCCAGCCTGGTCTACAAAGCGAGCTCCAGGCCAGCTGGGACTAAAAGGGAGATCCTGTCTCAAAAATACCAAAAAAAAAAAAAAAGCCCTTATTCTTGCCAATAAATCATGTTATTTTCTCCCATGAAATTTCTCCTGGATCCTCTCTTGGGCCCATATTTCCACCTTCCCTTGTCTCCCAGAAACTTCTTCCTCCCCCTCGCTGCCCCTACTTGAGACTCAGTGCACCACCTGGCCATGGCCATTGGGCAAGACACAGCCACTGCTCACAGAACACAGAGGAAGTAGTAAGAGTCTAATGGTTTTGTCAATCATTTTAGCCTAGCAAGCACTGAGAAATTTTTTGCCATCCTACATTATTATAAGACAGACTTTAAAATCAGTGTTGTTTTAAGTCACTGAGGTTTGTTATATATTGTTGTAGCAATAACAAGAAATGAATACAACTTCCACAATCTGCTTTCTAATGTAATAGCTTCTCTTTTATATATCATAACTTCAAAACTGGAGCAATTTAAGGAAAAATCCAATGCAATAATTTCCTTAATATGCTAGAAATTGTACTCCTCATCTTTATCCCAAATTTAGGGATAATGACATATTTATCTTTCTACTTGATATTCACTTTCTAAAAATCATTGAAAATACCAGTTAATGTTCAATTATTTAGCTAATAGTTCACTATTAAATTTAGCTCCTTCCTCCTTTTTGTTTGTATCATTAGAGGATGGGAAGTAAGTTTTTTTCCTATTGAATTTTTATGATTTTCATACCTTTTTATTATTTTAGTCCCCCCTTCCCTGTTTGTACCACCCCTAATCTCCCACAGTGGTTTCCTGCATTCTGTCATGCATTTTAAGGCTTATTAAGCCAAATTACTGTTGCAAATATATGAGACTATCCATCTCAGACTGGTCTACCACTATAGAATTGCTCCCTTAAAGGAAACCAACTCTCCATCACCCAGAAATTGTCAGGGTTTTCTCAGCCAAGGTTGAGCTTCTAACTCATTTTCCCATATCTATTTTTGGGTATTGACTGGTTTTAGCTTGCATGCATTTTGTGCATGATGTCACCACTGCAATAAGTTCATATGAGCAATTTATTAACAGCCTGGGAAATCCTGACTCCTTGGAAGCAAAGTAGGCTTGTTTCTTTGTTTGTTTGTTTGTTTGCTTGTTTGTCTGACTCTTTGCTTGTTTCTCATTTGTTGTTAGACACGATCTCCTATAGCCTGGCCTGAAACTAATAGTGTGGACTAGGTCAGCCTCTGTCTCACAGAGATCATCCTGCCTCTGCCTCTGGAGTGCTGAGATGAAAGGCCCGTACCAACATGCTAAGGTAGTTTCACTTTTTTAAACTGTTCAGTTACCATCAGGATGGTTTATTTAATTTCCTCTTTTAAATTTAATTGAAATTAATGGTTAACAACACTAAGTCATATGGATTAAAAACGTGTATCCCAACAAGCAGCAATCATATCAATTTCATAAAAGCTAATCAGGAACTTATAAGCCAGTTGTATGTTGCAATGAAAGGCAGCTGCTTCATTAGTAAATTTCTTGCTTGGCAACAGATAAAAAATAGATGGAATTTTTCTACTAAGTTTAATTACCAGTAGGATACTAGAAAAAAATGAATAATTTTCCTTGTGAAATTATATATTTGCTTGTAACAATTTTACATGCAGACGCAAGTCACCCAATGCTGAAATGACTAGCTAATTAAAAAACTAAACCTGCTGAATCTGGAGAAGTATTTGAAAGAAAAAGTCCCAGAGAATCTTTGAACCATTTAGTAATAGAAGTCAAAAATGAAAAGAAAATCTTGTTATTAGATACAGAGCTTTCTGTCTATCCTTAGTGCAACCATAACCTCATGTCATATTACAGTAATGCTGCGAGTCTCCATGGTATTTGATATGGATCACCCAAGCAAGAATGTAAGGTTGACTGTCCATATTTTCACATGTACCAGCAAAGATCATTAAAATTTACCAAATGTTTTATTAATTAATTTGTTATAATAAAAAGGGACATATGTTTTCAATCCACTATTATAAATTATAATGAAATACTTTGTGGAATACCGAAGCTTTACAATTAATAAGAGTTAACTTTAGAAGCAGAACCAACGGAGCTCTGATGGAGCAGCTCGGCCCTCACAGGCCCTTTTAGGTGGAGCAGGTGGAGACCTGGTAGAACAGCCCACTCTGGCAGTTGGAGAGTTGGAGATCCAGAAACGGTGCCCAGCACCTGGGTACTGAGCCCCAGCTCACAGCTCCCAGTAGCTCCAGTTCAGGCTCAGTCAACTCCACCATCTATGCAGCAGGCACCGCCATATCTGCAGCAGGCACCCAGCATCTGATTCCTGAAAACTGGCTCCCAATGCCTTGTAGCTCCAATTCCAGCGTATAAGGCTAGAGATCGGATTCCTGGCACCCAACTCCCAGCTCCTGGGGGTAAAATACAGCCTGGTACATGCCAGTGCCCATCCATTTGTTTCAGCTGCCTGCTCCCAGCAGTCAAAGCAAGACACCCCTCCCCAACCCCTCCACCCTCCCCCCCACACACACAGAGGCTAGCTCTTAGACCCGAGCTCTGGCTCTAGCTCAAATCTGGCTCCAGCTCTGGCTCCTGACAAGTGAGACAGAGCCCTTTCCACCAATCCTGAGGCCAGACTCCCACAGGAACATTTGGCACTCAGAAGGGGGACAATAAAGTTCAGCTCCAGAAATAATCTAGACTCTCAGCCCATTAGCTAGGGAACACCTCAGGCCACTCCCCAGGCACTAGGCTGTGCTTCCCTGGCTGTGGACTAGACCCAGACACTTACAGCCAGTCCAGGGGAACCAGCAGGCACACCCTGAGGTGGTGCAAGGTTTAAGAAGACCTGATTGTTACCTCACCTGACCTTCTGGAGAAGCTTCAGAGTAGAGGTTAGAGCTAGCTGGTCCCTCCAGTACAAAATCAAAAGTGAAAACCTGAAGCCTAGAAGGTGAGGAAAACACCTGAAGAAATGAAGCAAAGTCAATGTTCAGCTCAACTGTGGCTTAATCAATTAAGAAACATTTGATTTTCCTATCAGAATGCAAAGAAACAAAAAACCAAACCCACATACCAAAAGCACAAAGAAAATTCAATAACATCGGAAAACTAATTAATAAGTTCCAGCTAAATTCTGCCAGTCCTATAGAAGATTTCTATAATGAGAACTCCCTGGAGGTAACCCAGGACACAGGTCTTAAAAGATGTATTATAGACATACTCAAATAAATCAAAGAATATATAGAACAAATCAAAGAACTAGAAGGAAATAGATGTAGCGTAAAAGAAGAGAATGACAAACTCTGGAAGTGGAAATTCTGAAGAAAACTCAGTCTGAAATAAAAGAAGAAATAGAACGCTCATCCAGTCAAAAGGAAAGGAAGGGAAAAGGCCTCAGTAACAAAATGAATGAAGCAGAAAACAAAATATCAATCCCAGGAGATAACATGGAAGGACTCGAAAGTTCAAGCAAAGACTATGAAAAATTAAAAAAAAAAAAAAAACAAACACAAAAGTGAAATAATCAGGAGATGTGGAACACAGTGAAAAGACCAAACCTATGCATCATAGGTAGTACACAGGAAGGAGAAGAATCCCAGGATAATTGTGTTGAGCAGATCTTTAACAAAATTATAGGAGAAAATGTCCCCAGACTGAAGTAAGACATACCCATACAAATACAAGAAACATAAAGATCATCAAATAGACAGGACCAAAAAAAAATATTCCATGGGCAATATCATAGTAAAACAACTAGATGCTCCAAACAAAGACAGAATGCTAAAAGCTACAAGAGAAAAATAATAGGTCACATATAAATGGAAACCCATCAGAATTACATCTGACTTTTCAAAGCAAATGATAAATGCCACAGCAGCTAGGACCAAAGTATTCCCAGTTCCAAATGACTATAGATGCCAACCCAGATTACTTTACCCAGCAACATTTTCTATTATAGTTGAAGGAGAAAGAAAGATTTTCATGACATAAACAAGGTGAAAAAATACATGTCCAGAGAACCAACCCTTTGGAAAACACTTGGTGCATTTCAAAGAACAGAGCAAAGGAGCCACTGCTCCCAAGCAGCAAGAGAAAGTAATTAATGAAGGTAAAACCATGCAACTAAAAACATAGACCTAAAATGCAAATAGATGCTAAATTTACGGGAAGAAATATACATGCCTCAAAATAACCTTAAATATTAATTATCTGAACTCCCCAATCAAAACACAGAGATTGGAAGGATGGATTAAGAAATTGAATCAATCTTTTTGTTGTATAAAAGAAAGCCATCTCACCTTCAAGGACAGGTACCATCTTAAGGTAAAAGGATGGAAAAATTATTCCAAGCAAATGGTAAGAGACAGCAAGCAGGAGTTGCTATTCTAATATAAGACTAATTAAAACTAATGAGAAGAGATGAAGAGGGTCACTATACTCATATAAAAGGGAAAATCAACTATGAAGATTTCACAGTCATAAATATATACACCACAAATTCTGGTCCACTGAACTTCATAAGCAAAATTCTGCAGGACGTTAAGGCACAGACTAATTCCAGCCCACTAATAGTGGGGGAATTAAATGCCTCAATGAGCCTATTGGACAAGTCACCTGGACAAAACCTAAACAGAGAGACATCTGAACTGAACAATGTAATACACCCAATGTACCTAACAGACATCTACCAAATATTTAACCCAAACAACAAAGAATATAGTTTCGATACAACACCCCATGGAAGTTTCTCCAAAATTCACCATTTCCTGGGACACAGAACAAACATCAGAAAATTAAGAAAACAAATTATTTACATGCAATCTATCAGACAACAATGCAATTAACCTTAATATAAACACCAGAAGAAGCCCTGCTACCTATAAGAACTCATGGAGACTAAACAACACATTCCTGAATAATGAATGTGTGAAGGGAGAAATAAAGAAAAAAAGAAAAGTAGTCCTGGAACTAAACCAAAAGGACTATACAACGCAACAAACCTATGAGATACTTTAAAAGGTATTGTAAGAGGGGAATTTATAGCCTTAAGTACCTACATTAAAACAACAACAGCAAAATAAACAGAAAGAGCACAATGGCCTAATGCTACAACTAAAAACAATTAAGAGACAATAACAGCCGGGCGTGGTGGCGCACGCCTTTAATCCTAGCACTTGGGAGGCAGAGGCAGGCGGATCTTTGTGAGTTCAAGGCCAGCCTTGTCTACAGAGTNAAAAAAAAAAAAAAAAAAAAAAAAAAAAAAAAAAAAAAAAAAAAAAAAAAAAAAAAAAAAAAAAAAAAAAGAGACAATAACAAATGAATCCGAACCCCAAGAGACAAGAAGCAGTAATAAAAATCAGAGAAGAAATCAATGAAATAGAAAAAAGAGAAGACAATAAAAAGAATCAATGACTCCAAGAGCTGGTTCCTTGAAAGGGTAAACAAAATTGACAGACCTCTAGCCCAGTTAACCAAAAGAAAGAAAAAGCAACTTCAAATCAACAAATTCAGACATGAAAAGGGAAAAATGATAAAAAAAAATAACAAAAGATACACACAATCATACAAGAATATTTTAAAAATATATTCTATTAAATTTGAAACCTAAGAGAAATGGATGAGCATCTGAAATCACGGAAATCATCCAAGATTAACCAAGAAGAGGTCAACAGCTTAAACAGACCCATAACATATGAGGAAACTGAAAGAATAATACAAAACCTCCCAAGTAAGAAAAGCCCAGATGGATTTACAGCAGAAAAATATAATACATTTAAAGAGGACCTACAACCATTATTACTCAAAATATTCAAAGATAGAAACAGTGGAAAATCTGCCAAATTCCTTCTATGAAGCCAGAATCATCCTAATACCAAAATTTGGCATATATACAACCAAAAAAAGAAAACTATTGGGGCTGGAGAGATGGCTCAGTAGTTATGAGTGCCAAATGCTCTTGCAGAGGACCCAGGTTCAATTCCCAGCATCCATATGGTGGCTAAGAACTGTATTTAACTCCAGTTCCAGGGGAATCCGATGCCCTCTTCTGACCTCCATGGCATTGCATGACAAGGATGCACCAACCTACATGCAGACAGTACACTCATACACATAAAAAATAATAACTAATTAAATAAATATTTAAAAAATAAAACTATGGAATATCAATAAACATTGATGCAAAAATTCTCAACAAAATACCTGCAAACTACGTATAGGCACACATAAAAATGATCATCTACCATGACCAAATTGTATTTATACCAGAGATGCAAGGATGGTTCAACATATGTAAATCAATAAATGCCTTAAAAACATAAATGGACTAAAAGACAACAATCACATGGTTATCTCAATTGACATAGAAAAGGCCTTTGATAAAATTCAACATGCCTTCATATTTAAAGTCCTAGAGGAAATTAGACTGGAGTGAACATTCCTCAACCTAATTAAAGCCATATACAATAAATCCACAGCCAACATCGTTCTAAATGGGGGAAAATTAAAAGCATTTCCCGTAAAGTCAGGAACCCCACAAGGCTGCCAGATATCTCCACTCCTTTTCAATATAGTGATTGAAATGCTCACTAAAGCAATAAAACAAGAAAAGGAAATTAAAGGATTACTAATTGGAAAAGAGGTCAAACTACACCTTTTTGCAGATAGATTACCTAAGGGACAACAAAAACTCCACCTGAAAACTCTTAGAAATGATGAACAGTTTCAGTAAATAGCAGGTTACAAAATTAATCTAGAAAAATCAGTAGCCTTTCTTTATGCCAACAACAACCAATTTGAGAAGGGAGACCTTCCCGTTCACAATAGCCTCAAACAAAAATAAAATATCTCAGAACAAACCTCACCAAAGACATTAAAGATCTCAACAATGAAAATTTTAAATCCTTGAGGAAGGAAATTGAAGAAGACATGAGAAGATGGGATTACCTCCTATGCTCATGGATTGGAAGAATTAATATAATAAAAATGACTATCCTATCCAAAGTAATATACAGACTTAAAGCAATCCCAATTAGAATCCTCATGACTTTCTTCACAGACTTAGAGAAAAAAGCATCTTAATGCTAATATGGAAAAAACAAAAGACCCTGGAATATCAAAGTGAACTTGAGCAAAAGGAGAAATGAAGGGGGGATTACTATACCAGACTTCAACTTATATTACAGGACTATAGTCATAAAACAGCCTGATACTGGCAAAAAAAAAAAAAAGACCTGTTAAATCAATGGAACAAAACTGAAGATCCAAACTTGAGCACATGCAATTTCAGCCACCTCAAATTTGACAAAGATGCAAAAAGACTCAATGGAGGTATGACAGCATCTTCAGCAAATGGTAATGGCAAAACTGGATCACCACTAGTAGATGAACAAAACTAAGCCCCTACTTTTCACCATGTACAAAAATCAACTCCAAATGGATTAGGGACATCAATGTGAAACCTGAAACTCTGAAAATGATAGAGGAAAACGTTGGCAGTAACCTACAGATATAGGTGTAGGAAAAGACTTTCTAAATCAGACAGTAGCTACACAGGAAATAAGATAAACAATTGAACATCTGGGACTTCGTTAAACTCAAAAGCTTCTGTACAGCGAAAGAAACAATCAACGAAATAAAGAATAAAACCCACAGAGTGAGATGAAACTTTTACCAGTGATACATCTGACAGAGATTTACCATTTAGGATATATACATTACTCAAAAGACAAAGGAGCAAGAAAACAAATGACCTAATCAAAAGATGGAGCAAACTTGTCCAAGCCCTATAGAAAGTAGAAAGTAGTGTGTAGAACTCTTAAAAGACTCAAGACAAACCTACCAACTGACCCAGACATACCACTTCTGGTTATATAACCACAAGATTGATCCTATTGCAGAGATATGTGCACAACCGTGTTTATTACAACTCTCTTCACAATAGTGAAGAGGTGAAAGAAACCCAAGTGTCCCACAACTGATGAGTGATAAAGAAAATGTGGTACATCTACACAATGGAGTTATTTGCAGTGGTAAATAAACATGGTATCATGAAATTTGCAGGTAAATGGGTGGAGGTAGAATCTGTTATGCTAAGTTGTAGGTCTTAGCACCAAATCCTTATATCTAAGGCACAATGAGTACTTGTTTTTTCTTTTTTTAATAAATATAATACCACATTACCTGATGTTACTATAAAAAGTACATTAAATCATATATAAACTTGCTATGTAATATAGGAATGTAAAGTAATATTTCTTTTTACTTACATGCAACTCCACTATTAAAATGTGAATCCCTAAACATATTTTGGAATTAACCTATAGGGTATTTTACACATTGCAATTTTCGTATATGTATGGAGTGTATATATGCATATTTTGGAGCAATATAAGATTGAAGGAAACAACTCCAACAGCAACAAGAACAAAATAGACTTGTTTAAAGAACTGACCCAAACTGTAAACTTCCGCATCTAAAACATTTAAAAGACCAAGAAAAAGATGCAAACATGTATGGCAGAATGCAGGAATTCTGGAGATGTGTGTGTGTGGGGGGGGGGAATAGAAGGGGGAACCAGTCTACATTTGATTAAGAAATGTTGTATGAAATTCACAAAGTTCAATAAAAATTAATAAATAAAAAATAGTTTATAGCCGTGCATGGTGGCACACGCCTTTAATCCTAGCACTTGGGAGGCAGAGGCAGGCTTAGGATTAGGATAGATACAGATACAGCAGGCCGAGCTTTAATATCCCTGAGCGCAGCTTGGGAGGCAGAGGCAGGCTGTATCTTTGTGAGTTCAAAGGCAGCACGGATGTTCCTTGGGTCTAAACCAGTAGTGAGTTTCAGGGACAGTGCTGAGATCTGAACCAGGGAGGAGCCTGCTGTCTGGCTAAAAAGAAGCACACCCAAAAAAAATAGTTTCATTTAAAAAAGAAAAGTCTATGTATGTTTTTCAGATTTTGTGCCAGAGGAAGAGTGAAATAGATATCAAGGCTATATTTTGTGGATTATTATCTGTATTTGCTGTAGTAATGAATTTATGTGTATATGCATTTATTTTCTATTTATTATGTTCTTATTTTTTGTGTGTGTAAGGAGTATTATTGGCCTGGCCATGTGGTGTGAATTAGGTTGGACCCACTATTTGCTGAATGGCAATTCAGAGTTGGATTAGAAAAAGGTATGCAATGGTTGGATTCCATCTGGAATCTGGGAGTATTTGGTGATATATGATATCGCCGACCTGTGTTCATGGCTGTAAGAACAACCAGTGCTGCTTAACCTGCTTGAGCGCATTCCCCCAGGGGCTGAAGTTGTAAACATGTATTGATTACATTGGATTTCAAAACATGCAATGCTTATTCAAAATCAATTACTTCTTGATTAAGTACAGATGTTACCAGTGTTTCTTCTGTATGCTTGGGAGTGTATTAGTCCTCCAGATAATATGCATTTTCCATAAGCATTTGAAATTATTATTTACATATAAATGCCCATGGGACAAATGTATTAATGTTTTTCAATGCAAGCATCATAATCACACTGCCTTCCAGAGAATCATTTTGCCATGCCAAAGAAAGCGTTATCCTTTATCTACTACCCTCACTCAGATTCTCTTACAAATTTGCCTCATTTATTATGCAGTCTTCTCTCTAGATTTATATATGAGCATCAAGGAATGGAAAAGAGCACAATTAAAGAATTAAAATATTAGAATGCAGAATCTGAATGAAAAGAAATGAAAGACAAAAAAAACTGCTCAAGTGAAGGAGAGACTGAGAAGGAAGTGAGCGCGACAATAATTGAGAAGAATTTGTCCTACACAAGTTTTAATATTTATTTCTTTAAACAGACCGAAGCAAAGCGCATTGACGAAGCGATTATTCTAGAGATTTGGCTTTCTATGAGTCATGATAAACATACCATCAACCAACTGAAAGCAACTTGTTGAGGAAAGGGTTTGGTTGTTAAATTAAAAACTTCCAGGTACGTCAGTACCTATTACATTCCCTAAAGGAATGTGTCAGGACAGGAACTCAAGGCAGGAAGCTCAAGAGCAGAAGTCATGGAAGAACACTCCGTTATTTCCTTTGCTTATTTATTTGTTTTTTTTTTAATTAATTATTTTATTATAAATGGTTTTAAAATATAATTATTTTTTAAACTCGATATAATTAATATTTCTGGTTTTCCATACAAATACATCTTAATGATTATTTCACTTCCCCTGTCTAACAGACCATGTATAGGCCCTCCAACAAGATTTCATTCCATTCTTGGTCTTATAATGATTAAAGCCCTACTCAAGTCAGGTTTGTGTACCCAGCTATCTCTCTTTCATCCACTAGAGCTTATTAAGCCTGTCTAGTGTTACTCCCTTGTAAAGCAAGAGCAACTAATCTCTTCACATCCAGCAGTGATGAGTTTGCAAAAAAATCCTTAGCTGAGTTTGGAAACCTCCTCGTCCATTTCTCAAGTTCTCGCTGGGGCATTGTTTTTATCTTACTGCAGTCTGCGTCTGGTTTTTTGTGTGTCTTACTTTATATAGCTCAGTACATCACCGTGCATATGAGGATGGCACTACGCCTACAGTAGGCTTGAGTAAACACACGGCAATGGTTATAAAAAATAAAGATAAAAACAAATATCAAATCTAAAATCCAACTGTAATCTTTCACGATATTTTCGAAACGCCAATATCATCCATAATTGTTTTGGCTTCCAAAGTGATGACAAATATTTTCTTAACTTCTTTTAATCTCATTTATTCATGCAACATATATCATAGGCTCAGTTCACCTTCATTTCACATCTGTGCTGTCCTTGGTTGATAGCCCATGGTCATGGCATGTCCAGTGTTCTGGACTGTCCACTGCAACTTATCTGCTACTTCATCAATTGCCTCTACTTGCCTCTCTTCAGGGACTCTAACCCTGCCGTCTCGGTGCCAGGGCCTGTTAACCTGGCTGCATCCACCATAAAAGTCTCTCAATCTTTTATCTCTCATACTATCAAAACTGGTACAACATAAGAGAAGTTCCACTTCTTAATCTCATCTCACATGCAACATATATCATAGGCTCAGTTCACCTTCATTTCACATCTGTGCTGTCCTTGGTTGATAACCCATGGTCATGGCATGTCCAGTGTTCTTGACTGTCCACTGCACCTTATCTGCTCCTTTATCAATTGCCTCTACTTGCCTCTCTTCAGGGACTCTAACCCTGCCTCTCAGTGCCAGGCTTTACCTGCTCTCCATAACTCTCTCAATCTTTTATCTCTCATACTATCAAAACTGGTACAACATAAGATACTCTTAGACATTGGAGGTAATGTTTTNACCATGTGGGTGCTGGGGATCGAACCCAGGTCCTCTGCAAGAGCAGTCAGTGCTTTTAACCGCTAGGCCATCTCTCCAGCTCCATCTTATTCTTAAAACACTAATAACCTAGCCAGGCGTGGTGGCGCATGCCTTTAATCCTAGCACTTGGGAGGCAGAGGCAGGCTGATCTTTGTGAGTTCAAGGCCAGCCTGGTCTACAGAGTGAGTTTCAGGACAGCTGGGACTACAGGGAGACCCTGTCTCTAAAAGACCAAAAAAAATAGTTTATTTTAAGAAGTCTATGTTTCAATTTTGGCAGAGGAAGAGTAAGAATCAAGGCATATTGGATTATATGATTTGTAGTAAGAATTTATTTATTCATTTATTTATTTATTATTCTTATTTTTTGTGTGTGTATGAGTATATTGCCTGCATGTGTGTAGGTGGACCCATATTTGCAATGCCAATAGAGATCAGAAAATAATGTTGGATTCCCTGGAACTGGAGTTTTGGGATAATTATAAGCCACCATGTGTTCTTCTGCAAGAACAACCAGTGCTCTTAACTGCTGAGGCATCTCCCTAGGGCCTGAAGTTAAAATGTATTTGATTACATTGGATTTCAAAACATAATGCTATTCAAAATCTTACTTTTGATAAGTACAGATGTTACCAGTGTTTCTTGTATCTGGGAGTTATTATCCTCCAGATAATATGCATTTTCCATAAGCATTTGAAATTATTATTTACATATAAATGCCCATGGGACAAATGTATTAATGTTTTTCAATGCAAGCATCATAATCACACTGCCTTCCAGAGAATCATTTTGCCATGCCAAAGAAAGCGTTATCCTTTATCTACTACCCTCACTCAGATTCTCTTACAAATTTGCCTCATTTATTATGCAGTCTTCTCTCTAGATTTATATATGAGCATCAAGGAATGGAAAAGAGCACAATTAAGAATAAAATATTAATCAAATTATGAAAAAAAGACAAAAACTCTCATGAAGGAGAGACTGAAGAAAGGAATACGACAAAATTGAGAATGTCTACACAAGTCTTAATATTTATTTTACACCATTAAGCATTATTTAAGTTTGCTTTACTATGGTCATGATAAACACCATCACCAAAGGCAACTTGTGAAGGAAAGGGTTGTTTCAAATTAAACTTCCAGGTAGTAGTCTATCCCTAAAGGATGTCAGGACAGGAACTCAAGCAGGAGCTCAAGCAGAAGTCATGGAAGAACACTCCTTATTTTCTTGCTTATTATTTTTTTTCTCAGTTGGATTTCTTTTTTGTTCAATATATATTTTTACTGAATATATTATTTTTCTGTTTTTCATACAATACATCTTAATGTTATTTCAACTTCCCCTGTCTACACCATGTATAGGCCTCCAACAAGATTTCATCCATTCTGTCTTATATGTTAAAGCCTATCAAGTCAGGTTTGTGTACCCAGCTATCTCTCTTTCATCCACTAGAGCTTATTAAGCCTGTCTAGTGTTACTCCTTTAAAGAAGAGCAACTATCTCTCACTCAGCAGTGATGAGTTGCAAAAAATTCCTTAGCTGAGTTTGGAACCTCCTGTCCCATTTCTCAAGTTCTCTGCTTGTTTTTATCTTACTGAGTTTGCCTGGGTGTGCTTATTATATAGCTCAGTACACCTGCATGAGGATGGCACTGCCTACAGTGGGCTGAGTACCAAGGCATGGTTATAATAAAATAAAAACAAATTCAAAATCTACCACTGTAAATTCACATATTTTAACCCAATATCCATAATTTTTTGGTTCCAAGTGATGACAATTTCAACTTCTTAATCTCATCTCACATGCAACATATATCATAGGCTCAGTTCACCTTCATTTCACATCTGTGCTGTCCTTGGTTGATAGCCCATGGTCATGGCATGTCCAGTGTTCTGGACTGTCCACTGCAACTTATCTGCTACTTCATCAATTGCCTCTACTTGCCTCTCTTCAGGGACTCTAACCCTGCCTCTCAGTGCCAGGCTTTACCTGCTCTCCATAACTCTCTCAATCTTTTATCTCTCATACTATCAAAACTGGTACAACATAAGAGAAGTTCCACTTCTTAATCTCATCTCACATGCAACATATATCATAGGCTCAGTTCACCTTCATTTCACATCTGTGCTGTCCTTGGTTGATAACCCATGGTCATGGCATGTCCAGTGTTCTTGACTGTCCACTGCACCTTATCTGCTCCTTTATCAATTGCCTCTACTTGCCTCTCTTCAGGGACTCTAACCCTGCCTCTCAGTGCCAGGCTTTACCTGCTCTCCATAACTCTCTCAATCTTTTATCTCTCATACTATCAAAACTGGTACAACATAAGATACTCTTAGACATTGGAGGTAATGTTTTACTACCAGCTTTATATGTGCCCTTGATACCCTATTAGACCATAGCTGACCTAGTGGAAATGCTTTCCAGCCCTAACTAACCAGCATTCATTGTCGCAGTAAAGCACAAATTCTTAATCAAAAGTATCATACATATGGCCCTGAACTAGACTTTGCTTCCTTCTGCAGTTTCACAAGCTAGGCTTCAATTGTCTACATTTTTCTTAACGTGATTATCTTCCAAGCCTCCAGAGACTATCCCTTTAAGCTCTAAACACTGAAAGGCTTTTCAAGCTTAAAGTTTCGAATGCTTCTATCATCCTCTTCAAAATAATGTTAAAGTCCATGACAACAAAAATCTCAGTCTCTGTATCGATTTTTTTGCTTTCCTGTTGTTATGATAAAAGTTGGATTTATTTTGTAAATCTTTTCATTACATTTATTTCTTTATACTGCGTGTGTATGTGTGTGTGCATGTGTATGCAGATATGCATGTACAATGGCAAGCACAGTCCATGCCTTGCATATGAAAGTTAGAGGTTCATTTTTAGGAATCAATTCTCTTCTTTACCAGATGAGCTATCATATTGGTCCGGAATATATTTAGTAATGTATTTTGTCACCAAAATCTATATTAAATTACAATAACAAGATTATTTATATTTAAATATTGTAATTACATTGTATGTGATTTTTATTCAAGTGTTAGCAGCTTCTTTAATATTTTATAATGTCTAGAAGAAACAACTGTGAAAAATAATTTCAAATACATTATTAAAATGAGTATGCCCTCAAACAAAATGTCATTGATCTGGACTTTCATCTGTCCATATTCTTCTAGTTTGTGTAAAATATAGTGCATTGTAAACCAAGTTCATTAAAGCTGTTCATTCAGGAAAATGACAAGAGTTCTATATCTACTTCACATTTTACATAATAAAATAAAGCCATTATGTAACATCTGACATTCATATAATGGTATTACAGAACAAATTTTAATTTATGGAAATAAAAGTACATCTTCTCTTGATATAGTTCCTACTGGAAAGAAATTGCTTTAAGAAATATACATGTTTGAATTAATTTTAAGGAGGAAATTTAAAACTTGAAACTAAACACTGCACTGGATAAATTCACTTTGTTTTCATGTCTTTAAGTATAAGAACAGTGCTCAGTGTGTTATGGAAAATATTCAGAAAAAAAACTTTACAGTGTCACTGGCCTGACAAAATAGAATACATAGTTTAGTACTATCATCGCAGAGGGAAAATGTGCAACATCTGTAAAATAGAGAGTTAGAAAATATATCCTCAAATTCTTTGGGTAAAATGACCACAAGTTTATCCTGGAGAACCTCAAATCGATAGACACTATTGCCATATTACTTTCTGTCACACACTAGAACTTAATGGAAACACCCTGTTTTTTTTTTTTGTTGTTGTTGTTGTTGTTGTTTTTTGTTTTATGTGTATAAGCGTACTATCTGCATGTAGGTTGGTGCACCTGTGTAGTGCAATGCCACAGAGGTCAGAAGAGGGTGTCAGATTCCCCTGGAACTGGAGTTAAAGACGGTTCTTAGACATCATGTGGGTGCTGAGGATCGAACCCGTGTCCTCTGCAAGAGCAGTCAGCGCTCTTGACCACTAGGCCATCTCTCCAGCCCCGAAACACTTTATTTATTGCTGAAGACAATAAACATCTTGACCACAAAACTTGGATAAGTAAAATTGGTACTGACCAGAAAGCTTTCTCCCTCCTGACTAGCTTTTGTAATACTGAAAGCTGCTATGTAGGCTTCTAGGGGAAAATCATTAACAGTCTTATCAACTTGTGACGGTGCCAGGTACAGTAGTAAAAAGCATGTGAAGATTTGCCTATAGTTGCATTGGTGGCATGAACATTATAGTGGCAGCCAATTATTTTCTGATTGCATTTAAGGTCTGCTCCACAACAGAGCACACATTTCTGGTACTGCGTCTCTGACCAAGAACACATGATTCTGGACCTAATAGGCCCCAAAAGTGAATCTACCACCAATATTTGGCAAAACGAACATAGTATCATTTTTTCTAAATTAATATCTCTAAATCCACATATTAATATATCTTTTACACTTCATCAGAATTTTTTTTGTCTAGTGGATAGTGATTAATGCAGAAATTCACAACTGGCCAAAGAAAAACTGTTCATGGAGAATTCAGCCACAACTGTGGCATCCATTTATCATTCTCCTCCCCCAAGGTAAAGGAACCATTGAAGAAGAGGGAGCAGAGATATTGTGAGAACCAGAAGTCAGGACCTGTATACTCATGAATTCAGAGTGGGTGTGCTTGATGCACAACATCAAGACATTCAACGACCTAGCATTAGGGGAAATTTTGGCTCCTCACCCTCAACTGAAAAGCTATGAACAGTTGAGGGTTTCTAAGAAAGTCAGATTTCTTTGTGAATGTGGACCCTGAAAAATCACCCATGTTCCAGGGGATGGCTACAAATGTAAGAGTCACTGAGAATCATAAATTGGAATCAGTGGTTTAAATAATAAAGAGGATATGATATTTAGACCAAATGAGAAGGCGGGAGATGGATCTGGAAGGAAATAGGAAGAGGAGGACATTGAATGGGATCAAAATGCATTACCTGGGTATATTCAATTCTCAAAGAATGATTAAAAATATCATCTTTGCTAATACCCAAATTAGTGATGGAGAAGCTGTGGCAATTATCTACAGAAGATGTTTGAATTGCTTAATATTCTGGTTATCAAAGTATATTGGGCCTACAGTAAATTAAACATTGAGAAGTAGCAACAGGAAAAAATATAAATAGAATTGCTACAATCAAAATATATATCAAATAGTCATATTCATTGCCAGGTTCAAGAATGGATGACAGAAGACACTGCCATTAAATTCGATCCTAGAGAATGCAAAATACTCAATACAAAACTAAAAAAAAACAAAAAAGAAAAAAGAAAAGAAAGAGTTGAATGAGCATACCAAGGACCTTAAGGAAATGTGAGACAAGGACAAGTGCTCTAATATAAATGCCAATTGAGTCCTAGAATGAGCAGAGAGATTTAAGAAGAAAAATACCTGAAATATGAAATGTTATGAAATATATTTTAAAAATATGGTATATAAGTATGTAGATTCATGATTATCAATAAACTCCAGGAGAAAAAAAAATGAATACTGCCACTCTTATATGTTTTATAGACATAGTGCTAAAACATAAAGATGAAGAGAAATGGTAGAATTATAAAAAGTAACATATTACATATTCAAAAAAATTATTCAAATGACTATTTCACATATAATCAGAACAATGGAACTTAAAATAAAGTAGAATTATATCTTAAAAAATTATTTAGCAAAAATTCAATTCAAAAGTTATCCAGAATGAAAATAAACTAAGGACATTCTTATAATTAAAATTTTAAGAAAATGTATTTCTTTTGGATCTGTACTACAAGAAATGGTAAGTAATTTTTTTTCTGGATGAATATAAATGATAACAGTTGGAAAATCTGAATGACACACAGAAATGAAAACCACCAGAAATGAAAATATAAAGCAATTAATTATAAAGGAATCATTCTTTTCTTTCTTGATATTCAAAATAGAACTATTTAAAGTAATCTTTAAAAACAGATTTGTAGGTTGAATAATTAATTCAGATATTATTCACAAAGGAGAATTTCCCTATGGTTTATATGCCATATCCAGGCCACCATTATTTTTTGTGCTCTATGATCTAAGAATATATTTATATGTATTTTTTAATTCTTAATAAAAGAGAAAATATCAATATATAAAAAATTATAACCTATTCAAGTTTTAAAGTTGATAAGTGGCATTTTATTGGAACAGGCTTTATCTAAATATTGTCTCCAACATTTGTTTACTATTTCATATCATATGGAGAAAGGAATTTAAAATAGATAATAAAATTAAACAAATGATTTCCCCTCTACAATATCTGGAAGGAAATCATAGCGTATCTTTGTAATTCTGGGTTTGAACAGGATTGTTTAAACAAAGTAAACAAGCAATAATCATAAAAGAAAATGAACTTTATAGAAATTTTAATGCTTTATTTCCTCAAAAGAAGAAAGGTTTGGTATGCACATGGGAATAATATATAGGAGTAATATTCTGTAGCACCACAGGATAAAGTGGTTGACAATTATTTATCATATATTACACATCAGCTAGTAGAACGGATTAAAAATACAAATAAATACCAAAAGTCTGAGGAAATGTAAATACCAACTATTATGATTTGATCATTACATATGCTATTATATGTCTATTTAAATAAGGTGCTACACTGCATAGATATGTACAATTACAATATATCATGGCTAATTTTTCCACTGCTAAGGGGAACAGTAGGGCATCACCAACCCATTCAATACCTCCATCTTTGCCTTCATGGCCAGATATTCTCTGATTCTTATTCTCTTGTCTCCATTTTATATGGAACTTTATTAAATTGGATCCAATAGAATGATTTAGAATAATTTTCATAAGTTAATATTTTAAATTAATCACTCTGAGAAGCACTTCTGCAATGTGAGGTATTCATGGATTTTTTTCTCCAATTTTTTATTTTTATTTTTTAACAATAAGTAATGAGTACAAGCATCCTTCATGTAAAACCAATTTGCAAGCAGCTATACCCAAACCCACACAGCCCAAGTCTCCCCCTATCCAGCTGGTGGGACTCATATGTACAATCATGTTGATCAAATAAGTGTCCAGACAATGTTGCTGTAGTTTCACCATTCACCCCAATCGCAGCCCTTACATTCTACAATGCCACCTCTTCTGCAGATTGTTCCCTGGGCTTAGAAAAGGAGCACGGGGTCACAACCAAGCAAAACAGTCCACTCTCTCTGGAGCTGTTGTCTTGGACTCTGGTCAATTCTGGCTGTTTCCTTTCATGGGCTGACAGTTTGTCCAGGAATAACCTTTCAATCCTACTAATGAAGCACAAGCAGTTAGATACATAGGTATTTAAACAGTACTAATTATTATGGTAGGTTACTTTGGTATAGACACAGATGTTTGGAAGGTATGCTAATCCATAAATTATATTTTTTCTGTAAAAGATGACAAGGTCTTACTTTGGCTTTTGAATTGTCCTAACCACTAGAGGATGTAAGCTTGTTGCATCAGCCATGAATTATTCCTCCAAGGAGAGAGCTAATAGCCAATTAGATTTGGGATATACAGACAGGTGGCTGCCACTGCTGCACAGTATTTCCAGGCAGGCGAGGTGTAGCTGATGCTGACAGAGTAGTCTTGCTTGACTCAAGGAGACAAATTTTTGCTTTATTGGTTTAGTGGCCTTTGGTAACCCTCTCTGGCATTCCAGAGACCAACTCTACACTTTCAAGTGTGGTCTCAATACATCTTTCCCATGCTTGCATCAGGTTTTCGACAGCAGCACTTTATTGCCTCTCTTCTTGCAGGTATCCCAGTTTAGAGGCAAGAAGCCTTTACCTTTTTTTTTGGGGGGGGGGTCTTGGATCCCCTGGCCAACGTCTCTTTGGCAGAATAATCCATTGCTGGTATCAGAACTCTCCTGTATTATTATATTTTGCTTAAATGCACAGCTCGAAAAGACTTTTGTATTCTATTTGGCTCTGAATAGAGAATAATGAGAATAATACTTTTTTCACATTTCCTATGTCTATTAGTCAATTAAAGAAAGCAGTTATACCAGTTTTGTAAGAGATTACCTCTATAACAGCTCTAAGTTACTGTTAGAGAATGACTTCATTACCATCATGTATTTCTTTGTTCTATGAAAAGGAGGTAAGAAGGTCTCTCATATTAAAACTTTGTGGCCCCTAGAAGGTAAGGTTCATTAGAACTCATTATAAACAGTTGTTACCAATAGGATCCACAGAGATGTTTGACATCTGTAGCAGTCTGAGGCTTTTCTTCCTTTTAATGCTTAGATGGGCCAACTTCTCTGCTGGTATTTCTTGGTACATCGTGCACAATGCAAAGCTGTATATTTT
The DNA here is from genome assembly GCA_009823505.1 of Rhizomys pruinosus. Lineage (NCBI taxonomy): Eukaryota > Metazoa > Chordata > Mammalia > Rodentia > Spalacidae > Rhizomys > Rhizomys pruinosus. Next base: position 2,951,418 of record VZQC01005228.1, read on the forward strand.
CTTTCTCAGCCATTAAGTTGCTGACGTTTTGACCTGTGGGAACATGCAAATCTTTTCCCACAGTTAGTTTTAAGATTCAAAATGAAAATTTGACAAAAAGGTTTAATATATAACTGTACCCCCCATTTTTTTAGGTTTTGATTTTTTGACCCATGAATCTCAAAAATGCAGTTGTAGTACACATACCTATAGACAGGAATCAAGGTGTAAATTTCATTATATTTACCCAAGCTGTTGTGGGTGACTGTATGCTGCTAATTTTGGAAGCAAGCTTGATTTCTTAAGTTAAATTATCATACAGGTAAAAGAGACTGTTACAAGATGATACTGTATAACACAGAAATTATAAAGGTTCCAACGTTATTGCTATACGGATTTTAAATAAAACAAATGTGGACAATTAATATTTCCACTTAACTTAGATGTATTACCTTTTTTAACCTTTAATGTTGTTTAATACATATATTTTTACTTTTACTGAGTCCTAAAATACCATGTAGTTTGGAGATAGAGTTTGGGCAAAATCGGATACTTGTACAACTCACATCAATTAAATATACATTAATCGAATATAGACCCATTTACCTCTCCCACCCCTCCCACTCCTCCAGTTTCACCATTTCATTCAGTTTTTGATGCAGTCTTTCTGTTGTTGTTCTTTCCAATATACATCACTCCCCACAAGAAGTATTTACAACTGGGTTATTGACTATTGACGCTAGCATCCACAGATGAGGGATACCATTCATCGTTTGTTTTTCTGGGACTGTGTTACTTCACTTAATATAATATCTTCCAGTTCCATCCATTTACCTGCAAAGTTCATGATGTTAACTTTCTTTATTGCTGCATAGAACTCCATTGTGTACATTTAGCACATTTTCTCTATCCATTCGTCAGTTGAGCAGCATTTGGGGTGGTTCCGGCTTTTTGCTATTGTGAACAAAGCTGCAATAAATATAGCTTTGCATGTATTTCTGCAGTAAGATGAGTCTTGTGGTTATATACCCAGGAGTGGTATGACTGGGTCAAATGGCAAGCTCATTTTGAGTTTTCCAAGTGTTATCCACTTTACTTTCCATAGTGGCTGTACAAGTTTACATTCCCACCAGCAATGGAGGAGTGTTCCCCTTTACCCAAAACCTCGCCAGCACTTGGCATCATTTGTTTTCTTGAACCTAGCCGGTCTTATTGGAGTGAGATGATATCTTAAAGTGGTTTTAATTTGCATTTCCCTAATTATTAGTGATGTTGAACACTTTTTGAGATGTTTCTCACTCATCTCTAATTCCTCCTCTGTGAAGTCTCTATTCAGTTCTTTGCCCCATCTTTTGAGTGACTCATTTGTTTTCTTTCTTTTTTTTTTTTTTTTTTTTTTTTTTTTTTTTTTTTNCAGAGACCAACTCTACACTTTCAAGTGTGGTCTCACATACATACTTCCCATGCTGTCATCAGGTTCTTCGACAGCATGCACTTATTGCCTCTCTTCTTGCAGGTATCCCAGTTAGAGGCAAGAAGCCTTTACATTTGTTTTTTGGGGGGTGGTTGGATCCCCTGGCCAACGTCTCTTTGGCAGAAATAATCGATTGCTGGTATCAGACTCTCCTGTATTATATATTTATGGCTTTAAATGCACATGCTCGAAAAGACTTTTGTTATTCTATTTGGCTAGACTAGAGAAAATGAGAATACTACTTTTTTCACATTTCGCAGGTCTATTCGTCAATTAAAGAAAGCAGTTATACCACGTTTTGTAAGAGATTACCTCTATACACAGCTCTAGTTACTGTTAGAGCAATGACTTCATTCCCATCATGTTTTTCTTGTGTCTATGAAAAGGAGGTAAGAAGGTCTGTTCTCTATTACAAACTTTGTGGTCGCCTTAGAAGGTAAGGTCATTTAGAACTCATTATAAACAGTTTTTACCAAGTAGATCCACATCAGAGTTTGGAATCTGTAGCATTCTGAGGCTGTTTCTTCCTTTTAATGCTTAGATTGCGCCAACTCTCTCTGCTGGTATTCTTGGTAGCATCGTGCACAATGCCAAGCTGTATATTTTCTTTCAGCATTAAGTTGTAGACATGTTTGACCTGTGGGAACCATGCACATTCCTTTTCCCACAGTTAGTTTTAAATATCAAAATGAAAATTTGACAAAAGGTTTAATATATACCTGCTACACCGCCCTTTTTTTAGGTTTTCGTTTTTAGACCCATGATGAATCTCAAAAATGCGTTGTAGTACACATACCTATAGACAGGAATCAAGGTGTAAATTTCATTCATTACCAAGCTGTTTGGGGTGACTGTATGCTGTGCTAATTTTGGAGCAACTTGATCTTTTAAGTTAAATTAGCATGCAGGTTAGGGGAGGGGAAGAAAGATGTTACAAGAGTACTGTATAACACAAATGATCATAGAGACATTGTATAACCAACAAGTTATTGCTATACGATTTAATAAAACAAATGTGGACAATTAATATTTCCACTTAACTAGATGTATTACCTTTTTAACCTTTATGTTGTTTTAAAATATATTTTTACTTTTACTGAGTCCTAAATACCATGAAGTTTGTAGAAGAGTTTGGGCAAAATTCGGATACCTTGTACAACTCACACAATTAAATATACATTAATCGAATAAGACCCATTACCTCCCACCCCCCCACTCCTCCAGTTTTCACCATCATCAGTTCAGTTTTTATGGGGCAGTCTTTCTGTTGTTGTTCTTTCCAAATATACATCACTCCCCACAAGAGATATTTACACTGGGTTAGTGACTATGACGCAGCATCCACAGATGAGGGAATACCATTCATCGTTTGTTTTTCTGGGACTGTGTTAACTTCACTATATAGAATAATCTATCCAGTTCCATCCATTTACCGCGGGCAAAAGTTATGTTTTAATTTCTTTAATTTGGCCTGCATAGAACTCCATTGTGTCATTAGCACATTTCTCTATTCCATTAGTCAGTTGACAGGCATTTGGGGGTGGTTCCGGCTTTTTGTATTGTGAACCATAGCTGGCAATAAATATTAGAGCTGTTGCATGATTTCTGCAGTAAGATAGGTCTTGTGGGTATTACCGGAGTGGTATGACGTCCGGTCAAAGGCAAGCTCATTTTGCAGTTTTCCATAGTGTTATCCACTTTACTTTCCATAGTGGCTTTACGAAGTTTACATTCCCACCGCAAGGGAGGAGTGTTCCCCTTTACCCACAACCTCGTTCCAGCACTTGGCCATCATTTGTTTCTTGAACCTAGCCGGTCTTATTGGAGTGGAATGATCTTAAAGTGGTTTTCATTTGCATTTCCCTAATTATTAGTGATGTTGACACTGTTTTGAGATGTTTCTCCCTCATCTCTAATTCCTCCTCTGTGAAGTCTCTATTCAGTTCTTTGCCCCACTTTGAGTGACTCATTGTTTTCTTTCGTTTTTTTTTTTTTTTTTTTTTTTTTCAGTAGTTTCTATACTCTGGAAATGAAAGCTTTATCAGATGTATCTACAGTGAAGGATTCCTTGTACTCTGTGGGTTTTCTCTTGACTTCTTGATTGTTTCTTTTGATGTACAGAAGCTTTTGAGTTTAATGAGGTCCCATTTGTCAATTGTCGATCTTATTCCTTGTGCAGCTGCTGTCTGAATTAGGGAGTCTTTTCCTACACCTATGTCTTGTAGTCTGCTGCAAAGTCTTTCTTCTACCCCCTCCAGAGATTTGGCTTTCACGTTGAGGTCTTTAATCCATCTAGAATTCACTTTTGTACAGGGTGAGAGGTAGGGGTTTAGTTTCATTCTTGTACAAGTGGTAATCCAGTTTTTTTCAACATCACTTGCTGAAGATGCTTTCTTCCATTGTGTCTTCTTGGCTCCCTTGTTGAATATGAGGTGGCTGAAATTATATGTGCTCAGGTTTGGATCTTCAGTTTTGTTCCATTGGTCAACTGGTCTGTTTTTGTACCAGTGCCAAGCTGTTTTTATAACTATAGCCCTATAGTATAGTTTGAAGTCTGGTATGGAGATTCCCCCCACCGGCCCTGTATTGCTCTTTTCACTCGGGGTTGCTTTGGCTATTTGGGGTCTTTTGTTTTTCCAAATGAAATTAAGGATTTTTTTTCCAAGCCTGTGAAGAAACTCTTGGGGATTTTAATTGGGATTGCATTAAATCTGTACAAGATTTTGGGTAGAATGGACATTTTTACTATGCTTATTTTCCCAATCCATGAGCATGGAAGGTCTTTCCATTTCCTGATGTCTTCTTCAATTTCCTTCTTGAGGGGTTTAAAATTTTTGTTGTAAAGGTCCTTGGTATGTTTGGTTAGGTTTGTTCCTAGGTATTTTATTGTTTTTGAGGCTGTTTTGATTGGGAAGGTCTCTTTGTATTCCTTCTTCAATTACTTGTCATTGGTGTAAAGAAAGGCTACTGATTTTTCTAGATTTATTTTGTATCCTGCCACTTTGCTGTAGCTTTTAATCATTTCTATGAGTTTTCTGGTGGAGCATCCATTAAGTAAACGATCATATCATCAGGAAAAGGGATAGCTTGATTTCTCTTTTCCAATTAGAACTCCTTTAACTTCCCTTTCTTGCCTTATTACCCTAGCAAGTGTTTCAAACACTCTATTGAAAAGGAGTGTTGACAGGGGACAGCCATGCAGACTTTCTACCTTTAAGGGGAATGTTTCTGTCGTTTCTTAATTTAGGATGATATTGGCTGTGGGTTTCCTGTGTATGGCTTTGATTGCATTGAGGAATGATTCTTCCAATCCAATTCCCTCTAGGACTTTAAGCATGAAGGGATGCTGGATTTTGTCAAAGGCTTTTTCCACATCAGTTGAGATAATTGTATGTTTTATGTCTTTTAGTTCATTTACATGCTTGATGATATTTATTGATTTTTGTATATTGAAACATCCCTCCATTTCTGGAATGAATCCAACTTGGTCATGGTGGATGATCATCTTTATGTGGATCTGTATGAGATTTGCAAGTATTTTATGTAGAATTTTTGCATTGTGTTCATTAAGTAGATGGGTCTATAGTTCTCCTTTTTGATTGTATCTTTGCCTGGTTTTGATAATACAGTGATGCTGGCTTCATAGAAGGATTCTGAGAGAACTCCCTCCGTTTGTATCCTTCTAAACAACTTGAGTAATAATGGTTGTAAGTCTTTTTGAAATATTTTATAGAATTCTTCCCTGAAGCCATCTGGCCCTGGGCTTTTCTTGGTTGGGAGGCTTCTTATTACATCTTCAATTTCTTCATATATTATTGGTCTATTTAAGCTGTTGATCTCTTCTTGGTTGAGCTTTGGTGATTCTCAGGATTTCAGATATTCATCCATTTCTTCTAGGTTTTCAAACTTAGTAGAGTATAGGTTTTTGAAGTATTCCCATATGATTGTCTAGATCTTTTCATTGTCTGTTGTGATATTTCCCCTTTCATCACAGATTCTATTGATTTGGAGTTGTTCCTTCTTTCTTGGTTAACTGGGCTAGAGGTCTGTCTATCTTGTTTATTCTCTCAAAGAACCAACTTTTGGATTCATTTATTTTTTTGCATAGTTTTTTTTCATTTCTATTTCATTGATCTCTGCTCTGATTTTTGATATTTCTTCTTGTCTGCTGCATTTAGGGTTCATTTGGTGTTGTCTCTCAAATATTTTTAGCTGTAGTGTTAGATCGTTCACTTGTGCTCTGTTCTTTTGATGTAGGCACTTAGGGCTATAATCTTCCCTCTTAGAACTGCTTTTAAAGTGTCCCATAGGTTTTGTTGTGTTGTATTATCGTTATCATCCAGTTGCAGGAATCTTTTTATTTCTTTCTTTATTTCTCCCTTGACACATTCATTATTTAGGAGAGTGTTGTTTAGTCTCCATGTGTTCTTGAGGGTTGTAGGGCTTAGCCTGGTGTTGATATTGTTATTGCACTATGGTCTGATAGAATGCATGAAAGTATTTCAATCTTTTTGCATTTGTTGCGTTTTTTCTCCTGTGTCCCAGTATATGGTCTATTTTGGAAAATGTTCCGTGAGGTGCTGGGTGGAAAGTGTATTCTCTGGTGTTTGGGTGGAATATTTGATAGATATCTGTGAGGTCCATTTGGTGTATTGTATCATTCAGTTCAGATGTCTCTCTGTGTACCCTTTGTCCTATTGGTTTGTCTAAAGGACTTAGTGGAGTATTGAAGTCCCCTACTCTTAATGTACCGGGGTTAATCTGTGCCTTGAGATCCTGAAGAGTTGTCTTTATAAATTTTGGTGCACCAGAGTTTGGTGCATATATTTTCATGACTGTGAGATTTTCATTGCCAATTATTCTTTTAATAAAGATCTAATGGCCTTCTTTGTCTCTTTTGATTTATTTTGCTGTGATGTCTATTTTGTCTGATATTAAAACAACAAGACCTGCTTTCGTTTCTTTACCATTTGTTTGGAATATTTTCTTCCATCCTTTCACTTTAAGTTGGTGCCTATCCTTGAAATTGAGATGGGTTTCTTGTAGACAGCATATAGATGGGTTTTATTTCTTAATCCATTCTCCCAGTCTATGTCTTTTGATTGGGAAATTTAGTCCATTAATATTTAAGGTTATGATTGAAAAATAGATATTACTTCCTTTCACCTTATTATCCACTTGGATTTTTAGTCTCTGATTCTACTCCTATGGTTATGTTTTTATTAGTTTATTTCTTAGGTGCTGGGGGATAGTTGCTGCTCTCTTCTGCCCTTTGAATTGCTTCAGGTACTTTCTGAAGAGTTGGTTTTCCCGACATGTAGTCTATTATCTTAAGTCTTGGAAGATTTTTCTTTCTCCTTCAACTATAATCAACATTTTTGCTGGGTATGGTATTCTGGGTTGGCATCCATAGTCCTTTAGCACAGGAAATGCTTTGCTCCATGTTCTTCTTGCTTTCATGGTTTGTGCTGAGAAGTCAGTTGTAATTCTGATGGGTTTCCCTTTGTATGTGACTTGTTTTCTTCTGTAGCCTTCAGAAATTTGTCTTTGTTTTGGGCATCTAGCATTTTAACTATGATATGGCATGGGGATTTTCTTTTCTGATCTTGTCTATTTGGAGTCCTATATGCTTCTTGTATTTGTATGGGTTTATCTATTTTTAGTTTGGGGAAATTTTCATCTATTATTCTGTTAAAGATCTGATCAATGGTATTCTCTTGAGATTATTTTCCTTCTTCTATTCCTACAATGCAGAGGTTTGATCATTCCATAGTGTCCCATATTTCCCGGTTCTTCCACTTTTGTGTGTTTTTAAATTTGTCATAATCTTTATTTGACCTTTTTTTGGATTTTTAAAATTTATTGTATTATTGATGCTTTGTGTATTTCATACATCATTTTCCAATTCAGTTCAGGCATATTTCCCTTTCCCTCCCGCCAAACCACCCCACCCCATCCCAGATCATGCAATCTGCCATAACTCTCCTGCATATTTCTATTATTATTTTTATTTTTTAATGATAAGTGATAATTAATGAATACAAGCATCCTTCATGTAAAAGAAATTTGCAAACAGTTGTGCCCAAACCCACACAGCCTATGGGTCCCACCATCCAGCAGGGTGGGCTTGTATGTCAATCAAGTTGATCAAATGAGTGTCCAGACTATATTGCTGTAGTTTCTCCATTCACCCCAATTGCAGCCCTTACATTCTACCACACCCCCTCTTCTGCAGATTGTTCTCTAGTCTTAGAAAAGGGGCACAGGTGGATGAGAAGCAAAACCGTCTGCTTTCTCTGGAGCTGTTTTCTTGGACTCTGGTCAATTCTGGCTGTTTCCTTTCATGGGCTGACAGTTTGTCCAGGAATGACCTTTTGATCCTACTAATGAAGCACAAGCAATTAGATATATGATTATTTAAACAGTACTAATTGTTATGGTAGGTTACTTTGGTATAGACACAGATGTTTGGATGGTATGTTAATCCATGAGTTATACTTTTTTCTGTTATATATGACAGGGTCTTACTGTGGCTTATAACATGTCCTAACCATTAGAGGATGTAAGCTTGTGGCATCAGCTGTGGGTTATTCCTCCAAGGAGAGAGCTAATAGTCAATTAGATTTGGGATATATAGGCATGTGGCTGCCTCTGCTGCATATTATTTCCAGGCAGGTGTGGTGTAGCTGGTGCTGACGGAGGAGTCTTGCTTGACTCAAGGAGACCCACATTTGCTTTATTGGTTTAGTGGCCTTTGGTAACACTCTCGTATTCCAGAGACCAGCTGTACAATTACATGTGTGGTCTCAATACTTCTTTCCCATGTTAACGTCAGGTCTTAGATACCAGGGCCTTATCTCCTCTCTTCTTGCAGGTATCCCAGTTTAGAGGCAAGGAGCTGTTACCTTTTGTGGGGGCTTGGATCCCCTGGCCAACACCTCCTTGGTAGAATAATCCATTGCTGATGTCAGAGCTCCTATATTAATATATTTTGTTTAAGTGCATAGCTTAAGGAGACTTTAGTATTATATTTGGTTCTGAGTAGAGAATAATCCTTTTCACAGTTCCTATGTCTATTAGCCAATTAAAGAAGGCAGTTTTACTGGTTTTATAAGAGATTACCTCTATAACAATTGTCTTCAATTTACAGTTGGAGAACGACCTCATCCTCATCATATTTCTCCTTGTTTTATGAGGGGAGGTAAGAAAGTCTCCTGTATTAAAGCCTTTGAATATTGGAAGTCTAAGTCACTCTTCTCTTCCTGTTCTGAAGGTTCTTCAATAAAATCCACTTGGATACTCTCTCATCAATTCTAGTTGGGGGGAGGAGATAGGCCTGACTTAGCCTTCACCAGTGCCTGTCTGGAGCGAGGTCCATGCCCCTGTGCTTCAGGAGCACCCCCCACAAAGACACAATGGCACCAAACCCACCTGGCACTGGCTGCAAAGTTGAAGGGTGGCTCTGCCCAGACATCCACCCCCTACAAGGGTTTAGGGTTTATACCCTTTTCCATCAACCCAAGAGTCAATCTACCCTAATATCTACCTGTCTGGATCGAGTTCCGGGATCCTGTGCTTCAGAAGCACCCTGCACAAAGACACAATGGCACCAATCCCACCCAGAACAGGCTCATATTCATGGATTTTGAGGATAACCATGTTGACAACTTGGAGGTACATTACTTCATGTCCTACAGTAATGAAGAAGCAACCAATTTAAAAGGCAATTATTCTTTGACACAGTCCTTTTTTTTTGTTCCCACTGCTTTGTATTGCTACAAAATTTGCCTATATATAGTCACATATATGCCAAAATTATGACCTCTGAAAATAAACTGTATGTTAATTTCAAAGTATGTTTAAGAATTCACATTTTCCGTTTAATTTTATATTTCTCTAAAATATGAGTATATACCCTCCACCCATACACCACAATTTAAAAGTCTAAAAAAGTGGTAAGTTAATTCTAGAGCCTGATAAGGGATTCACGTTATAACAGCACAGTTACTTTCGAATAAGAAGAATGAACTGATTGAACGAGTTAACTTCTGCCCCAAACGATATACCTTTGCAGAGAAAAACTTTAAATAGACTGAGAAAAAGATGTAAGACATGTATGGCAGAATGCATGAACTGGGGTTTGATGGGGGCCATGGAAAGGGAAATGTGTTTAAATTGGACTGAGAAATGATGTATGAAATGCACAAAACATCAATAAAAATATTTTATAAAAAAGGCAATAATTTTGCTGTACAGAAACTTTTGAATTTAATAAGGTGTCTCTTGTCAATTGTCAACCTTATTTCCTGTGCAGCTGCTGTCTGGTTAGAAAGTCTTTTCAAACACCTATGTCTTGTAAGTTGCTGCCAACTTTTTCTTCTATCACCTTCAGAGTTTTGGGTTTCACATTCAGGTCTTTGATCCATTTGGAGTTGATTTTTGTACAGGGTGAGAGGTAGGGGTTTAATTTTATTTTTCTACAAGTGGTGATCCCGTTTTGCCAAAACCATTTCCCGAATATGCTGTCTTTCCTCCACAGAGTCTTTTTGGCCCCCTTATCAAATATGAGGTAGCTGAAATTGTATGTGCTCAAGTTTGGATCTTTAATTTTGTTCCATTGGTCTACAGGTCTGTTTTTGTGCCAGTACCAAGCTGTTTTTATGACTATAGCCCTATAGTATAGTTTGATGTTTGGTATAGAAATCCCCCCTGTATTGCTCTTTTCACTCAGGATTTTTTCGGCTATTCAGGGTCTTTTGTTGTTCCATATGAATTTAAGATTTTTTTTCCAAGCCTGTGAAGAATGACCTTGGGACTTTAACTGGGATAGCGTTGAATCTGTATATCAATTTGGGTAGAAGGGACATTTTTCCTATACTAATTTTTCCAATCCATGAGCATGGGAGGTCTTTCTATCTTCTGATATCTTCCTCAATCTCCTTCTTCAGGAGCTTTTAATTTTTGTTGTAGAGATCTTTGGTGGTTTTGGTTAGGTTTATTCCTATGCATTTTATTGTTTTTGAGGCTATTGTGAGTGGTAAGTTCTCCTTGAATTCCTTCTGCAGTTGCTTGTTGTTGGTGTAAATGCAACTTTACAGTTAAAATGTGAATCTCTAAATGTTTTGGAATTAACCTACAGTTTATTTTTCAGAATTTGTAATTTTGATTTATGTTTGGAGTGAATAAATGCATATTTTGGAATAATATAAAATCAATGGGAACAAAAAAGAGAGAAAAACATATTCAAAGAACTGACAAAAACAGTAAACTTGTGCATCAAAAGGGTTATAAAAGACTGAGAAAATGATGCAAGACAAGGCTGAACATGAAAGGAAGCTTCCCTTCTTCTTTGCAGGAGACAGAGGCTATTACAGATATCCACAACTAGTCAAACTTCAGAAAATAAGTGAACAAAATGTATCTGACCTCAATTAGTATATCTGCAACATAACCCCTACACCTGATATTCAGGGAACATGGCAGAAGAAGTGACCTAAATGTAGTAAAAGCCAAAGGACCAAGAGGGGCATTGCAAGATATTTTCCTCAACGTATGACAGTGAAGCTGCATCAATTAAATCTCCACAATATGGTTCTCTAAACAAGATGTGCATAACAACACTAATTAATGCATCAATGTGGATAGTGGAAATTTCAGAAGATCAAAGCCTAAGATGAAGCACTGCTGAGAGAGGGAACATATAAAATTGCCCAAACATTTTGAGACACAGTCTCTGATCCAGATGTTCCCCATTTCTCCTAGAAGTCACCAGAAAGATTGTGGATGCAGATGGGATAATTCAGGAATACAGTATCTATTGACCAATTCTACTGTCTCTGGAAACATTCTAACTTTGTTTAAAATCTGATTTAAGTTCAAATTCCAATTCTAGAAGTTAGGCAGAAAATCTTTCTATGCATCTATTTCCATATCCAAAGAAATTAGAACAAAATACTATCTGTTGTGCAAGACTTGTAAAGATTAATTAAATCAATATTTTAAATGATTAAAACAGTGTCTGGAATATATTGAATGAATCTTAAAATATAACTATGATTATTATTCTTACCCTGTGAGTCTTCATGGGAGATTCTATTAAGTGGAGATATACGGGTCTGTTATAAACAGAAACAAATGAAGGAAGGAATTTACATTGTTGAAAATGAAGCTGTTGCTGTTTTATTTGGTTACATTCATTTCTTTGTCCCTGCCACTGAATTACTTCTGTTTATGTTCATTTTTAAGCTTTCCTCTTCAGCATTCTTTTTATGACTGAATCTCCCTGTGAATTTGAATTGTAATATGCTATCTTAGATACTGCAAGTATAAAAGTAAATTGAAATGTTTTGTTTTGCACTTAAGTCTAAATATAGGTTAACAGTTTTTTTTTCTTAATGTGTAAAAGGCACAGTATGCTTACAATTGCATTAGTTTTACATTAGGTCTTCATTTGTAAAGTAAGTTTTCCATTCTGAGACTACATTCTTTTATTTGAGTATTTCAAAAATCATTCTTCAATTGTTGATTTTAAAGAATTAGTCTACATTCAAATGTAATAAGCACTGTATGCTTTGGGGGGAACAAAAGAGTATAACCCTTATGATAACCATTTGCTTTATAGTCTATCAAATCAAGTGTGTTTCAAACTAGTCTCTTGTGAATGTATATAGGAAAAATTTTACATTTCAGTAGATGATTTTTCATTGATTTGCCTAGAGCAAAACTAAATGCTCAGCTAAAAACATGATGGAAAATTATTTAAGCTGTAAAAATCTAACAAACTTACATCCATTTAGAAGAATGACCTTAAGAAATTATTGAAATGGCTGAAAATCTAATGTTTTGTTTAATGATAATACATTGGATGTAGTTTTTGATGTTCTAACATTTTTTATAATTAAATAACAATAGAAAACTACTTTGCTAAATCATGATTATAATCAAAAGGTAGAAGAGGACTCTTTGGAATTTTATGATTTTCTATTTCAGTTCATCGTGTGGTGCTTTTATAAACTTTTCAAATAATCATGTAATTCATTAGTGAATATAAAATGATAGAAATTCATTTGCAACCTCTTTAAATCAAGACCTCACTAAGCATATGGACTTAGAATTATGCTCACTGCATGAAAAGAAGCACTTTGAATTTTAACATCAGGTTGTCCAAACATATCCAAATCACACTAAAGAAGAAATGGTTGATATATAGGAAAATGCTAGAGGGTAAGATCACCAGCAAAACAGTTTTTGTACTTGAAAATCAATGCCTTGGGTTGTGGACAGAAGCAGAAAGAAGCTGGTGACAAAAATTGTTAGCAAAGGTAATAGAATTGTGAGACAGAGGTAATATCTTTACATACTTTGGGCCAACTTTCAGCTTGGTCTTATGTTTTAATAATACACCAAACTATTTGACACTAACAAGCCCTAAATCATAATTTCAATGTTTTGGTCTTATTTTGTTGTTTTGAATAATGTTATAATTTTCCTAAATCATGAGGACAATTATTATTCATTTTTCTCATATTTGTGATTTGATAATAATTTGGGACATAATTGTCATTTTTTTTCATAATCTGGCTTTTAGTAACATGCCTTTTTTGCCAATTCCTTTGTCAGACATGGGTTTTTCTACTCTACTGCTCAACCAAAAGACATTATTCAAGCATCTACCAAAACCAGAAGAGTTAATACTTAATTCTGTGCTTACAGTGCTGTGCTTTGATGTCTCAATCAATTTAATTTTATGATTATGGTAGATTAGTCTACAGCTTAGTTGAGAATATATTTGATAACTCTCATAGACAGAGCCAAAAAATCTATTGGAATCTGCTGCATAAATGTGTAAGTAGATAGAGTTAGCTCACAGAAATTATATGTCTACCAATATCACAACCACATATATGTATACATATATGTACGTCCAAAAAAACAGATATACATGTGTAATACTGAGAATAAATTAAATGGTAAAAGAAGAGAGATATTTGATAATAGCTTTTAAAAGCTACATTAGAAAACTTAGTATTCTTTTGCAGACATTGGTTTGTAGGCTAAAAAAATCACAGTTTTTTAGTACCTTGTAATTGCTTCCTAAATGGTTATCCTCTTCAATAGTTCTTTGTAGTGTTTTACCACAGTAAACCTTTAAACCATTTGCATTCTCCCTTCTTGACATTATCTCTTAATTACATAAACTGAACAATAAACAAAGAAAATCATTTCTGAATATTGTTCATCTAAATTATATCAACATGAAAAAATGCAATATATTTTCAGGAGAAAATGAAAAGCTTCCAAGAATCATTAAGAAATGTAACCCAGTGTTAAGTAATTAAAGCTTCATTTTATGCTATTTGACCAATCACGTGTAAGTTGTTTCATTTGGCAAAATTCATTTAGTCTATCCTTCATTGATTTATAATTCATATTTAATTATCACACCAATGATATCAAAATATACCTATAACTACACTGATAATTATTTTTTCAACAAAATAAACTTAATATATAACTCTTAAGTGGTTATGAAATGCAAATTCAAAGACACATACTACATCAAAATGGATTGAATATTGTTTTAGTTCTATTACATTTATTTATGGAGAAAGAGCATTCCATGGCATGTATATGGAAGTCAGAGGTCATTCAGTTTTCTCTTTTGCCTGTGGAAAACAGAAAAGTAATTCAGACTCCTTGGAATTGTAGTGACAGGGGGGTTTTAGACAATATGTGGCTGCTAGGAAGACACCCTTAGTTCTGTACTAGACCAATCAGTACACTTAAGGGCTGAGGAACCTCCAGCCAGCCCCAATTAATTTTAAACTAAATATAAGACTTGAAGGAAAGTAAATTCTTGAGGATATTTAAACAAAAAGTTGCATGCTTTAAATTAAGAAGGAGAAGAATCATATTTTTCTTTCATAATCATTATAACTCTTGTGACAAATCTTAAGTTGTAACATGGAACAAGCTACACAGAGATGCACTTAAGCACAAGTAAGTTCAGATCATAGACCTGTCTATAATGTTCAGTTCCCCAAAAGGTATTAGTAGACTAGGTTGAGTTATGTCAATATCATCTCAGATTTTCCAATCAAATAACTTGTTTACATATATCTTTGGAGATTGAATTCACACTTTTGAAATAGTGAAAACTCCAACCAAATATTAAGTTTGAGAAAAATGCAATGCCCGGGACCATGGCAAAATTAAATAGACTTTTTTCTGGAATAATACATTTTCATAAAGGCTGCATAGAAATCCCATATCAATTTGCAAAGAAGATGAAGCCACAATAGAATTAATATAAAAGACATGAAGAAATAAGCCATAATAAACTGATAATAAACAGAAACCAAACTACAGACTGTAGAATGATTATAGATATTGAAAATTTCATTATCAGAAGGAAAAATAAGTTAACGTATAATAAGTAAATCAATGAGAAATTAAAAAATGAGAAACCATATTTTAATATTTTATTTACTGTTTTTATTTTATATTTATAAGTGTACTGCCAGGCTGAGTGGGGTGATGTACACCTTAATCACAGCACTTGGGAAGCAGAGGCAGGAAGATCTCTGTGAGTTCAAGGCCAATCTTTTCTACATAGTGAGTTGCAATACAGCTGGGGCTACAGGGCGACCATGTATCAAAAAGATCAAAACTAACTAACTAACTAAATTAATTAATTAATTAATTAATTAATTAAAGTATTACAAATATGTGGGTAATTGCACATGTGTCATACAATGCCTGTAGAGATCACAAAGGAGCATTGTATCCCTTGGAACTGGAGTTACAGATTATGGTTAGCCACGTCATGGGTGATGGGAACTGAATCCAGGTTCTCTGTAAAAGCAACCAGTTCCTGTATCCACTGAGCCCCAAGAAACAAGATTTTCATTAAGACTTTTGATGCACTTTAAGTTGACTCTGTGATAAGGTGACCACATTTTCCAGCACCTTTTATGATCTTTTCTTTCCTCAGTGAGTTTTTTGGCATCTTTGTGGAAAACAAAGTGGTTGTAACTGATTAGGATTATTCTGGATCTGTAAAGTACTTTTGATCTCTGTGTTTGTTTATGTGCCTCCAAAAGGCTAGATTTTGATACTGTGATCCTATGAAATAGTGTAATAGTATGAAAAAGTGTAATAATAACTCTAACAAAACTTTTTATTCATGGTTACTTCGTCTACTTGAGATTTTTCAAGCTTCCATGAAATTTTTGCATTTTTTTAATTTTATAAACAATATTATTAGAATTTATGAGGATTATATTTTGTAATGTGGCCATTTATTTTTATTGTATATGGTGGGGGCATATGCTACAGTGTGGTTATGGAAGTGAGAGAACAACTTGGTGGAGTTAACTCTCTTTCCATCTTTAAGTAGCTTTTTAGGATTTGCATGGCAAGCATGTGAACCCAGTGAGCTGTGTCACTGGCATCATAACAGCCATTTTAGTATTAGTTCAGTTTCTTAATTGATTATCACCAAGTTTTGAAAAGTTATTTTTGTATGTCCTTTCCTCTTCCCTTTCCAGTTGAATACCATCATTTCCTTCTTTGTATAATTTGTTAGCTGCTATCCACCTCCATAAGACTCCTTCTTTCCCTTCCCCTGGGATGATTGGCAACTGATTACTGCAGGTTGAAGGACAGTAGATGTGATGGTTAATCCTGGGTGTCAACTTGACTGGACTAAGGAACAAATAAGAGAATAAAGATGTTCGGATTGGACCATCTCAACCCGGATGGCCCACCCCAAATGTAGGCATTACCTTCTGCCAGCAGGCAGTATAAAAGGCCATGGCAGAGGGAACTGGTCCCTTTTTTCTGTGGCTTGCCTCTCTCGTCTGGTGAGTTTGTCTTGCTGCTGTGATCAACCCTTTGGATCCCAGCGTTACTGAGACCAACAGATCTCCTGGAATCCATCAGGCCTTCAGCACCAGATTGGAACTACTGAAGCATCCAGTCTTGCGGACTGAGCAGTTCTCTGGATTCTCAGCCTCTCCAGTGTGGTGCATCTATTGCTGGGCTCGTTGAACTCTGTCACATGAGCAAATCAATAAATTGTATATAGCTATATATCCATCCCATTACTTCTGTTTCTTTAGACAACCCTGACTAATACAGTAGAACATCTTTAAGGGAGTGACTCTATAAAGGATTACTAGAATCCAGTGGATGGACTAGAATTTGCTTCACCAGATAGGATTTAACATATATGACAGATGCTTGACCAGATAAGACTTAAAGCATATGAGAGAACGCATGAAATCCTGCATGTGTGTGGGGGGGGGATTATGAGCACTGCAGATGGAGCAGGGTTTCAAAAGTTGCTTAATATTTGTTATGTGAAATACAAAAAAGCTCAATGAAAACATTTTAAATGATTTGTTTTATTACTTTCATTAATGTGTGTACATGTGTGTGTGTGTGGGGGGGGTATGTTTGTGCTTTTGTGTTTGGGTGCATGCAGAGACAAGAATAGGTATTGGGTACCCAGGATCTGGAATTATAGGCAGTTGTGGGTCACCTAATGTGAGATCTGGCAAAGAAACTTCAGTCCTCTGAAAGAACACCAAATTATCTTAATCACTTAGTCATCTCTCCAGGTTCTAGCAAAGACCTTGGTGGTTAAAAGTATCATAACTTCTTTCTTCTGTGCTTTGTGGTTTTTACTGCAGGGGCCTTTAACATTTTCGTTTTAAGTTAATGTCCTATATATTATTTAACGTAAAGGAAATACTTTAAGATCTAAACACGGGTAATGGCTTTTTGGAAATTTCTCCAACAACTCAGGAAATATTATGAGTGAAATTTAACAAATGGGACTGCATCAAATTAAAAAGCTTAAAGGATATCAATTAGAAAAAAATTGGTTAATACAGCAATCTAATTGTAAAACTACTAAAATAATGAAAACTGTAAGAACTGAAGACTAGAAAGCGTAGCAGAGGAAAGCTAAGTTCAACAAATTTTCCCGTGGGGACATCTGACAGTACCGTGAGAATGTAAGAGACTGAGAATCTGGGCTTGTCCTTAACAAATAAAAATGTATTGCCATAGAACCAAAGAAAGATAACTATAATATGGTTCTGTCAGTACATACCTCGTTAATTATCACAGGGAAATATACAATTAAATTCACATAAAACATACACATAGGAACTCCCTTTTGACATCAAAAGATGGAAAGACCTCCCATGCACATGGATTGGAAAAATTAATATAGTAAGAATGCACATTTTACCCAAATTGATATACAGATTCAGCACAATCCCAAGTAAAATCCCCAAGAGTATCCTCACAGACTTGGAACAAAAATCCTCAAATTCATATGAAAATCAAAAGACCCCAAATAGCTAAAGCAACCCTGAGTGAAAAATGCAATATGGGGGCAGGGGGGAGTGTTTACCAGACTTCAAACAGTATTACAGGGCTATAGTCATAAAGACAGCCTGTCAGCGGATGCCAAGCACCTGTGGACCACTGCTAGAACTATAGAGAGAGTATGGATAGAAGGACAGCCAGTAGCACAAACACTCATTGCCCAGTTGCCAAGGTGGGTATTTGGCATGCAGGTGGGGTCCAGTGTGTGGACGAAAGGAGTAAACCCCCATCCCCCCTCAAGCTACTGATGCCGTAGTGGAAAGTATAAACTTCTGATGCTGTGGTTTACTGTGGTTGGGCGGATCCAGAAGTGTCAGTGATTCAAGGCTGCATAGCCAAAACTGAGGAAGAATCCAGCATAAAGTAAAGTGAGTGACCAAACAGTCCTCCATATTAACATTTGAGATTACCAACAGAAGCCAAACAAACAAACAAAGGGGGAAGACACAACAGCAACAACAACAACAACAACAACAAAATCCAAATACACATGCCAACGACACAACAGAAAAGCAACAATACGGGTAAAGTTCATAATAAATCCCCACCGAACATGACCAATACTGTAGAAGATCCAAATAACAAGATTATCCTGTAAGGAAACCAAGACACCGACCTTAGAAGAACAATTGCAAACATATTCAAAGACTATAAAGAACAAATCAGAGAACAAAAGGAAGAGAATGAAAAATTCATGAAGGATCTAGAAGGAAAGAGTGATAAACTCCAGAAAGAACTAAAAGGAGAGACTGAAAAACTCCGTAAAGAACTAGAGGAAGAGAAATCCAAACTCTGAAAATAACTAGAGGGAAAGACAAACTTCAGAAGGAAGTGGAAACATTGAAAAGATCTCAGGCTGATAGAACACCAATAGACAAGATTAGAAAAGAAATTCCCCACGACATATAATAGTTAAAACACTAGAGGCTCAAAACAAGGACAAAATACTGAAAGCCACAAGAGAAAAACATCAATGAGATTCAAGAAGAGAATGAAATCTCCAAAAGTAAACGGAGATACTGAAGAAATCACAGGATGAAATGAAAAAGGAAATTGAACATTCATCCAATCAGCAGGAAAGGAGGAGAAAAAGCCTCAAAAGCAGAGTGGATGAAGCAGAGAAGAAGCATATCAGACCTACAGGATAACACAGCACAGCTAGAAACTTCAAGTAAAGATTAGGAAAATTTTTAAAATAACACAAGAGTGGAACAACCAGGAAATGTGGGACACTATGAGAAGACCAAAATTCCACATCATAGGGATAGCGGAAGGAGAAGAATCCCAAAAATTCTATACTCTCCTAAATTTGAAAACCTAAGAGAAACGGGTGAATATCTGAAATCTTGGGATTTGCTAAAGGTTAACAGAGAAGAGATTGACACCTTAAACAGACCCATAATACTTGAGGAAATTGAAGATGTAATAATAAGCCTCTCAACTAAAAAAAGTCCAGTCCCAGATTGTTTCACAGGAGAAGTCTATAAAACATTTATAAAGGTCTTACAACCATTACTATTCAAACTTTTCAGAAGGTTACAAATGAGGAAACTCTCCCAAATTCCTTCTATGAAGCAAGCATCACTCTTATACCAAAATCAGGCAAAGACACAAACAAGAAAGAAAACTATATACCATATCACAAATGAAGACAGATGCAAAAATCTTCAAAAAAATACTTGCAAATTGCATACAGACCCACATCAAAATGATCATCCATCATGACCAGGTTGGATTCATACCAGAGATGCAGGGATGGTTCAACATACATAATTCAACATATCATTAAACACATAAATGGACTGAAAGACAAAAACCACACAATCATCTCAATTGATTCTGGAAAAGCTTTTAACATAATCCAGCATCCTTTCATGCTTAAAGTCATAGAGGGAACTGGACTGGATGGATCATCCCTCAATGTAATCAAAGCCATATACAAGAAACCCACAGTCAGCATCATCCCAAAAGGAGAAAAGTTGGAAGCATTCCCCTTAAATTCAGGAATATGGCAAGGCTGTCCATTATCGTTACTATTCAATACAGTGCTTGAAATACTTGCTAGGGCAAAAAGGTGAGAAAGCAAAACTAAAGGAGTACTAATTGGAAAAGACGAAATAAAACTATCCTTTTTGGCAGATGATATGATAGTTTTTCTAAGGGATGCTAAAAGCTCCACCAGAAAACTCAAATGATTAAAAGTTTCAGTAAATTGGCAGAAAACAAAATAAACATAGAAAAAATTGGTAGCCTTGCTTTATGTCAACAATAAGCAACTGGAGAAGGAATATAAGGAGACCTTCCCAATCACAATAGCCTCAAAAAAATTAAATATGTAGGAATAAACCTAACCAAAGACAACAAAGACCTCTACAACAAAATTTGAAAACACTGAAGGATATTGAAAAATTACATCAAAAGATGGAAAGATCTCCCATGATCATGGATTGGAAAAATTAATGTAGTAAAAAATGTCCATTCTACCTAAATTAATATACATATTCAACGCAATCCCAATCAAAATCCCCATGAACTTTTTCACAGACTTGAAAAAAAAAATCCTTAAATTCCTAAGGAAAAACAAAAGACCCCAAATAGCCAAAGCAATCCTGAGTGAAAAGTAAAAGTGCAATTCTGGGGGAATTACATTACCAGACTTCATGCTATATTACAGGGCTATAGTCATAAAACAGCCTAATACTGGCAAAAAAAAAAAAAAAACCCAGAACCATTCATCAGTGGAAAAAAAAATTGAAGATCCAAACTCGAGCTCATATAACTTCAGCCACATAATATTTGACAAAGGGAAAATAAACAGCTCAATAGAGGAAAGATAACATCTTCAGCAAATGGTGCTGGCAAAACTGGATCACTATTTGTAGAAGAACAAAATTTAACCCCTACCTCTCATCCTGTACAAAAATAAACACCAAGTGGATCAAAGATCTCAACATGAAACCTGAAACCATGAAAGTGATAGATGAAATATTCTCCAGCAACCTACAAGACATAGGCATAGGAAAAGACTTTCTAAATCAAACAGCAGCTGTACAGGAAGTAAGGACAGCAGCTGTCAACTGGGACCACATCAAAGTCAAAAGCTTTTGTACAGCAAAAGAAACAATCAAGGAAGTGAAGAGAAATCCCACAGAGTGGGAGGAAACATTCACCACTGATACATCTGGCAGAGAATTAATATCCAAATTATATAACATACTTAAAAAAAAAAGAAGAAAGTACATGTCCTACTCAAAAGATGGAGTAAAGAGATGAACAGAGACTTCACCAGTAAGTAAGTAAAGATGGCTGAGAAACATCTTAAAAAGTGTTCAACATCACTAATAATTAAGGAATTGCAAATTAAAACCACACTAAGGTATCATCTCACCCCAATAAGACTAGCCAAGATTAAAAAAACAAAGGATACCAAATGCTGGAAAGGTTGTGGGGAAAAGTAAATACTCATCCACTGCTGGTGGAAATGTAAACTAGTACAACCACTGTGGAAAGCAGTGTGGAGAGCACTTAAAAGACTCAAAATGACCCTACCACCTGACCCAACAATACCCCAACTGAGTATATACCCACAAAATGCACAGCTATGTTTATTGCAGCTGTCTTCACAAAAGCAAAGAGCTGGAACCAACCCAAATGTCCCTCAACTGATGACTGGATAACAAAAATGTGGTACATGTACACAATGTTGTTCTATGGGGTGGGGAGGCAGGGAGGGGTGCAGGGGTCTAGATTTGATTGGAAATTTTGTACGAAATGCACAAAGCTTCAACAAAATTTGGCTTTGGAAAAAAAAAGACCAATTTGGAATATGAAAAAAATATAAATATCTGATTTTTTTACTTTGCTCTAACTTTGGGACTAAATTTGCAATGGGAGGGCATATAATAAAAATATTGTACATCAACAAAATCAGTAAAATCAGTAAAAAAATCAGATTTTTTGTTATTGCCAATAAATTACTTTTCAAAAGCCCTGTAATTTAGAGAAAACAAAATTTGTGAAAATTTGCTTCTTGCCTACATTAAAGATTGGGAGAAGCATTCTTTCTTAATTGGATTCCTAATAATTACTTCGTCTTTAGGAGGAAAAAAAAAATACGATATAAAGGTATCACACTTTCAAATGTACTAGCACTTTTCTTTTTAAATAATACTTTTATTGATGTTTTGTGTGTTTTAGACATATTTTTTCAGTTCAATATAGACATATTCCTCTTTCCCTTCCCCCGTCCCACCCCAGATCATGCATTTTGCCATACATGTTCTGCATCATACTATCAGTGTTTTTTTAAAGTTTTTCTTTGTAAAGGTTTATTGTTTGGGGCAGAATTTAACTGTATCAGTTCATTCTTTGACTCAGTCTTTATGCTATTGTGGTCCACTCTCAATTGTTTTGCTCCAAAATATCCCTATATAAACATCATATATGTACCAGAATTATGTCCTTCAAGAATAAACTATATGCTAATCCCTATATACATTTAAGAATTCACATTTTTCCCTTTAATATTATATTACTATAAATATTGATATATCCTTTCCACCCATATACATTAATTACCATGTCCGAAAATATGTGGTAAGTTAATTCTAGGGCTCATTAAGACATTCACATTGTAACATCACAGTTGCTTTCAGATAGAAAGGGAGATGAAAATAATGCTGCTCATCTGGTATTTCAATTGGGGGACTTGATACTAGCATCCACAAATGAGGGAAGCCATTCCCCGTTGGTTTCTTTGGGACTGTGTTACTTCACTTAGCATAATGGCTTCAAATACCATCTATTTACCTGCAAAGTTCATGATGTCATCTTTCTTTAACGCTGCATAGAAATCCATTGTGTAGTTGTACTACATTTTTTTTTATCTGTTCGTCAGTTGAGGGGCACCTGGGTTGCTTCCAGGTTCTTGCTATTGTGAAGAGGGCTGCAATAAACATAGATGTGCATGTATCATTGCAGTAGGATGAGTCTTGTGGGTATATACCCAGGAGTGGTATGGCTGGGTCAGATGGTAAGCTCATTTTGAAATTTTTAAGGGTTCTCCACACTGCTTTCCATGGTGGTTGTACAAGTTTACTCTCCCACCAGCAACTGCTTTCCATGGTGGTTGTACAAGTTTACTCTCCCACCAGCAATGGATGAGTGTTCTTACCACATTGCCTATTTTTTCTCTTCTTTCCCTTGTCTTCTCTTCAATTGCATTAAATTATTGACTTAATACAATAATCAGTATTACTAGTTTATCTGAAGTTACCTTGTGTCTCTTCTTCATGAATAATGTTTCTCTGAGCCATTCATAATTGAGGTACAATATTTCTATTATACACCATCCCATTCCAAATTTAGTCCCAAAGGTAGAGCAATGTAAAGCACCATACACATTACTAAATCAAAGATAATGGACAAGATAAATATCAAAGATAAAGGGACAAGAGGACAACATGGTTGGGTAGTAAATACCATTAAATCTACATGGCATAATGAACTCAAGCCAGTGCAGGAATAAATGAATGATATGGGGATTGAATGCTGAAGTAGAATGAGGAGGATATCACATGGGAAGGCCAATGTTTCTGTATGGGTATGTCACTCTAAGCCAAGTGAAATGGCATTTCATATCAGAGAAGCATGGCAGAAAATAAAAGCTTGGGCTATAGAGCAGGCATCTCTGCAAAAAGACATCCTAGCATGCAATGTCATACCCTAGGCAAACTCTGGAGGTCATCCATGGGAAGATGTGGGCAGATATTCATGAGATTTGAACTAAGCAATAAAGGGTATCCATGCATGCCAGACAGAGATCCAGAATGAAGAAATATGAGTGTCAATGGATGGTAGGAACTATTTGTAAAGGTGGTAAAGTCTGGCATTGTGATTCAGAACACAAGTGAGGATAGAAAAGCACAACAAATATATTTTGCCTGAGTGCATAGCCCTAGGACTTTAGTATTATATTTGGTTCTGAACAGAGAGTAATCCCTTCCACAGTTCCCATGTCTAGTAGTCAATTAAAGAAAGCAGTTTTACCGGTTTTATAAGAGATTACCTCTACAATAGTTGTCTCCAATTTACAGTTGGGGAGCGACCTCATCATTGTCATATTTCTCCTTGTTCTATGGGTGGGAAGGCAAGGAAGTCTCTCATATCAGAACCTTTGTGGCACCTAGAAGGTAAGTTTCATTAGGACTCATTATAACTAGTTGTTACATGTAGGATCCACAGAGGGGTTCGATGTTTATGGCAATCTGAGGCTTTTCTTCCTTTGAATGTTCAGACGGGTCAGCCTTTCCGTTGCCACTTTTTGGTACATCCTACTCAATGCAAACCTGTATCTTTTCTTTCTCAGCCGTTAAGTTGGTGACGTTTTGTCCTGTTGGAACAAACAAATCTTTTCCCATAGTTAGTTTTAAGATTTGAATTGCAAGGGTTTGATGAAAAGGTTTCATGTCTTTCTGTATCCCCCCCCCCTTTTTTTAGCGTATGAGTCTCCAGAAGACAGTT
>VZQC01005228.1:2980750-3006186 GCA_009823505.1 Rhizomys pruinosus
CCCCCCCCTTTTTTTTTAGCGTATGAGTCTCCAGAAGATAGTTGTATTATACATGACTATAGGGTGGAGTCAAGGCACAGATTTCATCAAATTCACCCATGTTGTTTTGGGTGACTGGCCTGGCGCGTTATGGCGTCTCCCCTGCGACCCCGGTTCCCGCCCACCTAATTTAATTTTTATTGATGCTTTGTGTATTTCATACATCATTTGACAAATTACTTTTTAAAGGGTGTTTAGACCCAACTTTTCCATGATACTACAAAGGGAGACATATAATATATCACTGTAGTCTGGCATGATGGTGCACAGCTTTAATCCTAGCACTTGGGAGGCAGAGGCAGGAGGATCCCTGTGAGTTCAAGGAGAGCCTGGTCTACATTGAGAGTTCCAGCCAGCTGAGACTAAAGGGGGACCCTATCTCAAAAAGAACCAAAAAAATAATATATCACTGTAAGATATGGTCACATGCCAAAATATATTTTAAAGCTGATAAATGACCCAGAGTTAGCCAATTTGCATCAAATAAAATTTCCATCAAATAAATAGTTAGCCAATTTCCATCAAATCGAATAACACAGGCATACTTCTTGCTTTAATAAAGGTTAGTATGAATTGTTTTGTTCTTACTCCTTTTCATACAATATCAAATGTTTTAAATCTATTTAGCATTCTCTTTTTATTGTCGTTCATTTTAGTTTTAGTTCTATCTGGGGTTTTTTGCTTACTATTTTGAAATAATTATAGATTTACAATAGAATTTCAAAGAAAGATACAGGGAAGTCCTCTGTAATGCATGTCTTTTCTCCCTACTAAATGCAATGCATTGCTTAACTATTATTATACCATATGAAAATGAAAAAAAGTGGCACTGATCTGCAGAACCTATGTAAATCTCACAAGTTATACATAGAGTGAAGTCCTTTGTACTGCACGCCTCTCTTCCCTACTAAATGTAAATGCCTTGCCTAAATATTACACCATGTCAAAATGAAAAAATGCCACTGATCTGCAGAGCCTATGTAAATCTCACAAGTTATACATATATGTAATCTGTGTGTGCATCTAGGCACATGGCTCTAGCGATTTTATCACAATGGATAGCTCGTTGTATGTAGCCACCACAATGACCCATATAGATACTTTAAATGGTAAAAAAGCCTTGTATTATCATTTTAAACATTTTCAATTTATTTTTATTTTATGTGTATGAGAGTTTGGTCTGAATATATGTAAGTACAACCACGTTATGCAAAACCCATGGAGGCCAGAAGAGACTGCCAGATCCCCTGGAAATGGAGTTACAGATGGTTGTTGCCAAGTTGGTGTTGGGAATTGAACCCAGGTCCTGTGAGAGCATTCAGTGCTCTTAAGTACTGAACCATCTCTTTGTGCTAATATTTTATAGCGATGTTCACTTACACATCCTTATTCCAAACCCTAATCCCTGGAAATCACTAATAATGTCTTCATCTCAATGAGATTCATTCAAGAACATCATGCAATCATATTCTTGATACTGATTGGAGTTATTGTATATTTCAATAATCTATTACTTTTATTATTGGAGAGTAAGTAGCCCATGGTATGGGTGTTCCAGATCCATTCTTCCACTACTGAAGACATGATTATTACTTTCAGTTTGAGGCTGTTATTGCAAAAAAGAATAGCATGATCATTCCTGAATGGCTTTTCTGTATATGTAAGTTTTCACTTCTTTGGGAAAAATGTCCAAGAGTAAATTTGTTAAGTTGTGTTATAATTGCATGTTTAGTGTTTTTAGCAACTACCAAAATGTCAGAGTAGCTATACTATGTTACATCTCCACCAGCTTGTAGAACTTCGATTTTCTGCATACTCTTCAGCATTTGTTGCTGGCACACTTGTGCTTTTTTATTTTTATTTTTTTTTTTATGTTAGTGATCCTGAGATGTGTATAGTGGCTTAATTGCAGAGTTAATTTTAATTTTAATTTTCCTAAACACTTATGGTGTTCAATATCCTACATGTGTCTATTTGATAACTATATTTCCTCTCCACATCTGAAATGTGCAGATTTTTTGAATTTTATTGTTGGCAACTGTGAAATTATTATGTACTTTGGGATATGAGAAATATCTCATTTTCATGTATGTTTTATAAACACTTTCTCTTAGTCAGTAATTTATCACTCTTAACTTCTTTCACAAAGATTTTACAATGTACCAAATTCAACTTATTGGGGATCTCTTTCTCTAATTCTAGTTCAGAAACACTTCCCTCTTTGTTTTAAAAAATGCTAATTTTTAAAGAAAAACTTCTTTAAATTCGAATAAAATTGCTACTTTTTGCTTTTATTTATTTAATTATTTACTGAAGTTTCATGCATTTCGTACAACCTTACTTAAATAAATTTATTCACATTCCCCTGTCCTTGCCCCCCAGGCTGCCAGAGCTCATGCATTCTGCCAAACATGTTTTTCATCTTTTTCTAAGTCTCTTTTAAAATTTTCGATGCAGAAGCTTACTGTTTCGAGCAGAAGTTCACCATTTCAGTCAGTTCTTTGACCCAGTCTTTTTTTTTCCCTTCTATTATTGTTGTTCCTTCCAATTTGCACCACTCTAAAATATGCATACATGCATGCCACACATATATCAAGATTATTTCATAAGTTTTAGCATCTTCAGCTTCTGATTTCATTATTATAATTATTATTATTATTATTATTATTATTATTATTATTATTTTCTTTATTAGGCTAAAAATGTCATGTTTTCCTTAAGGAATTGTTTGAAGGCTCCTCCTTGGCAAGCCTGAACCATCATCAGTCCTGTCCTTGTGCTCCACACTGGGGTCTTCCCTTCCCATGGCCACCAAATGAGGTCCAGTAAGTATTGTGTCCTGTCTTGATCTTCCTTTACTAGTCTCCATGACACAGCCTGGGTAGTCTAAACCATGACAGTCTATACTCTGAAGAGGCTGAAACACAAGTAGTTTTTCAGGCCAGAAGTTGAATTTTTCAGTAGTCTCCATCTGGTACTGAAGGTTTGGAGGATTCATGGAGAGACATGAGTCTTCAGTCCATATTGGAAGGTTGAAAAGCTGTGACTCATGTCTTTGAAGGATGACAAAAAGCAGCAGCCACACAGGCTAGCTGCACTTGCCAGTAAGAATTGAAGACAGGCAAAACAAGTGTTTTTTGTTTGTTTGTTTGTTTGTTTGTTTCTTTTGACTAAAATCTCAAGTTTTATACCTGAAGTACAATTTCTCAGGCCTTACTAGTTATTTATTTCTGGTTATACTTACTTTTGGATGTTTAAAGGCCATACAGTTAGTCTAGATTAACCAAGGTTTTTGTTTGCTCAAGGTCAGTTAAGGATCTGGTCCTCAGGGTCACTACATTTTTTTGTTTGTTTGTTTTGGTTTGGTTTGGTTTGTTTGGGGAGGGGAAGCCTCTGTCTCCTTTGAGCTTTTCATTTACCTCTTCCAACCACTTGAGGCATGAGCAGACTTTCCTCTTTAAAAACTGGATACTGGTATAGACACAGATGTTTGGATGGCATGTTAATCCACGAATTACATTTTTTTCTGTTAAATATGACAGGGTCTTACTGTTGGTTATAACATCTCCTAACCATTAGAGGATGTAAGCATGGATTAAAATACCATCCAAACATCTGTGTCTATACCAAAGTAACCTACCATAACAATTAGTACTGTTAAAATACCTGTATATCTAATTGCTTGTGCTTCATTAGTAGGATTGAAAGGTTATTCCTGGACAAACTGTCAGCCCATGAAAGGAAGCAGCCAGAATTGACCAGAGTCCAAGACAACAGCTCTAGAGAAAGTAAACTGTTTTGCTTCTCATCCACCTGTGCCCCTTTTCTTAGCCTAGGGAACAATCTGCGGAAGAGGGGGCATGGTAGAATGTAAGGGCTGAGATTTGGGTGAATGGTGAAACTACAGCAATATAGTCTGGACACTCATTTGATCAACTTGATTGAACATACAAGCACCACCCTGCTGGATGGTGGGACCCATGGGCTGTGTGGGTTTGGACACAATTGCTTGCAAATTGGTCTTACATGAATTACCACTTAGGATTAAAAAATAAAAAAAAAAAACAGAGAAAGATACAGGGCAGTCATGGCAGAATGCATGATCTGGGATGGGATGGGGTGGGGTGGGGGGAAAGGAAAGGGAAATTTGACTGAACTGAATTGGAAAATATTGTATGAAATACACAAAGCATCGATAAAAAAATGAAAAAAAAATAAACTGGACACTGGCTGAAGTCCCATTAGTGTATCTCCAAGACCTCCCTGCACAGGAAGACTGGTGATCACATTTGCAGGGCATTTCAAGAGATGCCCCCATGCATAGTCCCCTGGGACTTATTTGTCCTATGTGGACAAGGAACAAAGTCCCTTTTCCAAATTGGTCTCGACATTACATATGGTTTTTAAGCGTCCAAAAAGGCTAAGTTACACCAGCCTGATACTTTTTTTTCCCGGATATACTTTCCTTTTGGATGTTTAAAGCCACACAGTAAGCACAGATTAACCAAAGTTTTTGTTTTCTCTAGGTCAATTGAGCATCTGGGCCTCAGTGGTCACTCGGGTTTTGAAGGGGGGAGATAGCCCCTGGCTCCTTTTGGATTTCATTTGCCATTTCCATCTATTTGAGGACAAAGTCAGCTCTTGCTAGACCAGGTTTCCCTTTTTGAAGCATGAGCAGACTTTCCTCTTTATAGACTGGATATTGGCTGAAGTCCCATTAGTGGATCTCCAAGACCTCTCTACAGGAAGACTGGTGACTTGCATTTGCAGGAAGTTTCAAGAGATGCCCCCATGATGTTTTTATTATTGTTCTTTTCAGTATGTATCACTCCAAAACATGCATATCTACACATCACACATATACCAAAATTATGATGTCTGAAAAACTATAGGTTAATTTCTAAACATGATTATGGATTCTAATTTTGACAGTAGAGTTGTATGCATTTAAAGAAAAAGTTTTTATTTACATTCTAACATTGCATAGCATGTTGATGAATAACATCAGGTATTATATTTACTGAAAAAAAGAAAGAAAGAAAACAATTATTCAGTTTGTCTTATAAAAAGAGATTTGGTGCTAGGATCCACAAACGAGGGACACCATACATCATTTGTTTTTCTGGGACTATGTTACTTCACTTCACATAATCACTTCTAGTTCCATACATTTATCTGCAAAGTTCATGATGTCCTCTTTCTTCACCACTGCATAAAATTCCATTGTGTTCATGTACCATATTTTCTCTAACCACTAGTCAGTTGAGGGACACTTTGGTTGCTTCCAACTCTTAGCTATTGTGAAAAGAGCTGCAATAAGCATGGATGTGCATGTATCTCTGAGATACGATGAGATATATGTGTGTGTGTGTGTGTGTGTGTGTGTGTGTGTGTGTGTGTGTGTATACCCAGGAGTGGTATGAATGGGTCAGGTGATAGTCTCATTTTGAGTATTTTAAGGGTTCTCTACCCTGATTTCCATAGGGGTCTTATGCGTTTGCATTCCCACCAGCAGTGGATGAGTGTTCCCCTTTCCCCACAACCTCCCCAGCATTTGGTATCCTTTTTTTTTTACTTGATCTTAGCCATTCTTACTGGAGTAGGATGAAATTTTAAAGTGGTTTTATTTGTATTTACTTAATTTTTAGAGACATTGAGCACTTTGTAAGATGTTTCTCACCCATCTTTACTTCTTCATTTTTGATGTCTCTGTTCAACTCTTTACTCATCTTTTGAGTGATTCATTTGTTTTCTTGCTCCTTTGTTTTTTGAGTAGTTTATATATTCTGGATGTTAATGCTCTGTCAGATGTATCACTAGTGAAGGTTTCCTTCCACTCTGGGTTTTCTCTTCATTTCTTTGATTGTTTCTTTTGCTGTACAGAAGCTTTTGAGTTTAATAAAGTCCCCACTTATCAATTTTTGACCTTATTTCTTGTGTAGCTATCTAATGTTAATTTTTAATTACGTTTATTTTAATGGTATCTTGTGAGTTAATTTTTCCATACTATTTGATATCTACACCAAGATTCACTTTTTTATATCTGAGTTTCCAATTGCTCTACCACCCTCTGTTAAAAATATTCAGTCTCTACTGATGCTTTTGATCTTTTGTAAGGAATGTGCTAGATAAATTTGCATGAGTGCTTTTCTAGGTTATCTATTGTGTTCCATTGATCTAGGTTAAAATCCCTCTATCGATGACTCATAGTCTAGATTAATACAGCTATAACAAGACTTTAAATCATATAAGATAATTCCTTTTATTTTATTCCTCTTTTAAAAAATGTGTTGGTCATTTTATTCCATTTAATTTTCTGTATACTCTTAGAAAAATTATCTTTTACTATAAAAATCTTACTTGAAATCTGACTTTGAAAACTATATGTCAATTTAGAAAGAATTGACAGCTCCCCAAATTCCTAAACTTCCCTGTGTTATTAGTCTCTTTTCTACTTTCAGGATATCTCTGTATATTTTGAAGAGTTCATATACAAAAGGAGATATATGGTATTCTTTTCATGCATGACTGATTTTCTTGAGCATCTTTACTTCCATTCTGATTTCTTTGTTACAAATTATGTGATATTATTCTTACCTGATGAATAATACTCCACTGTCTATTCACTCATTAATCAAAGCATGAGCCACAATACTCCTTCCATAGCCTGGTGACAGCGAATATTGTCTTAAACAACAGGGTCATGTAAGCATTGCTTATCTATGCTCACTGCACTTACTTTCAGATTTATATTTAACCCAGGTATGGGATAGGTTAGTCAATTGGAGGTTCTGATTTTAGATTTTTAAAAATAACTTCCACATTGTTTTTCACATTGTATTTACTCATTAACTTTTCTACTACTTGTTTATAAATGTGTAGGTAAATCCTCAACAATTTCTGATGTTCCATGTTTCATTTCTTTCATAATGATAGCCATTTTTACTGAAGTGTGATTGAATCTCAGTGAAATTTTAATTTGCATTTCCATGTTGGTTAAAGATGTTGACTGTTTTCATATACCTAGCTGTACTTATTTCAATAAATGCTTATTTGTTTCATTTGCAAATATATTGGCTGAATTACATGTTCCATTGTTAGGTTTTTATTAATAGTGTAGTCTATTTATTAATCCCCCATCAGAATAATAGGAAGAAAAGCTTTCTCTCACTCTCCAGATATTACTCCTCAGTCTGTTGGTTACCTCTTTTGCAATGCAGAAGCAATATAATATAATATAATATAATATAATATAATATAATATAATATAATATATAAATTATCATTGTTTCTGTTTATTGCTTAAGTTATTGGTACCCAGTTCAATAAACATTTGACTATGCAAGAATCTTCTTCTTTGGCTATGCTTTCCTGTGGTTCATTCATAATTTCGGGACATATGTTAAAATGCATCATCCATTTTGAGTTTATTTTTATATACAGGGAACATAGGGATCTCTTTCAACCTTCTGCATGTGGTTATCCTGGTTTCTCAGCATCATTTTTAAGAGCCTCTTTTTTACCAATGTGTTTCAACTGAACATCAGTCAAAGCTATGATCACTGTGTATGTAAAGGTTTATGTATGAATCTTCCATTCTATTCTACTTGTCTTCATGTCTGCTTCTATGGCTTCTATGCCAGTACCATGCTGTTCTTTGTACTATTGCTTATAATTTATTTTTGAACTTTGGAATCATGATGTTTCCAGCATTGCTTTTCTTCCTCTGTAATGCTTTGGTTATTTGGAAACTTTGTTCTTCTATACAATTTTCTGATTTTCCTTCTGTAATGAATGTCATTTTATTTTTATTTGTTTTAATTAAATATATTGATAACTTTTGGTAATGTGACCATTTCATAATTTTACTTCTTTCAACCCATGAAAATGGATTGTCTATCTTTCTTTCTTTTTTTTTCTTTCTTTCTTTCTTTCTTTCTTTCTTTCTTTCTTTCTTTCTTTCTTTCTTTCTTTTCCCTTCCTTCCTTCCTTCAGTACTTTATAATGTTCAGTTAGAGGCTTTTAACTTATTTGTTTCGATGTTTTCCTGAATATTTTAATTTTATAATACATTTTATATAAGCTTTTTATCATTATGTGTGTGTTTATGATTATGATGGGGGGAATGCTACAACACAGAGCAGATGACAGCATTGTGTAGTACTTTTTTTTAATTTTATTTATTTTTCTATGTGTATGAATGTACTGTCTGCATGTAGGTTTGTGTACCCGTGTCGTGCAATGCTG
Source organism: Rhizomys pruinosus (assembly GCA_009823505.1). Classification (NCBI taxonomy): domain Eukaryota; kingdom Metazoa; phylum Chordata; class Mammalia; order Rodentia; family Spalacidae; genus Rhizomys; species Rhizomys pruinosus. The sequence goes on from VZQC01005228.1 coordinate 2,989,037, forward strand.
CGGAGGTCAGAAGAGGGTCTCGGATTCCCCTGGAACTGGAGTTCTCCTGGAATTGGAGTTACAGACAGTTCTCAGCCGCCATGTGGGTGCTGGGGATCGAACCCGGGTCCTCTGAAAGAGCAGTCTGTGCTCTTAGCTGCTAGGCTAATCTCTCCAGCCCCATTGTGAAGTACTTTACATTGGTTCCAGAGATTGAAGTCAAGTGACTGAAGTTGAACAGCAAGCACATTTACCAGCTAAGATATCTTGCTGGCTCATGTCAAAGTATTTTTTTGGGCTATTGTAAAACAGATTTTCTTTCTGATTTCTTTCTCAGAAAATGATTATTAGTATATACAAAGCAACTGATTCTTCCGTTGATTTAGTATTTAGCTATTTTACTGAACTTGTTTCTCAGGAATTTGTCAGAGGCATTTCAGCTCTTTCGTACGTAGGATGATATCATGTGCAAAGAGTAATAATCTGACTTCTTTTTTGATCTGCATCATTTTCCTTTTTATTGCTTGAGTTATTTGGCTAAAATTTCAAATACCGTGTGAATAGACAGCCAGTATACTTCCTGAATTTAGAGGAAGTTTTCTATTTCTCATTCAGTCTAGAGGTGCTTAAGGCTCTGACAAGTTACCCTCTATTGTGGAAAGTCATGTTCCTTCCATTCCTAATTTATTCATGGCTTTTATGATGCAAGTGATGAAATGAAAGTTCCATCTCTATTTTCCAGCTTTACAGGGTAATTTTGCAAAATCCTCCTTAATGGTACTCTGGATTTGTTTTTTATTACAGCTATTATATCTCATTTTACATCTCTATAATTTTTATTTATTTGGGTATTTTCACACAAATGCTTAAGTTGGATAAATGTTCGTTTTTCAGGTTTGCTCTACAGCCTAAATATAATAAGTCTGAGGGGGAAATGCACAAGTTAATTATAAGAATATGTATTCTAATTGTTGAATTGAATATTGCGTAGATGTCAGTTAAAACTATTTGATCTATAATGTAGGGTGGTTTTTTTTTTGTCTTTTTCAAGAGAGGGTCTCCCTGTAGTCCCAGCTGTCCTGGAACTTGCTCTGAAGAACAGGCTGGCCTTGCACTCACAAAGATCTGCCTGGCTCTGCCTCCCAAGTTCTAGGATTAAAGGCATGCACCACCATGCCCTGTTTATAATGTAGTTTTAAAATATTTTATTCTTATTATATATTTTTATGGTTTAGTTTTATACTTTTAATTGTCTTGATAATCATTAACATAAGTAGAGTGTTTACGCAAATACTTATCATTGTTTTATAAATTTAGATACTCTTGGGCTGGTTGCGGTGGCACATGCCTTTAATCCTAGCACTTTGGAGTCAGAGGCAGGTGAATCTCTTTGAATTCAAGGCCACCCTTGACTACATAGTGAATTCCAGGCAAGCTGATGCTACAGAGAACTGCTGTATCAAAAACTTGGGATACTATATTGTGTGGTGTAATTATATTTGCAATCATTCCACTTGGTTGATGTCTTAACCCTTTACCAAATGTCATAATTTTGTCTCATCTGGATGATATTTTTCACTTGAATGTGAAGGTAGATAATTATCCTTGTTTCTGATTACTTTTTGTCCTTTTCTATATACTGTGTATATCTGTTAATATGGTAAGTTTCATAAATGAAAAAAAAATTTCTGTCTTTTTCTTAATTCAGTCAGACAATTGTCATCATTGTCCTTCTTCTTCTTCTTCTTCTTCTTCTTCTTCTTCTTCTTCTTCTTCTTCTTCCTTCTCCTCCTCCTCCTCCTCCTCCTCCTCCTCCTCCTCCCCTTCCTTCTCCAAATGTTCCTATTTTACTTTCCCCTCTTCCTTCAGTTGGGAGGATTCAACTGTAGTGTTTGTTGACAAGAACATTTCCAAAATATCTATCTATTTTCAGTCTCTGTTGATTCCTTTGTGTTCTCATACACTTTCCATTTGTTTCCTTAATTCTGTGCCTGTGTTATCACTAGGCAATTATCATGTAGAAATCTCCTATAGGACTGGTGGTGTTTAGTGAAGATATTTTATTTGTGGTGTTCCTATTATTTTTCCATTGTGATTTTTGGCATGTGAATTTCTTCTGTGGTTTGGAGTTCTATTGTGAAACTCAAGCTTTTCTTTGTTGAGTTGATGTCTGATTGTTTGTCTACTTGATGGGACTTGGTTGTTGTTCTATTGGGTATGAAAATCTCGTTGGTCTAGGCTTCAAGTTCTTTCTTTTGATTTTTATATTGTTGGGACCTATTGGTTCTAGTCCAGCTATTCAGGAGTTATCACAGAGGTCCAAGTCAGGTGCCACTTAGATAATCCCGGTATTCGTCTGGGCCCCTACTAGCCACCAGACACAACACAATTAGGGAAGCTTCCTAGGAAAAGGCTGGATTCAGGTGATCTCAGGCAGTCAGCAAAGCTGTCAGCCCTTATTAAAGGGCAGAGAAACTTATCCCTACAGCAGTGACAAGGGCCACAGATATTTCCAAATGTAAGTTGATGGTCGTGGCAGGGTTTGGAGAGCTCACTATTGGGGGTGCTAAGAAGATAGGACAGAGATTTGCATTACAGAAAGAAAGAGTGGGCCCGTGCCCAAGGCTAGAAGGAGAACAAGGTGTGGGGTCTGGGAAATTGGAGTTGCTCAGGTTGTAGGGAAATCAAGGCACAGTAGGCAGGATCAGACCTACCAGAGTAGAGTGATCTCAGGATTCCAATATCAAGATGAGTGTTGGGGCAGCCTGTGAAAGCTCTAACAAACTAGACTGAAAAATTGAGCTGGTCTGAGCATTCCTGGACCAGAAGGATAGTCCAGACATCTGGGGTGTTAAGAAAAAAAAGCAGTCTTCTGCCACCTCTAGAAGGGGAACAGAGTGTGCGAGTCACGGAATTTGGAGTTGATCATACAACAGGGTAGTCAAGATTCAATGGAAGGGATCAGACTTTCCAGGAAAGAAGCCTGGTCTCAGAAGTACAAGGCAGCATGGGAGTGGGGAGAACCACGATAGAAGGCTGGTCTCAGGAGTGCAAAGACAAGATGGGGGTGGAGACTGCCAGGGAAGGCTCAAAGAAGCTATACTGGAAAACTGAGGTGTTCCGAGGGCAAGAGATCAGGCCACAATGGACAGGTCTGGACCAAGAGGGCACTCCGAGGATCTGGTACCAAGAATAGAAGTGGACTCATGGCCAAGGCTAGAAGGAAAGCAGTATGTGTGTATTTGGGAAAACCGTATTTACTTAGGATGTATGGGGAGTCCAAGGCACAGTGGGTGGGATCAGACATACCAAGGAAGAAGTGTGAGCTCAGGAATCCATGGCAACATAGGGGTGGGGAGAGTTGGCACAAAGGCTTGTTTCAAGGGTGCAGACTACCTGTTGGAGGGTCTATTCAGACATACTGGAAATTTGAGATGGTCTGAGTACAGGGACTTAGGACATAGCTTAATAGGTTTATCTGGACTAGAAAGGTAGCCCAGAAATCTTGGGTGCTAAGAGAAAAAGTGGGCCTGTGCCCAATATTAAGTACATTCTTCCGTTTTTTTTTTCCCCATATGTACAAGGAAGAGATTCTGAATTTTGCCAAATTCTCTGTACTTATTGATAACCATATGATTTTTCTTCTTGTACCCATTGATATGAGAGATTTTTACTGATTCACGTTGAAATGATGAGCCAGCCTTGTATATGTATATGTTCTAAATTCCATTTGGATAAGTTATGATGGATTCATGGCACCCAGACAGACTCAGATACACATGGAGTCCAACACAAAAATGCCCAGTAGAAGGTACTCAACTTTGGCCTCGAAGTCATATTTACAGAGTATCACACCAAACTGGCATTTTGTCATGAACACTTGCAAACCAAATTGCTGCTGCTTATTTAAGTTTTCCAGACATCTGGACTCATCCAATTCTGATGACTCACAGCCTTCTCAAAGTCGAACATTGACCATCTTGACCCATGCTTCATAACTATCAGTGCCATGTGGTCCAAACCTAAACTGGATTCTATGTGTTCTGTTGTTGTTGTTGTTGTTGTTGTTGTTGTTGTTGCTGTTGTTTTACTCAGGTTCTCACTTGCTTGAGGTGGACTTTAATGCACTGTGGTCAAAACAAGCCTTAAACCTGTGATCCTCCACAATCAGCTTCTCTATTAGCTGGGACTACTGGCCTGTACCACTGGGCCTAATTTGTTCCTTGTTTCCCTTGTAATAGATTTGCTTCCCATATTTTGAAGCTGTTTTCTTCCCACTTAGGGTTGTTTTGTCTTTTGGAGTTTGAATCTTTTAGCATTTCAGAATGTTTCCTCTTGTTTCCTGCCTCCCTTCTTTGTGCAGTTCAAGAATACTGTGCATGTTTAAAGAGGAAAATTGTCAATATGTGAAGTTTAGATCAATGTACTTAAATTCTTACAGGGATTTTATTCCTAATTTCCTATTTTATTCCTAAATCTTGAACTTTAATGAAAACTGTACTTGTTAATTTTTTCCCTACAGCAGCCCTGTGTTCTATCAACAGAAGAACAATGCATGCTACAAAATTTTCATTTATTACTCTGTGCCTCTCTCCACTCTATTACCCTGAAACTACTCTTTATGCATGTACTTTCAATAGCTTGACATAGGCTTTTACATATGTTTAACCAACTTTTCTGTTTATTATGAATAGGAGTCTATGTATAACTTTAATAAATTGCTTAGTTTTGTATAATTCTTAGAAAAATTAAAACAATAAATTTGTCTTTAAAACAATGTTCCATTGTTTTATGAAGTTAAAAATCCCAAGTAAAGCTTTTAGAGAGGAACTTAACAACCCCCCCACACTTTTGATTTCAACAACTATAGCTGCATATTTAGTGTCACTCTAAGAATACCTGTTGACTTCTTATAGCATGAGTTATGATTAGATTTGGACCATATATTGCAGTTCTAAACCTAATTGCCAAATTAAATAAATAGGATGCAAATTTCACAGAACCATACATATCATGGGTTTAGTTTTGGCAACAGTTCAGAAATAAATATTGTCAAGTGGAATTGATTCCAGTAATTATATTTCCTGCCAAAGCCCCCATCATTATATTTAATTATGGTAAGAAAATTATAGAATGAGAAGAATAATATGAAATGTGTTACATTATTAGGATTTATTTTTACTATTCTTATGCATGTTTATGTGTTTGTCTATGTGCAGATAATCCAGGTGCCTACCTAGTCTAGAGGAGAAGGGCAGGCAAATCTCCTGGAGCTGAAGCTGCATATGGCTGTGAGCTGCCTGACTTGAGTTCTAGGCACAGAGTCTGGGTGATCTGGAAGCATAATAGGCACTATTAACCACTGAGCCCTCTCTCCAGCCCCAAATATTTTGCATTTGACAAGCATGCTAATGAACAGGCAAAAAAGAATAATTTTTAAGATGAGTGCAAATTAACCAAAAAACAATAGGATAATTAATGAGAGCACTTAAATGATTTAACTGGGTGTCCAAACTATAGGATTTGAACAACTAAGCCTCATTCCCCCTCTTAGTATATTTATTTATTCTCTTGTAAAGATTTAATTTCTTTAAATGAATATCAATTAGGCACCATACACCATATTTTAGGTTCATTCATCATTCTTCCTGAATTACAGAGAAATAGGCAAGGTTAATGCTATTAAAACATCATCCTGAAAACAATGTAAATATTTGGATTTAAATATTTGTCTCATTTATATTTTTCACCAATGTTGTATTTTCAGCAAGAAATTCTAATATCATCTAATATATAATTGAATAATTTTGCCTTCTATTACAGAAATATGAGTATATGTATACAATTTATCATGTAAAATGTACATCCTCTATTTTCCTATAAATATATACCACTCATCTATACATAGAATTACATCTCTTTTGCTCTTTCTGTTAATATTATTTCAGTAAATTTAAAGTGAATTGACATGTTGTAATTAGTTTTACAACTGAACCGTTATAAGAAATTAAACCATGTTACTGGTGAAAGGAATGACAAGGGGCTTTTGAATTGACTAAGCAGCTTCTGATATACTCAAGGATTCTTGTGCATTATGACCCTTTCCTACCAGTCTGTTTAGGCACTGATGCTTCACCATATGGGGTGAGAGTGGTGATTTCCAACATAATGCCAAATGACCTAGAAAAGCCTGTAGCATTTGCAATGTGAACACTTGCTGGAGAATTAGGCACAGATGGGGAGCTTTTACCTTCTATATTTGAAATTGTTATCATTAAATTGTTGCATAATACTTCAATGCATATTTTGGTCACTGTGAAAACATTCTTAGTGTTGAGACAGATTTTTCTTGCATTGGACTTGATGGTTTAGAGTGGTATGTATGACTCTATAAACCTGTGGGGAATAAAAGAACACTTTGAAGGAATTATTAGTCCCAGGTATCCTAGGAGAACATTTCCCTATTAAATGTTTTGGATATAAACATGGTAGTAGACATATAAAAAAGATTTTATTCATTTTAATAGGTACTATTCTATATACCTGGTCATATAGAATGACTATTTCACAAGCTGTGTAAAAAACATCTTAATTAAAACTACATGGCACAAAGGATGCCAATAGACATGTGTGAGAAATCATAATAAAGCAACTTCAGAATATTCACAGAACTGTAAGTAAAATTTAACTCATTTTACACTGTGAATAAAATTTGACTTTATAGAAAATTAAGGTCAAGTGTTGAACGTGATGTGTAAGAAAAATAACATGCATATTTTCATGACAGAAAACAGAATTTGTTGTTGTGCCAAATGCTACACATGATTTTGAAAATGAACATTTTACAAAAGCTAAATAACAAAGGATATTGTTGCTGACTTTAAGGAGGCTCTCTCTCAGGAAAGCCACAGAAATGTGACTTGCAATTAGAAGATATAGACACTAGCTTGGTTTAATTAAAATAAATGGTGGGAGAGAAATGAGTATCTTCAAAGGTGCAAGGGTGCAAGTAATTGATAGATCCATAAAACATGTTACTTGTCTTGAATTAGGGTTTATAGACATTTTTTCAGCCCTTTGCCCCATGTTCTCCCCTTTTAATTTTCTTTCATTTTTATATTGGTTTCCTGATGAATGTATTTTAATGGTCCTTTCGTAATCCCTGTCTTAATGGTACACAACCAGTTGACCTTGCTTCCTCCTCATAAACAGATCACCATTAAAACAAATTATCATTATAGAATTATAATGTTAAAAAATGTATCTTTCAGTGCAAGGTGACCTGTGTTTTTCATTTTCATGAATCCTGAAATTCCTTAAGGATATGAGATTTGAATCTAAGTGGGTTATCCTGAGCTATTTTTCCCAGTTAAGAAACACTGCTAAATCTTGAGCCATGAGTAAACTACCCTTCCATTTTCAAATAGCTTGGTGATATCTTGTTGTACATAATTTTCTATCTAGTGAGCCTGCAAAATACATATGTCCCAGCTAAATACACACTAAATCTTCTCATTCTGCTGTCTGACGGGTGATTGGGTAATTTCCTCTTGGCCTTCAGTTAAGGTCTTACTCTGTCACTGATGAGAATATTATCTATTGAATTATAATTATACATTAAGTTCCCCCAAAGTTTCTTAACAAAAATTACAGTTAATTTTAATGAGATCATTTTAGCATAAACAAAATATTATTTCAAAACAAGTTTTGGTAGGTGTGATTAATGCAAACAGTACGGAAACCTAAAACAGTGTTTTCATTTCTGAAATGAATGAAATACTCAGGGCATAGACATTTGCATGTCATCAAACCAGCCATTGTTGCCTTTTCTGGAGTTAAATAGACTAGCCCTTTTTGTAAGCTTGCTTGATAGTTTACACTTCTCTTAGAATGCTCTTTCCTTGATGCTTTCTTGGATGAAAGAAAGCTCTTTATGCGAACAGCTTAAACTTCTTTAAGCTTAAAGAAGCTGCTTCAAGGAGCACACCACTTGCCAGAAACACTGCTCAGAAAAAGGAAATGCAGGCGGCATTAGGAGGATGAGAAACTTGCCCAAGTGGAAACTGTTACTATGGGGAATGGATGGCTTGTGGAAACAGGGAGCAAAGGGAAACAAATATGAAAGCATCAACTCGACCACTTTTAAACTGAGTTGCATTCTACATGAAATAAATTTAGTAAAAATAAGAGCAAAATCAGAAACGTGGATGCCATGTGGACATATGTATGTGATCTTGCATATTTTTATAACACCTCACCAAGGGTAAATTTATGTATTTCTAGGGCCTCCTCGTATATAAATATTTAGCATGAAGTATATGTTTAAAATTACAAATTTATGTGTTCAGAAGATAGCTGCATGCTTGCTGACATGGGAAGTACAACTTGAGTACGGGGCAAAATATCTGTGTGCAAATTTTTAACAAGGAACTTCCATTTACAATTTTTTAAAGCATTATTCTAATGCACCGGACAAGGTTCTATTCCATTTTCTTGTTACCTCAAGTTATACTCATAAAAACCCGCTGTGGTGACACATGCCGCCTTTAATCCCAGCACTTGAGAGGCAGGTGGATCTCTGTGAGGTCAAGACCAGCCTGGTCAACAGAGAGAGCTCCATGCCAACTAGGATTAAAGGAAGACCCTGTCTCAAAAAAAGATAAAAAAGAAAAACAATGTTCTCACCTTGTATGTATAGTATCCATATTACACTTTGGAATATGACCAGAAGCATCTTTGTTGCAGTCTTCTGGTCCATTAGACATCCAAAGTAAAATGATTGTTATATAACAGATGTACCTCTATATTATGCACATGAGAATAATAGAGAGATTGTAAAGAACAAGCTATGAGTTAAGACTCCTTAATAATTATGTCAGTAGGAAAATCTATGGTCAAACAATGATGTAAAATATAACAATACACCTAAAATGTTTGCAAGAATGTTCACTTACCTAATTGTAATTCAGTAAAATTATTAACAGAGATGTTCTGAATCACTGTAATTATATGAATGACTACAGAAGGTCTATCCTTATGTGTTAAATATAAAATTTTGGCTTTAGAAATTAATTCATACATAATATGCTTGGGGGCTAGCTGTGAAATATATAGTCAATCATGTGCAGAACAGCATATTTGAAAAATATGATTTTCAAATGATGGTTATATATTCAAATTTTGTATAAATTATTCAACAATATAATAGCTGAAATAACTGTCTCATAGTTTATAACCTCTTTGAGACTATTTAAACTTTTGGAGCATATTTAAAAAGCATGTACACATTTACATCCTTCTGAATAAAGTAATAAGACAATGAATGTTTATAAAGTACACTGGAAGATTAAGATGACAGATTCTATGAAAATACAAGTTATTAAACATTCCAATAAACATGCTAGCTATTAAAGGATTTAGACTAATGAGTAGCATGGTCTTTATTCCTGGAATTCTTTCTCAGTTTTCGTTATCGTTAAAGGAAGTTACAAATATCATGGGCAGAGTCAAGTAGTTTAGAACACTAACTCATCCAGGTGAAATTATAAATTCACACACAGATACAGACTGACAGACAGATGGATGGATGGACAGACACAAACAGACACCCCCCCCACACACACACACACACCTCAAAGCAAATAGCGTGCTTTTTTTTTTTTCTTTTTTTGCCATTTTGGCCACTTTTATAAATATAGTACATTTATTGATATTTTGATTAATTCAGACATCATTTTTCAGTTCAATTTAGACATATTCCCCTTTCCTTTCCCCCCACCCCACCCCTGATGATGCGTTCTGTTATATAAGCCCTGCATCCCTCAGGTAAACTATTATGTCATCTTCCAACAGGGATAGTTTGACTTCCTCTTTTCCAATTAGTTAATTGTCCTTTAACTTCCTTTACTTGCCTTATTGCCTTAGCAGCCATTTCAAGCACTAGATTGAAGAGGAGTGGCAATAGGGGGCAGCATTTCCTGGGTTCCCGCCTTTATGAAGAATGGTTCTAATTTTTCTCCATTTAAAATGATGTTGGTTGTGGGTTTGTTGTATATGGCTTTGATTACATTGAGGAAAGTTCCCTCCAGTCTAATTCCCTCTACAATTTTAAACATGAAGGGATGCTGGAACTTGTCAAAGGCTTTCTCTGCAACAAATGAGATGATTGTGTGAATTTTGTCTTTCAGTCCATTTATGTGTTTTATGATATTTATTGATTTACATATGTTAAACCATCCCTGCGTCTCTGGTATGAATCTAACTTGGTTATGATGGATGATCTTTTTGATATCAGTTTGTTTGTGATTTGCAAGTATTTTGAGAATTTTTGCACCTGTGTTCATTATTGAGATGGGTCTATAGTAGTTTTCATTTTCGGTTGTGTCTTTATCTAGTTTTGGTGTTAGAGTGATGCTGGCTTCATACAAACAGTTTGGGAGATTTCCGTCTGTCTATATACTTCTGAATAGTTTGAGTAGTGATGGTTGCAAGATCTCTGTAAATTTTTTATAGAATTCTGCTGTCAAACCATTTGGGCTTGGAGATTTTTTAGTTTTTTTAGTTAGGTCTTAAATTTCCTCAAATGTTATGAGTCTGCTTAAATTCTCAATCTCTTTGTGGTTAAGCTTTGTTGGTCCCTGGATTTCAGATACTCATCCATTTATCTTAGATTTTCAATCTTAGTAGAGTATAGGTTTTTGAAATATTCTTGTATGATTGTCTGAATCTTTTCTTTATCTGTTGTGATATTTCCCTTTTCATCACAAATACTATTAATTTGGATTTGCTCTTTCTTTCTTTTGGTTAACTGGGCTAGAGGTTTGTCTATATTGTTTATCTTTTCAAAGAAACTGCTTGTGTATTAATTGGTTATATGTATTGTTTTCTTTGTTTCTATTTCATTGATTTCTGCTCTGGTTTTTGTTATTTCTTTCTGTCTGTTGGGTTTAGGGCCCATTTGTTGTTGTCTCTCAAATGCTTTTAGCTGTAGTGTTAGATAATTTATTTGTTCCCTTTCTTTTTTTATAACGTGGGTAGTTAGTGTTATAAATTTCCCTGTTATGGTTGCTTTTAAATTATCCCACTTGTTTTGTTGTGTTGTATTGTCTTTTTTGTTTAGTTCCATGAATACTTTTATTTCATTCTTTATTTCTTCCCTGACCCATTCATTATTCAGTATTGTGTTGTTTAGTCCCCGTGTGTTCTTGTAGCTAGTTGGGCTTGTTCTGGTGTTAATATTGAGCTTTATTGCACTGTGGTCTGATAGAATGCATGGAATTATTTCAATGCTTTTGTATTTGTAGTGGTGTTTTTGTGTCCTAGTATGTGGTCAATTTGGAGAATGTTCTATGGGGTGCTGGTGTTTGGGTGGAATATTTGGTAGATATCTGTGAGATCCATTTGGGGTACTGTATTGTTCAGTTCAGATGTCTCTCTGTTTATACTTTGTCCAGTTGACCCATGTAATGGACTTAGTGTGGTATTGAAATCTCCCACTATTATTGTGCTGGGATTAATCTGTGCCTAAAGTCCTGTAGAATTGTGTTTATGAAGTTCGGTGCACCAGATTTTGGTGCATATAAATATATGATTGTGATATCTTCGTGGTTAATTTTTTCTTTGATAAGTATGTAGTGGCCCTCTTTGTCTATTCTGATTAGTTTTACTTTGAAGTCTAGTTTGTCTGATATTAGAATAACAACTCCTGCTTGCTTTTTGGTACCATTTGCTTGGAATATTTTTTCCATCCTTTCACTGTGAGTTGGTTTCTGACCTTGAGGGTGAGATGGGTTTCTTGTAGCGAACATATGGATGGATTCTGTTTCCTAATCCATTCTCCCAGTCTATGTTTTTTGACTGGGGAGTTTAGTCCATTAACATTTAAGGTTATTATTGAGAGATATGTGTCTCTTCCTTTCAACTAATTCTTTGTTTGCATTCTTGGTCTAGGTTTGTATTTATGCTGTTATGCTTTTATTAGTTTCTCTCCTTAGTTGCTTGGGTATAGTTGCACCTTTCCTCTGTTCTTTGAATTTCTTTGAGTGTTTTCTTTCTGAAGTGCTGTGTTTTTTTTTACATATATTTCTTCATTTTGTTTACATCATGAAAGATTTTTTTTTTCTCCTTCAACTATAATTAAACATTTTTTGCTGGGTATACTAATCTGGGTTGGAATCTAAAGTCATTTAGCACTGGGGATACTTTGGTCCATGTTCTTCTGGCTTTCATAGTTTGCTGTAATTCTGATGGGTTTCCCCTTATATGTAATTTGTTGGTTTTCTCTTGTGGCTTTCAGTATTTTGTCTTTGTTTTGAGCATCTGGCATTTTAACTACGATGTGGTATGGAGGATTTCTTTTCTGGCCTTGTTCTATGTACTTCTTGTATTTGTATAGGTTTGTCTTTTTTCAGTTTGGGACAATATTCTTCTATTATCCTGTTGAAGATCTGATCAATACCATTGTCTAGGGATTTTTCTCCTTCCTCTATCCTTAGGATGTGGAGATTTGGTCTTTTCATAGTATCCCATATTTCCTGGTTATTCCACTATTGTTTTTTTTTTTTTAATTTTAGTAATCTTCACTTGAGAATTTTAGTCATGCCCTGTTATCCTGAAGGTCTGATATTCTATTTTCTGCCCCATCCATTCTGCTTCTGAGGGTTTCTCCCATTCTTTCCTGTCGATTGTATTAATGTTGCATTCCCTTTTAATTTCTTCCTATGATTTATTTAGTATTTCCACTTCCTTTTCGAGCTTATCATTCTCTACTTGTAGCTTCTTGCTTCACTGGTGTGTTTCTTTTTTAATTTCAGCCTGGGATCTTTTCAGTGTTTCCACTTCCTTCTGGAGTTTGTCATTCTGTCCCTCTATTTCTTTTCGGATTTTTTTCTCTTCTTCTAGCTCTTTTCAGAGTTTGTTTTTCTCATCTTCTAGTTCTTTTCAGAGTCTGTGTTTCTTTATCTTTAGTTCTTTTCAGAGTTTGTCATTGTTCACTTCTAGTTCATTCTTCCCTTCTAGATCCTTCCTGAGTTTTTCATTTTCTCCCCTTCTCTGATTTGTTCTTTATATTCTTTAATTTCTTTGAACATTTCTATGTCCATTCTTCTAAGGTCCATGTCTTGGTTCTCTTCCAGGGAGATCTCGTTGTAGGGATATTCTACAGTACTGGTTGGGTTTGGAGTGGATTTATCATGGGCTTTTCCCATGTTGTTATTTTTTCGTTGTGGCTTCGACATGTGGGCTTATTTTTTGTTTGGATAATGGTGCTATTCTCAAATGTTATGGAAATTGGTTGACACTGTGCTTCCTGTTGTTCAGTTTCTCTACATCAGCTGTTCAACCTAGAATCACTAACACTGTGCCCACTGGATTGTCTGCATCATAGCCCCACCAGCTTACTGGATCTTCTGTACCTCCTCTGCACTACTACTCAGTGTGTGTGGGGGGGTGACGTTTACTCCCTTGACTCTTGCACCTGCCTCCTGAGCTATTGCTGACTCCACCCATGCCAATTACATGGGATGCAGGGTTCCAGGTGTGGCTTCTTTTCTGGTCCCTGATACATGCCTCTGGTGATGGTGTGCTGTTTCCCCTAGTGTGTTTTATTTTTTCATCATGTGATAGTAGTATGCCTTGAAGTCAGGCCCATCTTTATTTACCTCATGAAGTGTTCCAGAAATAATGATTTGACTTAGTTTTCCTTGTCAAGGTTGAATTTGAACACATAGAATTTTAAAGACTACACCCTCTCAATGACATTTTGAAAAAAATATTTTACTGAGTTTTTTTTCTACATTCTTACAGTAGTCCTTAATCAATTTTATCTCCTTCCCCAACCCCATAATGCCCTCATACACACATACTTCACTGGGCTTCAGACACTCTGCCATACATGCTAAATTCCATTCTGTCAAGAGTTTTATCCAGATGTTCTTTGGTGCAAGTTCATTCACTGGAGTCTATTTAGCCTATCTAGAGATCATAGAGCTGGTCTATTTGCCCTCTCCCAGCCATAATCAATTACCAGCAGTGTTCAGGCTATGACTGACCAGCCATCAATTTCTGCTGATCCAGTTTTCTGATTGTGTTGGTACGGCTCTTCTGTTGGACACCACCATTGACACAAATTCTCATAAACAAGGTTTAAATAGCCTGAAAGCCTCTGTTTTCCTATGATCTCTCTCAATCTTTCAATCCCCTCTTCTGAAAAGTTCCCCGAGGCATGTGTGGGTGAGGTTAAAATAGGAGTCCTATTCAAGGACGCACATTCTGCAATCTACTATTCTCTAAATAGTAGCCAGTTGTCTTAGCCAACTCTTAGCCAGTTGTCTTCTGGGTGCATCACACTCTGTTGTATAATTAATCTTCCCTGCTGAGAATTAAGGGATGTCCTAGTATTCTCTCCCCCTCCTGTTCCACTATGTTATGTGAGCTTTAGGTGTAGGAGTTCTACTGTACATATATTATTATCTAAGGACAAGCATCTCTCAGATGTATATTCTCTATATGGGACCAGTTGTTGAACTTTGCAAAAGCCTTCATCTTTTGCAAAAATAAGCTTCTTTGATGAGTGCGATACTATGTATTTTTTTTTTTTTTTTTTGGTGTTTTTGAGACAGAGTCTCTCTGTAGCTCTGGCTGTCCTGGAATTTGCTATGTAGACCAGGCTGGCCTTGAACTAAGAGCTCTGTCTGCCTCTGCCTCCCAAGTGCTGGGATTAAAGGCATGCACCACCACACCTGGCATACTTTTCTATAAATATAAGGATCGATATTTAGGATATGGTAAGAAATTTCATTTGTCCAGGGATACAAAACAGACATTGTTTGCTCTAGAATCTATGGCCTCTCCATCCATGAATATTTGTCTACAATTTCAGTACCATCCATAAGTTCACTCCTATTGAGAGGGCTTTAAGTCCAATTAGATAGTTATTGATTACTCCCCAAATAACGTTGTCACTACTACAACAATAGAAGTAATTTGCTGTGCCAGTGATTTGGGCTATTAGGCTTTAAGATTGAGTTGGACCATTGATTGATTTTCTCCCTTAGCGGAACTACAAGATTTAGTCTTCAGAGAGAAGAATTTGAGGACTGTTCCTGCTCCATTGCTCTAAGTCCTATGGTTAAATTATGTTCTGTCATCAGCAGTAAGGGCTTATATTCAAGTTTTGGGGGAGAACCAAGAGCTCCAGAAATAGCCTATGTTATATTGGTAGTTTCCTCAACTAGTCTAGCCAACCACTTGGAGGGAGATATCTCCTGTACTACTTTACAAACAGCCCCAAGGTATACATGTGCACTAATGTTCAGAAAACATATGTGTACTACAGAGGGGGTTCCCAAGCCAACACATTTCCCACTCTCTTCCCATCCAACCCATTTTCCATTCGTTCTCCACTCTCCTCCTGTCCAAACTCCCACTTCCCTCCCCAGTCCAAGGATCCCCGTTATCCCCATCCTCCCCCATAACACTCACGTCTACCATACTCCTCTCCTGAGTTCTCTCCTCTCCACCCCCCTTCCAGTTGAACACTTGACTTTCTCCACCTCCTCTCTGAGGATATTTGTTCCAACTACCACCCTCTTTTCAGGGGTTTTCTTTGTATTTACCTCCATGGTTCCCTTGCATTATTCAAGTGCATGGTGTTACATCAGGATATACACTCACATGTAAGGTATAGGTGTTATTATCCACATATGAGAGAGAATATACTTCATTTGTATCCTGAGATTGTGTTATTTGACTGAGTATAACAGCCTCTAGTTCCATCCATTTACCTGAAAATTTAATAATTTCCGCTTTTCTTACGGCTAAGTTAGTTCATTGTGTAAATATACCACATTTTCATTATCCAGTATTCAATTGAGAGACACTTCAGGTTTTTACATTACTGAGCTATTGTGAAAAGAGCAGCAACAAACGTGGATGTACAGGTATCTCTATAGTAGGATGAGTCCTTTGAGTATATACCAAGGAGTGGTATAAGCAGATCATATGGTAGATTCATTTTTAGGTTTTTTTTTCATATTTGATTTATTTATTCAAAAATTGTATTGAATTTTGTGTATTTCATACAGAACATCTCAACCAGTCCTAATTATCTGTATACCTCTTTCCCCAATGGTACCATCCCGTAATTTCCCCACCCCACTGGAATTTATACATTGTAACATTTGTATCAGGACTTTATGTCAAGTTAATGTCCTTAGACTTTCCCCACTACAAGTTCAACTGCTGAGATCTATTCAGCGTATGTAGAGTACTTTCCTTTAAGAAGATTAGTTCTTCCTCACCTAGCAGTAGTCACCTGCCAATAATTCTTCAATTAAGATTAAGGGTTGTTTCCAATTTCCACAGTTCCAGTTTCCTGCTGAGGCATTGCCTGCTTGATTCTTGTGGATGATGACACCATTACAGTAGGTTCATGTTAGCAAGGTCCCCTGAGCTTGTATGACTCTATTTCGGTGTGATCATACACCTTTTCCTGGCTTTTATAATCTTTCCATTGCACTTCCCAAAAGTCTCTGAGCCCTGGGTGGGTGAAGTTCAACATAGGAGTCCTATCTAAGGACCTCTGCAGGCTTTTAACTCTCTATCTCTAAATTTTGATCCTTTTATGACCATTAGTTTTTAAGAGTTCTCCACACTGCTTTCCATAGGGATGTCATGAGTTTGCATTGCCACCAGCAGTAAATGAGCATTCCCCTTTCTCCACATCCTCACCAAGATTTGGTGTTTTTGTTCTTTTGATCTTTGCCAGCCTGACTGAAGTAAGATTGAATATTTTTTTCTTAATTTTTTGTTGAACTTTTGCACATTTCATACAACATTTCTTAATCAAATTTATACCCATTCCTGCTTCCATGCTTCACACCTCTCCAGAGCTTGTTGATTCTGCCATACATGTCTTGCATTTTTTTCTCAGTATTTTTTTTTTTTTAATTTTCAATGCAGAGTTTACTGTTTTGGGCAGAAGTTTACTGTTTCAGTCAGTTGTTTGAGTAAGTCCTTTGTTGTTTTTTGTTATTGTTCCCTTTAATTTTATGTTACTCCAATGTATGCATGTATACACTACACACATATATGCAAATTATGATGTCTGAAAATAAACTATAGGTTAATTCCAAAACATGTTTAGGGATTCACATTTTAGCAGCAGTTACATG
>VZQC01005228.1:3006484-3073585 GCA_009823505.1 Rhizomys pruinosus
TCAGGAGGCAGAGGCAGGCGGATCTTTGTGAGTTCAAGGCCAGCCTGGTCTACATAGTGAGTTCCGGGACAGCTGGGGCTACAGGGAGACCCTGTCTCAAAAAGACCAAAAAAAAAAAAAAATAGTAGCATCAGGTATTATATTTACTATAAAAGAAAAAAATATATACTCAGTTTGCCCTACAAATATGGATTTGGTGCTAGGATAGACAAATGGAGGACACCATATATTGTGTTTTGTTTTGTTTTGTTTTGTTTTGTTTTTTTCTGGGACTGTGTTACTTCAGTTAGAATAATGGCTTCTAGTTTCATCCATTTACCTGCAAATTTCATGATGTTGTCTTTTTTTATTTCAGTCCTCTAATAACTGAGGATGTTGAGCACTTTTAAATTGTCTCTTTGAGATCTTTTTATTTCTAAATTTAAGAACTCTTTGTTCAGATACATAGCTTATCTATTTATTGGTTTATTTGTTTATTTATTTATTTATTTATTTATTGTTTCTTTGTTTTGAGTACTCTGTATATTCTGAGAATTAATCCTCTGTTGATATTGCATTGAATCTATAGATTACTTTTGGTAAGATGGTCTTTTTCACAATATTAATTCCACAAATAAATGATCATGGTAAATCCTTCCTTATCCTGCTTTCTTCTTCTAGCTCTTTCTTTAAAGGTGTGAAATGTTCATTGAGGAGATATTTAAAGTCTTTTGTTAAGATTTATCCCTAAACAGCTTTTTGGGTTTACTGTTAATGGGAGGGTTTCCTTGTATGCTTTTACTGATTGTTAGTTATTGGTATATAGAAAATATTTTTGTAGGTTGATTTTTTTTAACCTGCCACTTTACTGAAAGGATTAATCATTTCTAGAAGTTTTCTAGTAGAACTTTTTGAGTCTGTTATGCTTAATATCACGTGGTCTGTAAATTGTGATAATTTTATCTCTTCTTTCCAAATTATATCTCTTTTAATTTACTTCTCATGGCTTATTGCTCTTGTAAGATTTTCCTTTTGAGAATATTTAATGCTCTGACTAAATGAAAACCAAATTAGATAAATGAAGTTGTGCTTATTCTCAGGCCATGGCTTTTCAAATCTGAGTGTACTAAGGAAAAGCCTGGCCTCACAAAGGGTCATTTGTGAAAAGGATTATACTCTGTTCAGAACCAAATATAATACTAAAGTCCTTGGGCTATGCACTTAGGCAAAGTATATTAATGCAGGAGCTCTGACATCAGCAACGGATTGTTCTACCAGGGGGATGTTGGCCAGGGGATCCAAGGCCCCACAAAAGGTAAGGGCTCCTTGCCCCTAAGTTGGGATACCTGCAGGAGGAGAGGCGATAAGACCCTGCTGCCGAAGACCTGACGTTAACATGGGAGGGATGTATTGAGACCGCACATGCAAGGGTACAGATGGCCTCTGGAATGCCAGAGAGTGTTCCCAAAGGCCACTAAACCAATAAAGCAAATACGGGTCTCCCTGAGTCAAGCAAGACTCCACCATCAGCACCAGCTACACTTCACCTGCCTGGAAATACTGTGCAGCAGAGGCAGCCATGTGCCTGTATATCCCAAATCTAATTGGCTGTTGGCTCTCTCCTTGGAGGAATAACCCATGGCTGATGCCACAAGCCTACATCCTCTACAGGTTAGGAGATGTCATAAGCCACAGTAAGACCCTGTTATATTTATCAGGGGGTAAAAATATAATTCATGAATTAACATATCATCCAAACATATGTGTCTATGCCAAAGTAACCTACCATAACTATTAGTGCTGCTTAAATACCTATATATCTAATTGCTTGTGCTTCATTAGTAGGATCGAAAGGTTACTCCTGAACAAACTGTCAGCCCATGAAAGGAAACAGCCAGAATTGACCAGAATCCAAGTCAACAGCTCCAGAGAGAGAGGACAGTTTTACTTCTCATCCACCTGTGCCCCTTTTCTAAGCCTAGGGAACAATCTGCGGAAGAGGGGGCGTGGTAGAATGTAAAGGCTGCGATTGGGGTGAACGGTGAAACTACAGCGATGTAGTCTGGACACTCATTTGATCAACTTGATTGAACAAACAACCTGTCAACCTCCACTGAATGGTGGGACTGTGGGGGTTTGGGCACAACAGTCTATAGATTGGTTTTGCACGAAGGATGCTTATACTCATGGATTATCACTTATAGCTAAAAAATGAAAAAAAGGAAAAAAAACAAAAACAAAGTCTTATTCCTAGCTGAGAAGCTATTGATAGTTATGTGTGCTGTGGGGAGGTGGGGTGGGGGTGGGTGGGGTGAAAGGGGAAAGGGGAAATTTGCCTGATCTGATTGGAAAATGATGTATAAATGCACAGACCATAAGTAGAAAATTTGAAAGTTAAATAAATATAGAATAAATACATAAATGAGAATAAAATAAAAAAAAAAAAAAAAAAAAAAAAAAAAAAAACAAAGGGTCATTTTTGAATCTCTCTGCTTCTGAGTCATGACAAAAACTAAAATGTTTCACACTTAGTGTGAAGATTAATATTTCTATAATGCTTTTATTGATGTTTTGTATATTTCAGACATCATTTATCAGTTCAGTTTAGACATATTCCCCTTTCTCTTCACCCCACTTCACCCCAGATCATGCATTCTGCCATAACTGCCCTGCATCTTTCTCTCAGTCTTTTTTTATGTTTAGGTATTCACATTTTCCTCCTTTAATTTTATATTACTCTGAAATATGAATACATACTTTCCACTCATATATAGTAATTACAGAGTCTGAAAGTAAGTGGTAGATCAATTCTAGAGCCCATTAAGAGATTTACATTGTAACAGCATAGTTGTCTTCAAATCAAAAGAAATATAACATTAACTTTTCTCAGCTTGCTTTTCAACTAGGGATTTGGTGCTAGCATCCACAAATGAGGGACACCATTCACTGCTTGTTTTTCTGGGACTGTGTTACTTCATTTAGCATAATGGCTTCCAGTTCCATCCATTTACCTACAAAGTTCATGATGTCATCTTTCTTTACCACTGAGTAGTACTCCATTGTGTAGATATACTACATTTTTCTCATCCACTCATCAGTTGAGGTGCATTTGGGTTGTATCCAGCTCTTCACTATTGTGAAGAGAGCTTCAATAAACATGGATGTGCATGTATTTTTGCAGTAGGATTAGTCTTGTGGGTATATACCCAGGAGTGGTATGGCTGGGTCAAGTGGTAGGCTCATTTAGTGATTCATCTGACAGAGTATTAATATCAAGAATATTTAGACTACTCAAAACAAAAAGAACTAAGAAAACAAATGACCTACTCAAAAGATGGAGTAAAAAGCTGAACAGAGACTTCACCAGTGAGGAAGTAAAGATGGCTGAGAAACATCTTAAAAAGTGTTCAACAGGGGCTGGAGAGATGGCTCAGCAGTTAAGAGCACCAACTGTTCTTGCAGAGGACCCGGGTTCAAATCCCAGTACCCACATGACGGCTAAGAACTGCCTTTAAGCCAGGCATAGTAGTGCATCCCTTTAATCCCAGCACTTGGGAGGCAGAGGCAGGCAGATCTCTCTGAGTGCAAGGCCAGCCTGGTCTACAGAGTGAGTTCCAGGACAGCTGTTGCTATAGGAAGACCCTGTGTAAAAAAGTTTTTAAAAAAGTGTTCAACATCATTAATAATTAAGGAAATGCAAAGTAAAACAACTCACAGATATCATCTCAGTCCAATATGCCTGGCTAAGATCAAGAACACAAAAGACACTAAATGCTGGAGCTGTTGTGGGGAAAGGGGACCACTCATCCACTGCTGGTGGGAATGTAAACTTGTACAACCATTATGGAAAACAGTGTGGATAAACATTAAAAGACTCAAGATTAGTTTTTTTTTTAAATCAGTGTCTTTTAAATGCCATAGAACTTGGTACACAGTGAGTCAAAAACTCAGGCGATTCTGTTTCTTATTTGAAGATCATTTTGAGCTTCTATTTCTACTGCTCTTGTTGCAGTTACTACTGTCATTAATACTGATAGTAGTTTATATTCATTTATTTTCCCACTGTTTCTACTGCTTTTCTATTATGACTAGTATACAGTAATAGCACAATAAAAGGTCACTTCAAATAATATAAATTAGTTTTAATATGTACAATTCATATGTTTCAGGCACAATTGATTTTAGACTCATTCATTTGTACTGAGTAACAATCTTACCTTTTTCCCCCTTGCAGAGGAGTGATTGTGTTGTTTTCTTCCCTGAAAAAGATGAGTTTTCTTCCTCTGCAATACTGTCAGCACAATGACATGCTAGACAGGTAGCAAGTCAAGCAGGAGTAGGAAAGGGCACATAAGTTAAATCCAACAACAACAAAAACAAAAGTTTTTTTTTTTTTCTTTCAGTGATATCAAAGCCACAAAGAGTGCTGTGTTCAGCTTTATGGCAAAGCCACATGTGTTACCGTAAAATCCAGGCTGTTATCAGTCAAATAAATCTCTTTCATCAACTTCCTGAGAAACATGATACAAACTTAAAGACACAATTTACTTTTGTGAAGTGAGTGAATGTTTTATTCTCTCATTTTGACAATGACATAGGAATTTTCCAGGTGAACAAGTCTTCCTATTAAAACTTGCTATCTTAGTCGATGTCTGCTCGAGGAAAGAAACAGTGCCTTTGTCAGTAAAGAAATGAGACTAAGCTTTGACTTAGTTGGACCTCAAACAAGAAACTTGTGTCTTATGCACAATTCCCTTGCTGTTCAGTTTCACTGATCCATTAGAATGGCATTTGAGCTTGCAGATGGAGAATAGAACTTGGGGAATCATGTCATGAGGCATAAATGGATAGTGGATATTTGCAAAAGTCCAGGAAACCATTTTGGTGTCTTGATTTTTGAATTTCTATAATACATAAAAGGGTAATTAGGTTTTAGGGGATAATAATTTAATGAGTGTCAAGAATGTTGATTAAAATGAATGATACATGAAAATATAATTAGTATAAATTTTTGTCAAATAGGAAGACTCCAAATTTTTTCTGTACAATAAACCTGTAATGTGGACTAGCTTTTCAAAGGAAGGTGTAATGCGTATGCTTACAAAAATTCATGTATATACATTAAACCCTCAGGAGCATATAACTGTGTATGTAATATGGATAATTACATACAAAATTATCTGTTTTTTGTTTGCAATTGCCTATTTTATGCATATCAATGCTTGTTTGAAAAATCTGACCATAGAACTCTTAGTACAGAGGGGAAAATCAGCTTGTTGTACACATGGTCTCTGAAACAAAAATTATGTCTTCCCTTGACTATATAATTGCTGTCAAGTATTTAAGCTATCTTCTTTCCAAAGTTGATTCAGAATGTATTTCCAGACTGTATAAGAATACAGTAGCATGACAGATAGTCTTTAAGATAAACATAGAAACTTGTTTTTCATCCAGCTGCCACTGAAGATGATGATAGTGCTTCTAGCACTATCTACCAGTGATGAGGGCTATGTAATCACTGCTGGATATAAGAAGCTATCTCACGTAATGGGAAAACTAATCATATTTGATCAAAACCATGGAACATTACATTTTAAAACCTCTCCTATTTTTCATAGTATATAATGCAGTAACAAACAGCCTTTCAAATCGTGGTCTGTTTAAAGGCAGATTGCTTTCTTTTATTGTTGACTGAATCCACTTGTATGTCAGTATTTCTTACATGGTGTATAGAAGAAGCCTGTAAGAGGTAAATCAGAATGTCAAGGAGAGTGCTTTGGAAATTGGTTTGTATGTTCGGAATACAGCTTTAATCTGACTGTTTCTTTCAAGAGGATAATCTTTTGTTAAGGACATTAAGCTCCAAAATTCCCATCAAATGACAGACAAATACTTGGTGTGCTGTTATTTTCCCCAGGCCCGTTTCAGCCTTTTCCCCATAGTTTACCACTTAATTTCTATTATTTATTTTTTATGTGTATGAATGTACTGTCTGCATGTAGGTTTGTGCACCCTTATCATGCAATGCCACCGAGGTCAGAAGAGGGTGTCAGATTCCTCTGGAACTGGAGTTAGAGACGGTTCTCAACCACCATGTGGGTGCTGGGGGTCGAATCCGCGTCCTCTGCAAGAACAGTTGGCTCCCTTAACCACTAGGCCATTTCTCCAACCCCTCAACTTCATTTCTTGACTGAGATCCATACTCTTCTTAAAGGTCCTTTATTAAGGAATGTGGAACTTATCCAAGTGTTTACCCCATGGTTTCCTTTCAGATTTCTGCCTGTGCTCACTCCAGGTCAAATTGCTGATATTGTGTATCTAGTTTACTTTTAACTTCATGTGTTTTGGCATGGAATCTCTAACATCCATGTCTAGTCAACATTCATCTTACTTGTTTGTCAAAATTTGCATTATATCTCAGAATTTCTAGAGAATAAAAAAAAACGTGGAGACAAGTATCCCTTCCTAGATGTCTGTACAGACTTGTGTGGATCAACTTAATCCCATCAAAATCACAAACACTAAAAATCATGAACCCTTGGCTGGAGAGATGGTTCAGCAGTTAAGAGCACTGACTGCTCTTGCAGAGGACCTGGGTTTGATTCAGCACCCACACATGACAGCTAACAAACACCTATAATCCCAGTTCTAGGGGAATTCAATGCTCTCTTCTGACCTATATAGCATTGTGTGATATGTGTGCACTTACATACAAGCAGACAACAAAAATAATGTTCTTGGTCATTTTGAGACAGTGTCTCCCTGTAGCTCCAACTGGCCTGAAACTCACTATGTAGATCAGGCTGCCCTTGAACCCACAGGGATCCCAGGTGCTGGGACTAAAGGGGTGCACCACTACATCTGGATGAATATAAATAATTTTTTTTAATTATGAAGCCTGGATAACCATAGATGATTATCAATAATGTGTCTATCACATTATAAGGCATGTGTAAAAAATGGCTGAGTGTGTGTCATACTAACGTATACTTGTGTAGAGGAAGTGAGATAGGGAGATGGGTTGATTTATAATTATATATTGTAGGGAGGATACTACTCATCTCAAGAGGACATGTATTTTTATTTGAAAATATTTTATCCATTTATACTGGATAAATCTATCATTCATTCACTCCTTCCAACAACTCATGTGATGGGTAGATGAGGTAAAAATATTTTCATTTTACTGAAGATAAACTAAGCCATAATATTGTCACTTGTTTATGAGAATATGGTTTATTACTAGTGAAAACACAATTGCAAACCAGATTTACCAATGCAGAACCAGTTTGTTTCACCTCCATAATAGTAACAGCAACTCTAAAACAGTCTTTATAGAATGAATAATGGGCACTAACATATTCTTATGCTTTATCAGAGTAACAATAAGTACTTGCAGAAAAAAATCACTAAAATTATAGGAATGTCTTGAAAAGAATTAAGATTCAACATTTTAAATGTTTTATTGAAAAATACGTAATTGCTTTTATCTACAAAAGGCTTTCTTATGAAAAGAGAACAAGATTTAATTTTTTCACCTTCTTTTCTTCAAAGCTACCAGATCCCCAAGTTCAATACAAGTAATTTCACCTGAAGCAAGAAGTCAGTTGTTTAATCAAAGTTTTGGCACTGTGAGAGTGAAGATGTGCTTCTCTCCTGGTAAATTCAACTGGTTCAGTTGATACTTGAAGATGTAATGAGAAAAGCATTGTTCTTGAGGAAGCAGAAAAATCTCTTAACACGTGTGTAGTAGCAATCACAATTAGACTACAGGCCATGACTTAAGCAAAGCTTTAAGTTCAAGACACAATTTGAAGTATAGACAAAACACCATTTATGGACAAAATAGATATAAAAAACTTCTGAATGCCCTCCACTGGTATTTAAGAAAAATTTTAATAAATACAATATAAGCAGGGCATGATGGCGCACACCTTTAATCCTAGCACTTGGGAGGCAGAGGCAGGCAGATCTTTGTGAGTTCAAGGCCAGCCTGGTCTACAGAGTGAGTTCCAGAACAGCAGGGGCTATAGGGAGACCATATCTCGAAAAAGATAATAAATAAATAAAAAAATAATAAATAAGTAAATACAATATAGATGATAGTATTTTATATAAAATGCAATGCTTTTTAGAGAGTGGAATCATTTGCATGTTGCAAATAAACTTATAGGAAATTACAATTTAGATAGGAGAAAAGTAAATTTTAGCATATCAATTACAATTAAGAAGAGTAAATTGACCATGACTAGTTTTTAAATTACCAGCAGAAATACTATTTAAAATCTGCATATATTTTCCCAGACTCCTTATGTAAACTTTTATGCATTTCCCAGTGGGTGCTAAGATAATTTGTGACAGCATGTTATATTTTCCTAAATCCACTTTCGAAAAATTTCCAAACTCAAGAAGACAGCTTTTTAAAGGAACAATCATTTACAAAACAATTATTAAATACTTTTATATTAAACTTCATATTATCTGTCTTCAAATCTTATATTTGGATTAAGGCAGGTAATAAATAAATACTTTTCAAAAAAATTTGTAGAGATTGCTGTGGTGGTCTGCATTTCAGTATAAAATTATGTAAGATCAATGTTAAAGGCCAATTAGTAAATATGTCACATTAAATAATGTCTTATACAAATATGCTCATGAATCAAAGGAAAAATAGTTGAAGAGAAGACATCCAGTGATTCAAGAAAGTAATTGTTGTGAAATCTTTTTTCTAACTTTTTGTTGCACAACTAAAATAAGAAACTACTAGTATGGCGTAGTGGCACACACCTTTAATTCTAGCACTTGGGAGGCAGAGGCAGGCTGATCTCTGTGAGTTCAAAGCCAGTATGGTGTACATAGTGAGCTCCTGGCAAGCTGGGGCTATAGGGAGACCCTGTTTCAAAAAGACAAAAATAAATAAATAAATAAATAAATAAATAAATAAATAAAATAAGAAACCCAGCATATGGACTATAAGTTAGAATGTAATCATCATTGACCTAAAATGTTAAACAATATCATGTTGTTGCATTATAATTAAAAGCAGGGCTTGCTTAACTGAATTGCTGAGGAAAAAGAACTAATGTGACCAGTAGTGGCTTCTCATTGATTTCCATACCTGGGAAAGCAAGTCTCAAGTGCCAAGTATGAGTATAGAGTGAAAGACAGCAGAAGGATATGAAAACCCACTCTTACAAATAAAATGTGTAGCTCAAAGCCAATGTCTTTTCTGTGGTTCATGAGCATTTCTTTGAATATTAAGCTTTATCTTATTATTTGAATAAAAACATAGAGTGGAGGCCTACAGAATAACAATAAAAATAAAAAGAATTTTGCAAGCTTTGAAGAAATATTTGCACTTTTATGAAATATAATTAGAATTGCTTTGTAAAAGTGTGATCACAAAAGGCATGGAGGAGATTGATGGGGTGAAGGCAAAGGCTGTAATTTAGCTCTTGTCAACTTTCATATGTGCTTTTTATAGAGAGTGGAAGAGATTTCGTTTTTAGCAATGTTGTTTACCATAAGAAACTATAGGCTTTTATCTAGATTGGTCCAGGAGGCAGATGAGACAGTAGAACTGTAACAGGGTGTAACATAAATGAAAGATCACAAGAGTGCTTTGAGGAACTATAAGATCTCACCAGGTCATGGTTATAGAATTATATGTACCAGGTCTATCTAACTATAATGTGATTGTAAGTTTTTCAGTTTTATATACCAAGTAATAAGAAGATATTCTCAGTCCTGCTCAAAATAACTCCCTTATCAGCTTCTTTTCCTGACCTTTTCAGTCTATAACACATAGAGTTAGAGTGCACGTGCACATGAGCACACACACAACACACACACACACACACACACACACACAAAAATCAAAATTAAGAATAGAACAATAGGTTGAGTTTTAAGTATACATTCCAAAATTGAACTTCTATGATCACTTAACTCCTGAAAGCTATTATTCACTGGAGTGGGAGATATTAGAATTATCCTTATCTATTATGTTGCTTCATTAACAAGCTAGTCGAAAACTCAATAGCCTATGTTAATATCAATGTACTATGTGCCTATGTAAATTTACTGCTTGGAAAGTTCTATTGTTAGTTAACATTGATAGGAATTACTCAGTCATTTGCAGATAAGCAAGGACAATTTTGTTGATGATAACTTTCCTACATAATTAAGACTTTACTTGGGGCCACTGAGATAAATAGTCTCAGTTCCATGTTGTTTCATGTCCTCTAAATAAAAAGCCAAATTATGTTCTTATGGAAGAAGCAAAGGTCCTGTTCTGCATAATCTTTATTGTCAACTTGACTGCATCTGGAATTAACTGCAATAAGAGGTATTTTCTTGATTGGATTATATGAAGCCAGAAGCATGCTAAATGTGGGTATTACTATCTGGTGGCAGCCTGGCAACCATGGCAGAAGGGAAGTTTGCTTTTTGCCTTCTTGCTTTCTCTCACACTGGTGAGTTCACATTACTGCTGTAACATTCCTCCACTGATAATAAAGCCAACTTTTTCAGATTCCAACCTAGACTGAAGACTGGCACATCTCCAGGAATCCTTCAGGCCTTCAGCACCATATCAGGAGTGCTGAGACATCCAACCTCATTGACTAAGCAATACAAAGAAAATAAGATAGGTCCTAAAACAAGTAGAGATCTATGAAGCTTCTTGAAGCCTTTACTCAGAGCAGAGTCATAATTCATTTGGCCTAAATCCACAAAGAATGAAGCCCTCAGGTTATATACCCATTCTTTCCACTTTTTTGAAAATAGAAAAGAGCTTGTAACTATAGAGTTCCATCTTTAAAATTCTGAAGAGAGGGAAGATGGTGGAGTGGAATCTTAATAAAGAAGAAAGCTCAAGCAATTGGATGTACAGGCATTTAAGCAGTACTAATTATTATGTCAAGCTAAGCTGTGAGCATAGACACAGATGCTTGAATGGTATGCTAATCCCCAAACTGTGGTTTCTCTATAAAGGGTGAAAAGTTCTTATTGTGGCTTATAACATCTCCTAACCACTAGAGGACATAAGATTGTGGCATCCACTGTGAGTTATTCCTCCAAGGAGAGAGCTAAAAGCCAATTAGATTTGGGATATATATAGACACTTGGCTTCCACTGTTGCACAGTATATCCAGGCTGTTGAGGTGTAGCTGATATTGACGGAGGAGTCTTGCTTGTGTCAAGGAGACCAATATTTTGCTGTATTGCTTTAGTGGCCTTTGATAACACTCTCTGGCATTTCAGAAGCCAGTTGCATGTTAGCAAGTGAAGTATCATAACATTTTTTCATGCTCACTCCAGGTCTTTGACAACAGGACTTACTGCCTTTCTCCTTGCATATATCCCACTTATAGGCAAAAGGCCTTTGTAATTTGGGGGGGGGGTTGAATCCCCTAGCCAACATCTCTTAGGCAGAATAATTCATTGCTGATGACAGAGCTTTCATGTACTAATATATTTTGCTTAATTACACAGCTTATAAAGACTTTACTATTGAATTTGGCTCTAGATAGAGAATTATCCTTTCACAGTTCCTATGCCTATCAGTCAATTAAAAAAGGGTAGTTATACCTGTTTTATAAGAAATTACCACTATAACAATTGGCTCTAATTTACAGTTAGGGAATGATTTCATTACCAACATGTTTTTCTTTTTCCTATAAAGGGGAGAGGTAGGAAGGTTTCTCAGTATCTGAAAGGTAAACTTTGTTAGGGCTCATTATAAACAGTTAACCCCAATAGTATTCAGAGAGATGCTCAGTGTCTCTGACTCAGGCAGTATGACTAAAAAGGTATCACTGGAAAAGCTGTCAACCCATGAAGGGAAACAAACTGAACAGACTAGAGTCCAAAATGACAACTCCAAAGAAAGTAGACTGTTTTCTTGTCACCCACTAGTGCCCCTTTCCCAGAGCTCAGGGAACAAATTGCAGAAGAGGAGGCGTGGTAGAATGTAAGGGCTGCAGAGAGATAGGGGTGAATCATAAGACTACAGCAATATAGTCTGGACTCCTGAATGATCAACATGCCTGTGCATACGAGCTTCTCCAACTGGACTATGGGAACCTTGGGTTGTTCAAAATTTGGACATAGATACTTGCAAAATGCACCAATTACCTAATTGTACGACAAACTCAGCAACATCAATGTTATCTGAAATCAACTGTGTTATTATATTGTAGAATCCCTTAAAAATAAACAAATAATAATAATTAAAAAAAAAGAAAAAGCCAGAGTGAAAAAATAAATAAATAAAAAGAAAGCTCCCTGGCTTCTCCAACCAGCTGGTAGCTCTTGGGCCAGGCTTGATTGCACACACCTTTAATCCCAGCACTTGGGAGGCCAGGGCAGGCAGATCTCTGTGAGTTCAAGACTAGCCTGGTATACAAAGTGAGTTCCAGGAAAGCCGGAGTTAAAGGGAGACCCTATCTCAAAATGACCCCCCCCCAAATAAAGGCTACATTTAAGGGAATAATATACTCCTTAGTTTCCCCATACCTTTGATTCTAATTCTTCTTGAAGATCTTCCCTCCCATTTGTAGTTTGGTGTATAATGAAATACTTAGCTGTCTTCACAATGAATATCTCTTTTTCTTTCTTAATTTAGATTAGATTTGTTTCAATTACTTATACCCAAAAACAAACAAACCAATGAACCTCTTGGAGCAGTCACCAAGATTAAACAGATAAAGCTTGAAAAAATGAAAGCTGTGCTTTAAATACTGTTATTTAATCTAAAGGAATATGTCTGCCCTTAAATCAAATCTTTCTACTGATCCAAATGTGTCTTATGTGACCATGGTTCATAATGATGTAGCTCATGCTGGGACAATTCTGAACTCTATTCAGATCTATTTACAAGGTCTTCTCTCTCCACTGACCCATGCACATTCAAACAGAGTGTAATTTTCATGTATTTTTCAAGCAAAGGTAACTCAGAAATGCACCCTGTGCTCACATATATTCAGAGATCTTACTCATACCTTCATAATGGCCTGCCCAATTTGACACCATTCTTCTTTGCTACCTGTGTAGACATAGCTAATACTTGCATGAGTTAGCTTTATTTTGCTATGATAAAACACCAGGATCAAGGCTTTTTTTTGTTGTTTTGTTTTGTTCTTGTTGTTGTTGTTGTTGTTGTTGTTGTTTTTGAGACAGGGTCTCCCTTTAGTCCTACCTGGCCTGGATCTTGCTCTGAAGACCAGCTGGCCTTGAACTCACAGAGATCCACCTGTCTCTGACTCCTGAGTGCTAGGATTAAAGGTGTGTGGCACCATGCCAGGCTCAAGGCAACTTTTACAAGAAAGGGTTGACTTGATTTGTACTTCCAGATGAAGAGTCCATAATAACAGGGAAGGTACCATGACAGTAGATGTGTCCAGAGCAGAAATCTGAGTGTGCACTTCTTCTAGCAGGCACAGAAAGCAAATAAAAACACTGGCAGTGAGAAGTGGCATTCAACTCTCAAACCCCACATCCAGTCACATGCTTCCTCCAGAACAGTCTCATGTCCTAAAGGTTCTGTGGCCCTGCCAAAAGAGTGCAGGAGCTGAGGATCAAGTGTCCATATATATGGAGCCAATGGTACACATTCAAACCGTCGCAATATTTAAACTGTTTCTTGTTATATAAACTGAGTTTAACAACATTACCAACTAAATAAATGTCTGAGGCTTCAATGAATAACATAAAAAAACGTTTCCCAAAATTTTATAATTTCTCTTTGACACTGACATAGTTCACCTTTAGGATGTTCTTAGTCCTTGTTCAACAAAAACACGTCAACAAAATTAAAATATCCCTTTTGAAAAACACTTCATCAAGCCAGGCATGGTGGAACATACCTTTAATCCTAGCACTTGGGAGACAGAGGCAGGCAAATCTCTGTGAGTTCAAGGCCATCCTGGTCTACATAATGAGTTCCAGGAGAGCTGGGGTTACAGGGAGACCCTGTCTTAGAAAGACAAAAAACAAACAAACAAACAAAACAAAAAATAATACACTTCATCATTTACTGGTAGCATTAACTAAATTATCATATAATAGCCTATTCATTCTTTTTTTAAATTTTATTTTAAGTTGATGTTTAGAGTACACATAGCATCAAAGTAACATAAATTAAACTTGTGATAACAAAAAAAGCATTAAAATACAGTGATGATTTAACATGGAAATTCCATTTTTTTCTCAAACATGTATTGCTGGATATCTCAGTAGTCCCCATCTGGCATTGAAAGTTTGAAGGATTCTCAAGTTTTATAACTGAAGTACAATTTCTCAGACCTTACTGTTATTTATTTCTTGTTATACTTTATCTTTGTGTGCTTAAGGACACACAGTTAGCCCAGATTAACCAAGGTTTTTGTTTTCTCAAGGTCAGTTGAGGATCTGGTCCTCAAGGGTCATTTGTGTTTTGTTTTGTTTTGTTTTGTTTTGTTTTGGGAGGGGGGAGCCCCTGGCTCCTTTTGGTTTTTCAACCACCAGTTCCATCTACTGGAGGACGGAGTTAGGTTTTGCTATACCAGGCTTCTCTTTTTGAAGCATGGGCAGACTTTCCTCTTTATAGGCTGGACACTGGCTGAAGTCCCATTAGTGGATCTCTAATATCTCCCTGCGCAGGAAGACTGGTGACTCACATTTGCAGGACATTTCGAGAGATGCCCCATGCATAGTCCCCTGAGACTTAGTTGACCTCTGAAGGCAAGGAACAAAGTTATCCTTTAGGTCCCTTGGCCAAATTGGTATGGGTATTAAGTATGGTCATTACGCAGCCAGAAAGGCTATGTTACACCAGCCTGATACATCACACCTATATTAAAATTGTATTTTATGAAAACAAACTGTGTGTTATTTCCATATCATATTTCTTGATTCACCTTTTTCCATTTCAAATTTATGTTACTCTAAAATATGTATACATGCCCACCATCCTATACCCAAAATCCATAGTCTGAAAATAAATGGTAGGTTAGTTCTAGGACTGGTCTAGGGATTCATAATATAAGAGCGAAATTGTGTTCAGATCGTGAGGAATATAACATTAATGTTGCTCAATTTGCCTTACAACTTGGTGCTGGAAACCACAGATAATGTATACCATTCGTCTTTTGTTTTTCTGTGACTGTGTTACTTCACTTAACATATCTTCTAGTTCCATCCATTTAACTTCAAATTTCATGACATCATCTTTCTTTACTGCTGCGTAGAGCTCCATTATGTAGATGTGGCACATTTTCCCTATCCACTAGTCAGTTGAGTGTTAGTAAGTTTTATTCCCAAAGACCCCAAAACTTACTAACATTTTAATTTTATGAAAACCACCGTCAGCACCAGCTACACCTCACCTGCCTGGAAATACTGTGCAGCAGAAGCAGCCATGTGCCTGTATATCCCAAATCTAATTGGCTATTGGCTCTCCCCTTGGAGAAATAACCCATGGCTGATGCCACAAGCTTACATCCTCTACAGGTTAGGAGATGTTATAAGCCACAGTAAGACCCTGTCATATTTAACAGGGGGGAAAATTGTAATTCATGGATTAACATATCCAAACATGTGTCTATGCTAAAGTAACCTACCATAACTATTAGTGCTGCTTAAATACCTATATATCTAATTGCTTGTTCTTCATTAGTAGGATCGAAAGGTTATTCCTGGACAAACTGTCAGCCCATGAAAGGAAACAGCCAGAATTGACCAGAGTCCAAGTCAACAGCTCCAGAGAGAGTGGACTGTTTTACCTCTCATCCACCTGTGCCCCTTTTCTAAGCCTAGGGAACAACCTGNGAGGCAAAGTGGGAGGCAGAGGCAGGCGGACGCTGTGAGTGCAAAAAGCAGTAGGGTGTACTAGGGAAGCTCCGGGCAAGTGGGGGCTATGGGAGACCCTGTGTCAAAAAGAACAAAAATAAATAAATAAATAATAAATAAATAAAAAATTTTAAAAAAAAAAATTGGAAAAGAAGAAACCCAGCATATGGACTATAAGTTAGAATGTAATCATCATGGACCTAAATGTGTCAACAATATCATAGTGTGAGCAGTAGTTAAAAGCAGGGCGTGCTACCTGAATTGCGAAGGAAAAAGAACTAATGTGAACCAGTAGTGGCGGCTGGGAGGGGCCATACCGGGGAAAGCAAGTCTCAAGTGCCAAGTATGAGTATAGAGTGAAAGACAGCAGAAGGATATGAAAACCCACTCTTACAAATAAAATGTGTAGCTCAAAGCCAATGTCTTTTCTGTGGTTCATGAGCATTTCGTGGATAGTTAAGGCTTTATCTTATTATTGGAATAAAAAAACTGAGTGGAAGCCGACAGAAGAAACATAAAAAAATAAAAAGAATGTGGCAAGCTTTGAAGAAATATTTGCACTTTTATGAAATATAATTAGAATTGCTTTGTAAAAGTGTGATCACAAAAGGCATGGAGGAGATTGATGGGGTGAAGGCAAAGGCTGTAATTTAGCTCTTGTCAACTTTCATATGTGCTTTTTATAGAGAGTGGAAGAGATTTCGTTTTTAGCAATGTTGTTTACCATAAGAAACTATAGGCTTTTATCTAGATTGGTCCAGGAGGCAGATGAGACAGTAGAACTGTAACAGGGTGTAACATAAAAAATGAAAGTCACAAGAGTGCTTTGAGAACTATAAGATCTCACCACGGTCCGTGGTTATAGAATTAATGTACCGCAAGTCTATCTAACTCTAATGGATTGTAAGTTTTTTCAGTTTAATACAAAGTAAATACCAGAAGATATGCTCGTCCTGCTCAAATAACTTCCCCTTATCAGCTTCGTTTCCTTTCCTGACCTTTCAGTCTATAACACATAAGTTTAGAGTGCAACGTGCACATGAGCAAAACACACAACACACACACACACACACACACACACACAAAATCAAATGAAGAATAGACATAGTTGAGTTTTAAGTATACATTCCAAAATTGAACTTCTATGATCACTTAACTCCTGAAAGCTATTATTCACTGGAGTGGGAGATATTAGAATTATCCTTATCTATTATGTTGCTTCATTAACAAGCTAGTCGAAAACTCAATAGCCTATGTTAATATCAATGTACTATGTGCCTATGTAAATTTACTGCTTGGAAAGTTCTATTGTTAGTTAACATTGATAGGAATTACTCAGTCATTTGCAGATAAGCAAGGACAATTTTGTTGATGATAACTTTCCTACATAATTAAGACTTTACTTGGGGCCACTGAGATAAATAGTCTCAGTTCCATGTTGTTTCATGTCCTCTAAATAAAAAGCCAAATTATGTTCTTATGGAAGAAGCAAAGGTCCTGTTCTGCATAATCTTTATTGTCACCTGACCTGCATCTGGAAGTATGCAATAAGAGGTATTTTCTCTTGATTGGAATTATAATAAAGCCAAAGCATGCGAAATGTGGGGATTACTATCTGGTGCAGCCTGGCACCATGGAAGAAGGGAGTTGCTTTTGCCTTCTGTTTCGTCTCACACGGGTGAGTTCACATTACCTGCTGTAACATTCCTTCCCTGACAGTAGAGCCAACTTTTTCAGATTCCAACCTAGACTGAAGACTGGCCATCTCCAGGAAGCCTTCAGGCCTTCAGCACCATATCAGGAGTGCTGAGACATCCAACCTCATTGACTAAGCAATACAAAGAAAATAAGATAGGTCCTAAAACAAGTAGAGATCTATGAAGCTTCTTGAAGCCTTTACTCAGAGCAGAGTCATAATTCATTTGGCCTAAATCCACAAAGAATGAAGCCCTCAGGTTATATACCCATTCTTTCCACTTTTTTGAAAATAGAAAAGAGCTTGTAACTATAGAGTTCCATCTTTAAAATTCTGAAGAGAGGGAAGATGGTGGAGTGGAATCTTCAATAAAGAAAAGCAAAAGCAATTGGATGTACAGGCATTTAAGCATACTAATTATTATTCAAGCTAAGCTGTGAGCATAGACCACATGTTTGGATGGTATGCTAATCCCAAACTGTGGTTTCTCTAGAAAGGGTGACAAGTTCATATTGTGGCTTTATAACATCTCCTAACCACTAGAGGCATAAGAGTTGTTGCATCCACTGTGAGTTTTCCTCCAAGGAGAGAGATAAAGGCCAATTAGATTTGGGATATTATAGACACATGTTGCACATGTTGCACAGTATCTCCATGCTGGTGAGGTGTAGCTGATGTGGACGGAGGAGTCTTGCTTGTGTCAAGGAGACCAATATTTGGCTTTACTGCATTAGTGGCCTTGATAAAACTCGCTTGGCATTTCAGAAACCATTGCATGTTAGGCGTGGAAGTAATCATAACAATTTGTTCATGCTCACTCCAGGTCTTTGACACAGGAATTACTGCCTTTCTCCTTGCATTTATCCCATTTTTATAGGCAAATTGCCTTTATAATTTTGGGGGGATTGAATCCCCTAGACAACATCTCTTAGGCAGAATAATATATTGCTGATGTCAGAGCTTTCATTACTAGGAATGAAGGAAGATATGTTGCTTAATTACACAGCTTTAAAGAATTTACTATTGAATGTGGCTCTAGATAGAGAATGAATCCTTTCACAGTTCCGATGCCGATCGTTCAATTAAAAAAGGGTAGTTAGACCTGTTTTATAAGAAATTAACCACTATAACAGTTGGCTCAAATATACAGTTAGGGAATGACATCATTACCCACTGTGTATGTTATCTATTTTCCTCTCAGGGCGAGTCGAAGTTTTCTCAGTATCTGCAAGGTAAACTTTGTTAGGGCACATTATAAACAGTTAACCCCAATATATTCAGAGAGATGCTCAGTGCCTGTAACTCAGGCAGATGACGAAAAAGGTAGCACTGGAAAAAAAAAGGCCCTGTCAACCATGAAGGGAAAACAAACTGAACAGACTAGAGCTCAAAATGACAACTCCAAAGAAAAAGTAGACTGCTTTCTTCTCACCCACTATGCCCCTTTCCCAGAGATCAGTGAATAATCTGTGGAAGAGGGTGCGTGGTAAATGTAAGGGCTGCAGAGAGATAGGGGTGAATCATAAGAGTACAGCAATAGAGTCTGGACTCCTGAATGATCAACATGCCTGTGCATACGGCATCTCCAACTGGACTATGGGAACCTTGGGTTGTTCAAAATTTGGACATAGATACTTTGGCAAAATGCACCAATTACCTAATGGTGACGACAAACTCAGCAACATCATGTTATCTGAAATCACTGTGTTATTATAATGTAGAATCCCTAAAAATAACGAAATAATAATAATTAAAAAAAAGAAAAAGCCAGAGTGAAAAAATAAATAATAAAAGAAAGCTCCCTGGCTTCTCCAACCAGCTGGTAGCTCTTGGGCCATGACTTTTGATTGCCACAACCCTTGTAAGCCCAGCACTTGGGAGGCCAGGGCAGGCAGAACTCGGTGAGTTCAAGACTATGCTGGTATACAAATTGAGTTCCAGGAAAGCTGTGACTAAAGGGAGACCCGATCTCAAAATACCCCCCCCCAAATAAAGGCTACATTTAAGGGAATAATATACTCCTTAGTTTCCCCATACCTTTGATTCTAATTCTTCTTGAAGATCTTCCCTCCCATTTGTAGTTTGGTGTATAATGAAATACTTAGCTGTCTTCACAATGAATATCTCTTTTTCTTGCGTAATGTTAGATGAGATTGTGGTTGTTCAATACTTATACCCAAAACAAACAACCAATGAACCTCTTGAGCAGTTCACCAAGATTAAACAGTAAAGCGGAAAAAAAATGAAAGCTGTGCTTTAAATACTGTTATTTAATCTAAAGGAATATGTCTGCCCTTAAATCAAATCTTTCTACTGATCCAAATGTGTCTTATGTGACCATGGTTCATAATGATGTAGCTCATGCTGGGACAATTCTGAACTCTATTCAGATCTATTTACAAGGTCTTCTCTCTCCACTGACCCATGCACATTCAAACAGAGTGTAATTTTCATGTATTTTTCAAGCAAAGGTAACTCAGAAATGCACCCTGTGCTCACATATATTCAGAGATCTTACTCATACCTTCATAATGGCCTGCCCAATTTGACACCATTCTTCTTTGCTACCTGTGTAGACATAGCTAATACTTGCATGAGTGAGCTTTTATTTTGCCTATGATAAACACCAGGATCAAGGCTTTTTTGTTGTTTTGTTTTGTTTCTTGTTGTTGGTGTTGTTGTTGTTTGTTGTTTTTTGAGACGGGTCCTCCCTTTTAGTCCTACCTGGCCTGGATCTGGCTCTGGAGACCAGCTGGCCTTGAACTCACAGAGATCACCTGTCTCTGACTCCTGAGTGCTAGATTAAAGGTGTGTGGGCACCGATTCCAGGCTCAAGGCAACTTTTACAAGAAAGGGTTGACTTGATTTGTACTTCCAGATGAAGAGTCCATAATAACAGGGAAGGTACCATGACAGTAGATGTGTCCAGAGCAGAAATCTGAGTGTGCCTTCTTCTAGCAGGCCAGAAAGCAAATAAAAACTGGCATGAAAGTGGCAATTCAACGCTCAAACCCCACATCCAGTCCAACATGCTTCCTCCAGAACAGTCTCATGTCCTAAAGGTTCTGTGGCCCTGCCAAAAGAGTGCAGGAGCTGAGGATCAAGTGTCCATATATATGGAGCCAATGGTACACATTCAAACCGTCGCAATATTTAAACTGTTTCTTGTTATATAAACTGAGTTTAACAACATTACCAACTAAATAAATGTCTGAGGCTTCAATGAATAACATAAAAAAACGTTTCCCAAAATTTTATAATTTCTCTTTGACACTGACATAGTTCACCTTTAGGATGTTCTTAGTCCTTGTTCAACAAAAACACGTCAACAAAATTAAAATATCCCTTTTGAAAAACAACTTTCATCAAGCCAGGCATGGGTTGGAAACATACCTTTAATCCTAAGCACTTGGGAGACAGAGCAGGCCATCTCTGTGAGTTCAAGCCAGTCCGGTCTAACATAATGAGTTCCAGGCGAGCTGGGGTTACAGGGAGACCCTGTCTTAGAACAGACAAAAAACAAACGAACAAACAAACAAAATAAGACACTTCATCATTTACTGGTAGCATTAACTAAATTATCATATAATAGCCTATTCATTCGTTTTTTTAAATTTTATTTTAAGTTGAATGTTTAGAGTACACAGAGCATCAAAGTAACATAATTAAACTTGTGATAACAAAAAAGAATTAAAATACAGTGATGATTTAACATGGAAATTCCATTTTTTTCTCAAACATGTATTGCTGGATATCTTCGTAGTCCCCATCTGACATTGAAAAGTTTGGAGGATGCTCAGGTTTTATAATGAATTACAATTTCTCAGACCTTACGGATTATTTATTTCTAGTTATAATTTATCTTGTGTGCTTAAGGAACACACAAGTTAGCCAGATTGAACCAGGTTTTTTGTTTTCTCAAGGTTCAGTTGAGGATCTGGTCCCGCAAGGGTCATTTGTGTTTTGTTTTTGTTTTGTTTTTGTTTTGTTTTGGGAGGGGGGAGCCCCTGGTTCCTTTCAGCTTTTCATTTTCATTCATCTTTTCATTCCACTTCTGTCTACTCGAGGACAAAATCAGTTTTTGCTATACCAGGCTTCCTCTTTTTGAAGCATGGGCAGACTTTCCTCTTTATAGGCTGGACACTGCTGAAGTCCCATTAGTAGATCTCTATATATCTCCCTGCACAGGGAAACTGGTGACTCACATTTGCAGGACATTTCGAGAGATGCCCCATGCATAGAGTCCCCTGCGACGTAGTTGACCTCTGAAGCAAGGAACAAAGTTATCCTTTAGGTCCCTTGGCCAAATTGGATGGTATTAATAATGGTCATATACCAGCCAAGGCTATGTTACACCAACCGATACATCACACCATATTAAAAAATTGTGTTTTCTGAAAACAAACTGTGTGTTTTTCCATATCATATTTCTTGATTCAACATTTTCCATTTCAAATTTAATGTTACTCTAAAATATTATACATGCCCCACCATCCTATACCCAAAATCCATAGTCTGAAATAAATAGTAGGTTAGTTTCTAGAACTTGCCTAGGGATTCATAATATAAGAGCGAAATTGTGTTCAGATCGTGAGGAATATAGCATTAATTTGCTCAATTTGCCTTACAAATTGGTGCTTGGAAACCACAGATAATGTATACCATTCGTCTTTTAGTTTTTCGGTGGACTGTGTTACTTCACTTAACATATCTGCTAGTTCCATCCACTTACCTAAAAATTTCATGACAATATCTTCTTTACTGCTGCGTAGAGCTCCATTATGTAGATGTGCCAAATTTTTCCCTAAGCCACTGAGTCAGTTTGAGTGTATAAGTGTTATTCCCAAAGAGCCCAAAACTACTAACATTTTAATTTTTAAGGAAAACCCCGTCAGACACCAGCGACACCTCACCCGCCCTGGAAAATGACTGTGCAGCGGAGGCAGCATGTGCCTGTATATCCCGAAATCTATTGGCTATTGGAGTCCCCTTGGAGAAATAACCCATGGCTGAAGTTCCCACGAAGCTTACATCCTCTACAGGTTAGGAGATGTTATAACCACAGTAAGACCCCGTCATAGTTAACAGGGGGAAAATTGTAACTCATCGATTAACATATCATCCAAACAGATGTCCGTATGCAAAAGTAACCTACCCAAACTATTAGTGCTGCTTAAACCTATAATATCTAATTGCTTGTGCCTCATTAAGAGAAAGTAGGATCGAAAGAATTATTTATTATGGTTAATAGTAATCCATAACCTTTGTTGAAATTGAATTATGTGTTGGCTGTTTAATATAAATTTTGTGTCTTGAGAAGGAAGAGCCAAGTTCCAATTCAGAGGCAATGTTTTTACTGGTACTATAGCTGTTAACATTAAAATTTACTTAGAACACAAGTACACCTCCATACAACATGCACTCCCATATACATAAACACTACATACATACATACATACATACATACAATACGTATAAAAAAAGGTTTGTTTAGGTTGACCGCAAGAGAGGAAATCTAACATATTACTTGTAGTTCAATGAGAAGCATGAAAGTTTTATAAATTGTCATAGGGTTTTTGAAATAAAAATTTAAGAATAAATGTTCCTAGTAACACACAAACAGCTGAGATCCATATTCCACCTCTTAGGCCCATTCCCAACCACTTGCCTCCAATGAACTATCCCTAATCTACTCCGAATTCTTTTTTTTTTTTTTGGTTGATTTTTTTTTTTTTTTTTTGGTCTCCCTGTAACTCCAGCTCTCTCTCTCTCTCTCTCTCTCTCTCTCTCTCTCTCTCTCTCTCTTCTCTTTTTGAGACAGGGTTTTTCTGTAGCACCAGCTGGCCTGGAACTCACTCTGTAGACCAGGCTGGCCTTGAACTCACAAAGATCCGCCTGCCTCTGCCTCCCAAGTGCTAGGATTAATGGCGTGCACCACCATGCCCAGCTTTACTCTTATTCTTTTCCTATCCTGTCCCTACTGGTTAGCTATCCTTAGGCTGTCCCTATGCTAAGTCTGACTGTCCTTATCCTATTAACAAATCCAAAGATTGAGGAGGGTGCCCAAAAGTAGACAGGTCAAAGTTGTTTGTCATCTTGGACCGATTTATCTTGTCTTATTATTAAGGACTTTGGAAGAATAATAATTATCCACAATCACAACAACAATCACAATAATTATGATCATTATTAATTATTATCAATTACCAATAATCATTATTAACCATTATTAGTCATAATCATTATTAATAATTATTATGAATAATAATTATCAAAAATAATAGCCAACAACAATGAACAATTTATTATTAGACTGAATTATTATCAATTATTAGTAATTATATTCAATAACAATAATTTTAACTATTAATTACAATTACCAACAATAATCAACAACAATTTATCATTAAACTGAATATTATGTATACTATAAACCCAATTAAAAATTGTTAACACTAAGGGGTATAAAAAAAACATTCTTTATGAGTTGACTCTATCTTGTTTAACATTGGCTCCTAATTAGATTTAAAGCTATAGGATTATAATGAATTAAAAGCAGGAACTTGCATTCACTCACACATACACACACTTTGAAGATGAGCTTAAGGAAACATAAAAGTTTTACTTAAATTTTTTTTCATTTAAAATTATCCAAAATTTTAATTCATGTTGTTAAAGAGGCTTTTACCAATAGTTCTTAAAAAAAGACAATTTGCCAGGTGTGGTGGCACACTCCTTTAATCCTAGCACTCAGGAGGCAGAGGCAGGCAGATCTCTGTGAGTTCAAGGCCAGCCTGGTCTACAGAGTGAATTCCAGGACAGCTGTGGCTACAGGGAGACCCTGTTTGGAAAAGACCAAAGGGGGGGGGAGACAATTTATCTGAGCAAAAACTCTCCTTGAAGTCCATCTATTTTGTCTCCAAAATGCTGAAGTTAAAAGACTGTTACCTTAAGTCAAAATTTAAAGGGCATGATTTAGATACATTGGTAGGACACCATGTGCTCAGTCCATGCCCACAGCAGGCAGGCTAGTCGTGTCAGAGCACAAACCAAGTGTGAACAGGAATTCTGTGGGGAAAAATCTTTAAGGTGAAACACATTTAAAAAGAGCAAGATAAAATTAAATCAACCAATTAATTTTAATTTTGCACACATTTTTACTCAAAAGATATCTAGGGTACTTGGGGGTTAAGTACAAATATTTCATTTTAAGTTAAGCATGCTGAAATGGACTTGAATTACTTAAGTGATACAGCTAGCTGAACCCCACTTTGGGATCTACAAATGGCCTGCAGGTTTAGGTAGAAAGAGTTAGATTTAGAAATAGTTACAAAATCCCACAAGAAGACAAGAGAGCAATAAACTCTTATCTAAAAACAGATTTTGTATACAAAATTTAAGAGAAAGTTATTAAGTGGTATGCTTTAAAATTATCTGGAAGGCTGGGTGTGGTGGCGCACGCCTTTAATCCTAGCACTTGGGAAGCAGAGGCAGGTGGATATTTGTGAGTTCAAGGACAGCCTGGTCTACAGAGTGAGTTCCAGGACAGCTGGGGCTACAGGGAGACCCTGTCTGGAAAAGAAAAAAAAAAAAAAAAATCTGGAAAAAAACTGCTCTTGGTAGGGTGGTTCCTGTGAAAGGCCTTAATTTGCATCAGAAAGAAGTGGGCTCCAGCCTTGGCAGAGCCATAGAGGTACCTGGAGAAAATTTACATATGAACAAGTTAAAGCAGGAACTGAGCCTGAAGAACTGGTTCCTCACAGTAGGGGAATAATTCTAGTTTTTTTCTTTGGGGGGGTACTTAAAACCAGAAAGTTTTATTTTAGACCTGTAGAATTATGAAAAATTGTTCCAAGGCCAAGCATGGCTACTAAGCCTTGATATTAAATTCAGCCTTGAAGTAACTGGCTTTTATAGACTGCAGGAGTGACCAAGCCAGGACGCACATGTCTGGAAGGAACCGGATACTCTCTGTGAGCCAAATCAGAGCCAGGAAGTTTTCCTCCAAGTGTGAAAAGCCACATATTCCCAGATCACCCTCCCATCCACTGAAACCAGCAGGAGAGAATGCTCCACTGCAAAAGACAGATATCAGGAAAGAGAGAAGAAAGAGAAGAACAAGGTAAGATTTAGAGGTTCGCATACCTAATTTGTCAAGGTTTCCTCCTGTGCCAAGTCTGGGCACCATTTGTGGGGTGTCCCCATTTATTCCTAGGACAATCCATGTGGAAAACACGTGCGTGCAGGAAAGCACACCACATGGAAGCATGTTAAGGTCCATTTTTATTCCAAAATGTCTGGTTATATAGACAGCATGACTCAACTCCCAGGGCCAAATCCTAAACCTTTTCATCACCAAATCCCAACCCATGGGTGTGGCCAGGGAGGTTCCATTGGTTTAGAATGCTACCCATCTTAACTAAATTTTCTCACAATTCACCATTATAGAACCAGACACACAATCACCACCCTTAAAAATTCAGGGACAAATTGCAGAACTTCAGACAATGATACAACTCCAAGCATAAAGTCGATGCCTGATAGCTGTGCCCCACCAAAATCTGAATGGTAATATAAGGATGAGAAATACCTGAGCGTCCTAGTTACAACCAAGTTCCCCATCTCTGACAATGTCAGCATGATTGAGCTCATCAGTATAATTAAAAAGTACTTACAGCTCAAGGCCAATAAATCTTCTTTCTCTTGGTAAATGAACACTGGATAGTGTTCCCAACTATGTGGTTTAGGAACGTGATTTTGTAGGTCAGACATTTATACTGAGCTCATAATGAACACATTTATCTTTGGAAAAGTATATACTATTTAATGCAAACTGTCTTGTTTTCAAATCGAAAATTTAAAAATAAAATACTTTGCATCCTGCGATATCAGGAAAACAGATCTTCAAGCTGTGTTGACACTATCCC
Source organism: Rhizomys pruinosus (assembly GCA_009823505.1). NCBI lineage: Eukaryota > Metazoa > Chordata > Mammalia > Rodentia > Spalacidae > Rhizomys > Rhizomys pruinosus. Next base: position 3,032,918 of record VZQC01005228.1, read on the forward strand.
CAACCCCACCCCAGGAAGGAAGAGCACTTGCAATTGGAACACCCACTTGATGGCTTATAAGACAGTAAGTATTATCCATAGGGCCTGTCCCTTCTCACAGAAAAAAATAAAAATCTTTCCAGTCAGCTAGAGACGTCTCTTTAATGGGACCCAGATTGTCTCGTGCAGTCCCCCAGATGCCTCTGGCTGTGGACTAAACAGGGCAGATATGCAAAAACACAGCTCTTAGTGTGCTGTCATGAACCCTAGCAGCAGGAAGCTCAATCCACTTTCAGCAGCCCTAGAAAGCTCTCACTTGGTGTGCTGTCTAGACAATTACCCACAGGCAAGCAAGGCTGCTCAGTAGGACACTGGAACCTTGAATAGGTGTAATTATACTCTAGCTTCATTCACTGCTGCAGAGAAAAGTGCATTTATCTGATCTGGTACCTGATTTGGTGAGGAAGGAAGGGGTATGCAGGGCTTGCTTATAGGATGTGGTGGAAATGACAAAACAGTAAAATAAGAACACTGAAGGTCACATATTCCCTCTTTGCCATTTGGCTACTGGTTCATTTTTTAAGGTTAAGAGTAAAACCAAAATATGCTATTATATAGTTCTTGGGTTTGTAAGAGTACATCATTTGTACAATCCCCCACTCTATGTACATGTTAACTGTGATGTGAAAACAACAAAAGGACACATGCTCCTGACTATTCCTGTCCAGAGTGAAAGAGCCTCCATTCAACTAGAATGAGCCACTGATAGCTCCTACTACTTCTCAGGAACGACTACTGACTCTTCTCTCTACAGTGCCACAAAATCATCACTTTATCACTTGTCAGATTGCACCTTTAAGTGCATCTCCCTCAGTTGTCCCTGTGTTTGTGTATCTACAGTAACTCAGAAGGAGTCACCAACTGTCATGGAGGAAAAGCAAGATGGCAACCTCAGGACCTTCTCTCCTTGTCATTAGGATAACCCCATCCATTCATCCCTCTGTATCTATCTATCCACCTAGTAACTTTTAATTTGTATATTTTTACATTCCGTAAATTTTCCCTCAACCTACTGTCTTTAGATTGTATTACTATTATGTGATTAGTAAGATTCCTATAATACTGTTTTTTTTAAAGGAGAAATAATGATTTATTTCCACCAAAAGCAAACAATTCTAGACATGTGATCTAAAGTTTAAAAATGGAAGACTTTGGAGAGTCTATTTTTTTTTGTCATTTTCTTTTTTTTTATTTTTAAGGGATTCTACAATACAATGACACAGTTGTTTGCAGATAACAATGATGTTACTCAGTATGTCATACAATTAAGTAATTGGTGCATTTTGCAAGTATCTACGTCCAAATTTTAAACAACCCAAGGTTCCCATAGTCCAGTTGGAGAAGCATGTATACACAGGCATGTTGATCAATCAGGTGTCCAGACTATATTCCTATAGTCTCATGATTCACCCCTATCTCTCCACAGCCGTTACAATCTACCACGCCTCCTCTTCCGCAGTTTGTTCCCTAGGCTTTGGGAAAGGGGCACAAATGGGTGAGAAGAAAACAGTCTAATTTCTTTGGAGTTGTCATTTTGGACTCCGGTCTGTTCAGTTTGTTTCTCTTCACGGATTGACAGCTTTCACAGTGATACCTATAATACTGTTTTTAAAAATATCATTTTAAAAGGGGTGAATTTAATGTGATTTTAAAACAACTATATTTTAAATGCACTAAGTTAATGAAGGTATAACTCAAAATGGGAAAATAAAAGCAAAATATTAAAATTTAGTGTTAACTCTTCTGTTACTGTAACATCATAAATCAAACCATGTGATAAATATATTTTTCTCTTTATTGGAATACATTTGCATTTATTTTTAGTAAATTATTGTGCATTTCATGCAAAATATCTTAATCTTTTTACCTCCAATCCATACCCTACTTCCCCATATAACACAGATTCCTAAATATAAGTTAAGGCCTATGAAGTCAAGTTCATGCACCCAGACGTACCTCAGAGCAAGTCCATCTACTAGGTAGACAATCTAGAGTCTCTTCCTTAAGGAAGATCACCTCTTTCTCACCCAGCAGTCATCAGCTGCCAATACTTCTTTAGGATATTTGTAGTTTTTATATATCATTTCCAAAATTTCTCCAGGTGTTTTTCTTCATTGTTTTACTCCTTTAACTCGACTATATTTTACTTTATGCAGTTAAAACGGCAGTGGTAGAAACAAAATTCTCCAGCATTTACATGGCAGTGACAAGGAAATGTACCCCCATGGGATTTACAGTTCTTTAATTACACATTTTTTTCTAGAAAATATAATCTAGAATTACATATTTATCCCAGTCATATATTTTCTCTTAAGATTACATTCATTTGAAAGCTAATATATATGGGCTCAGTGTCAGGCCTCACAGTACTTTATAATACTTCTTGTTCTAAAGGGATTTATAGTGAAATTGGTTATGAGATTCCCTACAGATAAGATATAACAATATGTTGATTAAGCATTTCTTTCCTAATAAAAAATTACCTACTGCTTTCAAGAGCATTTACTCTGTTGTTCTGCTAAGTAAATTCATTGAGCAGCAGAAAAGGACACCCCTTGTTATTTCTGCTCACCAGACGAAATACCTCTAGGGCAAAGAACTTCTATACAAGGTAATTAATATAGAAAATAAAATATTTTCATATATTAGATCAAATTCTTTGTGTCTCAAGTTTTCAAGCTTCACAAGAATTTAAAGGATTATTTTTTTTAATTTTTAAGTAATTGTTCTCATGTGATAGGCAAATAGGGCTCTTCCACACCAAGTAAATACATAATGTTTAGTTAAATTTTAACCAATTCATTCCAGAATTATACATATATTATACATATATAACATGTATTATATATAATACTTCTAGACGTTCAATACTATATTTTTCAGTTGCTTAGCATTCAAATACCATAAATATGTAATATAGTTACCTGATCCACTATTACATATTAAATATCATTACTGAATTTCTCCAGTACATCCTAGATCATTATTATTATTTATATGTGTTTTCCCATGGAATTTTATTTTAAAATTTAAACATCAACAACTTTAGGTGTAACAAAGATATGATTCAAAGAAGATTCTTGGCTATACAGAATGTTTTGGTTCTATGTGCCTGTGTATGGTAAAATTTTTTGGAAAGCTTTTTTGTCAACCTTACATGAAGATATTTCTGAAAGACTAAACATGTCTTCTTACATGTTTCAAATTTCAGTAAATTTCAAATAGTGTAGTGGGGAACTAGAAACACATTTAATGATCATGAGAGACCATATATTGAGCTGCTTCTTGAGGTTAATTTTGCTCATGTCAGAACTTGTAGAGACTCATCCCAGGAATGTTGTTCTTGAATAAAATAATCGTGGACTTAATTTCATTCTTCTACAAGTGGTGATCCAGTTTTGCCAGCACCACTTGCTGAAGATGCTGTCTTTCTTCCATTGTGTCTTCTTGGCCCCCTTGTCAAATATGAGGTGGCTGAAATTGTATGAGCTCAGGTTTGGATCTTCAGTTTTATTCCATTGGTCAACTGGTCTGTTTTTGTGCCAGTACCAGGCTGTCTTTATGACTATAGCCCTATAGTATAGTTTGATGTCTGGTATAGAAATCCCCACTTATTGCTCTGTTCACTCAGGGTTGCTTTGGCTATTTCGGGGTCCTTTTTGTTTTTTCCAAATGAAATTGAGAGTTTTTTTTTTTTTTTTTTTTTCCAAATGTGAAGATGCTCTTGGGGATACTGATTGGGATCGCATTAAATCGGTACACTAATTTGGGTAGGATGGACATTTTACTAGATTTATTGTCCTAATCCAAGATCATGGGAGGTTTGTCCATCGTCTGATGTATTCCTCAATTTCCCTTTTCAGGGGTTTAAATTTTGGTTGTAGAGATCCTTGTGTCTTTTGGTTAGGTTAGTTCCTACGTATTTTTTTTAGTTTTTGAGGCAATGGTGAGTGGGAAGGTCTCCTACCTGGAGTCCATCTTCAATTGCTTGTTGTTGGTGGACAGAAAGTACGGATTTTTCTAGTTTATTTTGTATCCTGCCATACCAAAAGTCTTAATCGTTTCTAAGGAGTTTTCTGGTGGAGTTCCTTGGCATCCCTTAGGTAGACAATCATATCTCATCAAAAGCAGGATAGCTTTTGACTTCCTCTTTTCCATAGAACTCCTTTAATTTCTTTCTTTTTTTTTTTTTTTTTTTTTTTTTTCAAGCACTATATTGAAGGGAAGTGGGGTTACAGGGGGCAGCCTTGCCGTTTTCCTACCTTTAAGGGGAATGCTCTTCCTTTCCCGCATTTTAAGGATGATAAATTGGCTTGTTTTTCTTGTATATGGTTTTGTTTACATTGAGGAATGGTCCCGCCAGTCCAATTCCCTCCAGACTTTAAACATGAAAGGGTGCTGGATTTTGTCAAAGGCTTTCCATCCGCAGCTATTGATAATGGATGGGTGGTTTATTTGTCCGTCATCCATTGAGATGTTGGATGATGTTGATTGATTTTTTCGTATGTTGAAACCATCCTTGCATGTCGGGTAGAATCCAACTTGGTCATGGTGGATGATGTTCTTGATGTGGAGCTGTATGCGATTTGCCAGAATCCGGTTTATAAGTTTGGCTCTGTGTTCATTAGGGAGAGGGTCTATAGTCTCCTTTTTGGTTGTATCTTTCCCTGGTTGTGGTATAAGCGTAATGCTGGCTTCAGAGAAGGAATTTGGGGAGCAAGTCCCTCCATTTGTAGCCTTCTAAACAATTTAAGTAGTATGGTTGTAGATCCGGGTATGAAATGTTTTTTATAGAATTCTGGACCGTGAATCATCCGGGCTGGGCATTTGTTTTGGTTGGGAGGCTTAACTTAGGACTCTTCGACGTTTCTTCCTGTACTATTGGTCTGTTTTGACTGTCGATCTCATTTTGGTTGAGCGTTGGTGAGTCCCAGGATTTCAATTATTCATTCATTTCGTCTAGGTTTTCAAACTTAGTAGAATATAGTTTTTGAAGTAGTCCCGTATGATTGTCCTGATCTTTCAGGGTCTGTTGTGATATTTCCCCTTTCATCACAGAATTCTATTGATTTGGAGTTGTTTTCCCTCTTTCTTTTGGGTTAACTGGGCTAGAAGTCCGGTCTATCTGGTTTATTCTCTCAAAGAACCAACTTTGGATTCATTGATTTTTTGTTATGGGTTTCATGTTGTTTCTGTTTCATTGATCTCGGCTCTGATTTTTGTTATTTCGCTTGTCTTGTCCGTTTAGGGTTCATTTGTTGTTTGTCTCTCAAGTATTTTTTTTTTTTTTTTTTTTTTTTTTTTTTTTTAATTTTTTATTTTAAATGTAGGTTTTTAGAGCTATAAACTCCCTCTGGGATTGCGTTAAGAGTGTCCCAGAGATTTTGCTGTGTTGTTGATCAGTGGCCATTCATTCCCAGGAATGTTTTGTATTTCTTTTTTTATTTCTGCCTTGACCCACTCATTATTCAGAGAGTAGTTGTTTAGTCTCCATGTGTTTCCTGTAGGTTGTAGGGTTTTTTCTGGTGTTGATATCGAGTATTATTGCACTGTGGTCTGAAAAAAAATGCACGAGATTACTTCACAACCCTCTTATAATTTGTTGAAGTTTTCCCTGTGTCCCCAGATATGGGTACCCTATTATTGGAGAATGAGTTCCATGAGGTGACTGAATAGAAAGTGTATTCTCGGGTGTTAGGGGTGAAATATTCAGTAGATGTCGGTGAGGTCCATTTGGTGTATTGTGTCATTTAGTCAGATGTCTCTCTGTGTCTCCTTGTCCTGTTGATCTGTCTATTGAACTTAATGGGGTAATTGAAGTCCCCTAGTATTAGTGTGCTGGGGTTAATCTGTGCCTTAGATCCTGAGAATTGTCTTTATAAAGTTTGGTGCACTGATGTTTTTGGTGGCATAGATATTTAGATTGTGAAGTCTTCATCGTCATTGTTCCTTTAATAGGATGTAATGGCCTTGTTGTCTCTTTTGATTGCTTTTGCTGAAGTCTATTTTGGTCTGAGATTAGAATAGTCCAACACCCGCTTTCCCATTTTTGGTACCAATTTCTCTTCTAATTTGTCTTCCAACCCTTCACCTTAATTGGTGCCTATCCTTGAGATTTGGATGGGTTTCTTGTAGACAGCATATAGATGGGTTTTGTTTCCTATCCATTCTTCCAGTCTGTGTCTTTTGATTTGGGGAGTTTAGTCCTTTAATTTTTTTTAGTCCATTAATATTTAAGCTTGAGAGTTGTTTGTTGCTTCCTTTCACTTTATTTATCCATTTGGACTTCTAGCCCTTGATTTTGCTCCTATAGTTTTATGTTTTTATTAGTTTTTCTTCCTAGGTGTTTGAGGATTGTTGCTCCGCTCTTCTACCCTTTGAATTGCTTCAAGTATTTTATTGAAGAGTTGGTTTTTCCAGACAGTAGTCCATCATCTCTTGTTTAGGTCATGGAAGATTTTCCTCTCTCCCTCAAGGAATAGTCGACATTTTTATGGGGTAAAGTATTCTGGGTTGGCTCCATAGTCCCTTATCACAGGGAATGCTTTGCTCCATGTCTTTCTTGCTTTCATGGTGTGAGGCGAGAAGTCAGTTGTAATTCGATGGTTTCCCTTTGTATGTGACTTGTGTTTCTTTGGGCCCTCTGAGAATTTTTGTCTTTGTTTTATTTATTTTTTTTGGGCATCTAGGCATTTTAACTATGATATGGGCGTGGGTGTTTTCTTTTCTGATTCTTGTCTGATTAGGGGTCCTTTGGCTTCATTGTATTTGTCTGGGCGTGTCCTTTTTTAGTTTGGGTAATTTTTCATCTATTATTTTGTTGAAAGACTCTGATCATACTATTCCCTCACTTGAGATGCTTCTCCTTCCTCTATTCTATCGCTGCGGAGGTTTGATCTTTTCATAGGTCCCATATTTCCGGTTGTTCCACTTATTTGTGTATTTTTTAAATTTTTCATAAGCTTTATTTGACTTTTTAATTGCTCTGTGTTTCTTCAGGTCTGATTTTCTTTGTTCTGCTTCCTCCCATTCTACTTCTCTGAGGCTTTTTCCTTTTCTTCTTCTGTGATGACTTGAGTGTTTCTAATATCCTTTATGTTTGATTCCGACTAGTGTATTGCTTTTAGTACCCTCCATTTCCTTTTTTTGCTTCTCAATCTCTTCTTTTGTGCTTCTCAATCTCTTTCTGGGTGCTCCTTACTTTCTTGGTTGGCTTCCTTTTTTCAGTGTTTCTACTTCCATTCGGAGTTTGTTTGTTTCTCCCACTAGTTCTTTCAGGAGTGGTCAGTCTGTTCCTTTATGTCTTTCTGAAGTTTGTCATGGTATCCCTCTAGGTCCTTGTTTGAGTTTATTCATTCTCTCTCTTTAGTTCCATGACTTCTTCTTTATTTGTCTTTAATTCTCTGCGTATGTCGGCAATTATTCGTCTAAGCTCTGGTCCTTGGGTCTCCTCCAAGGGAATCCCAATGTGGCTATCTCCTCCGGTTTTGGTAGGGTCCCTGTGTGGGGAAGTAGCCCTGTGCCTTTCCCATGGTGTCCCTTAGTCGTGTCCCTGCATAATGGGTGATAGAAGAGAGCTTGGCAGCAGACTACAAGACATAGGGTAGAAAGACTTCCTAATCAGACAGCAGCTGCAGCACGAAATATGGTCAACAATTGACAAATGGGGAACCGCCATTAAACTCGAAAGCGTCTGTACATCAAAGGAAGCAGTAAAGGAAGTGAGGAGAAGACCCATAGTGGAGGAAACTTCACAGCAGATACATCTGACAAAGCATGAATTTCCAGAGTATACAAGCTACTCAAAAAAAAACAAAGAAGAAAGAAACAAATGATCATTCAAAAGAAAGGGAGCAAAGATCCATGAATGAGACTATCACAGAGGAGGAGTTAGAATGGAGAGAAACATCTAAGAAGTGTTCAACACTCTCTGATAATTAAGGAAATGAAATTAAACCACTCTGAGATACCACCTTACTCCATTAAGAATGGCTAGGATCAGAACGAAGTGAACAACCAAGTGCTGGAGAGGTTGTGGGAAGGGGAACACTCATCCATTGTGGTGGGAATGTAAACTTTGGACAACCAGTATGGAAAATGTGGAGAACCCTTAGAAGACTCCAAATGAGCCTTCCATTTGACCCAGTCAGTCATACCACTTCTGGGTTATACCCAAAGGATTTATCCTACTGCAAAGATACAGCACAGCTATGTTATTGCAGCTCTGTTCACAAAAACAAAAAGTTGTCTGGAACCAATCCAAGTGCCCTCAACTGATTAGTGGAATAGAGAAAATGTGGTACATGTATACAATGGAAGACTATGCAGCAGTAAGAGGGACAACTCTGAAATTTGCAGGGAAAATGGATTGGAGCTGGAAGACATTCTGTTAAGTAAGTAACACAGTCCCAGAAAAACAAACGAGAATGGTGTCCCTCTATGGTGGATGCTAGTACCAACAACCCCAGATATAAAGATTTCTCCATGGAGAGAGGAGGCATGTAAAAGAACAACAGAAAAGCTGCATCAGAAATGGACTTGGAAATGGAGTGAAGTGGAGGGGGGATGGTGGGGAGGGACACGGTGTTATTCGATTTAAGACAATATTTAATTGAACATGAGCTCAGGCAAGTGACCCAGTTTCGGCAAGCTTGGAACGCGCTCTGAACATTAAAAGGAAGAAAAGCCTCAGATTGCCATAAACATCGAACCCTCTGTGGATCCTACATGTAACAACTAGTTAGAATGAGTCCTAATGAAACTTAAAAAGCACCTTCTAGGTGCCACAAAGGTTCTGATAGAGAGACTTCCTTGCCTTCCCCCACATAGACAAGGGGAAATATGACAATGATGAGGTCGCTCCCCAACTGTAAATTTTTGGGAGGACAAACTGATGTAGAGGTGATCTCTTATAAACCCGGTAAACTACCTTGCTTTCTTTAATTGACTACAAAACATGGGAACTGTGGAAGGGATTACTCTCTGTTTAGGAACCAATATTATATAATACTAAAGTCCTAGTGCTATGCATTCAGGCAAAATCTATTGAAGAATGAGCTCTGACCATCAGCAATTGGATTTCTAGCCAGTGGATGTTGGCCAGGGAGCAAGGCCCCACAAAAGGTAAAGGGCTCCTTGCCTCTAGTTTGGGATACAGCGACAGAGGAGAGGCAATAAGACCCTGCTGCCGAAGACCTGACGTTAACATGGGATGGATGTATTGAGCCACACATGCCAAGTGTACAGATGGCCTCTGGAATGCCAGAAGTGTTATCCAAAGTCCACTAAACCAATAAAGCAAATATGGGGCTCCCTGAGACAAGCAAGAAAACTCCACCGTCAGCACCAGATACACCTCACCTGCCGGGAAATACTGTGCAGACAAGATGCAGCCATGTGCCTGTATATCCAAATCTAATTGTATATGGACTCTCCCCTTGGGGAAATCACCATGGCGATGGATGTCCCACAAGCTTACATCCTCTACATGTTTAGATGTTATAAGCCACAGAAAAACCTGTCATGTTTAACAGGGGGAAAATTGTAATTCATAGGATTAAGCATTCCAAACATGTGTCCCATATGCTAATAACCTCATAAACTATGAGTGCTGCTTAAATACCTATATTTATTGGGCTCCTTGTTCTTCATTAGTAGGAATCGAAAGGTTATTCCTGGACAAACTGTCAGCCATGAAAGGAAACAAGCCAGAATTGACCAGAGGCCAAATCAACAGCGCCAGAGAGAGTGGACTGTTTGTACCTCTCATCCACCTGTGCCCCTTTTCTAAGGCCTAGGGAACAACCTGCGGAAGAGGGGGCGTGGTAGAATGTAAGGGCTGAGATTGGGGTGGAAGGTGAAACTACAGCAAATGTAGTACTGGAAACTCATTTGATCAACTTGAGTGAACAAACAACCCGCTGTCACCCCCCACTGGATGTGGGGCTGTAGGTGTTTGGGGCACAACAGCCTGCAAACTAGTTTCATACAAGAAGATGCTTGTACCTCCCATGGATTATCACTTATAGCTAAAAATGAAAAAAAAATCTGAGAGAAAGATGCAGGACAGTTATGGCAGAATGCATGATCTGGGATGGGGTGGGGGTGGGGGGGAGGGAAAGGGAAATAAGCCTGACCTGAATTGGAAAAAATGTATGAAATGCACAAAGCATCAATAAAAATTAATTAAAAAAAAAATAATCGTGGACATGTAACAAATTTGACATACGATTGCTTGTTAGAAAGTTCCCTAGAAAATTCAAAACTTGGAAATGCTTAATGGCTATGAATGCAGTTTAGGATATTGGGGTCCATTTTATTTCTTCCTTTTTCCATATTGTATTTAAACAGCACTTTTTTTGATTATCAGAAATAGAATTACCCTTTAAATTCATACTATTGTAGATTTCTTACTGTGGATTTTAGTGGAAGTATTCACATTGCTTCAGTCATCTCCAGGGAAAACTGTTTAATATGTCTAAGGGTTTATTTATAATCCTTACCAAACAATAATGTATATCTGTGCATGCATGTAACCTTGACTAAGTTACATAAATCCCTGAGCTTGTTGCCCCATTAACTATGATTACATAAAAATGCTTAAATCAGCTGGTATCTTGATGTCCATTCTACCTATGATATCTTCTATCACATGACTCTATAAAACTACACAATTTAAGGGATATGAGGTTTTCTTTAACATTTCTAGGAGACAACTTGCTGTATGTCTCTATTCTTTAAAGAAAAACATTTTAATTAAACTTTATATACTTCACAAAGAGCATCTCCATCACATGTATGCCTTCTTCCCTCAGAAATGTATTTTCTTGGTGTTTCTGAGACAAGGTATCCCTGTAGCTCCAGCTGGCCTGGAACTTACTCTATAGACCAGGCTGTCCTTGAACTCACAGAGATCCAGCTGCCTCTGTCTCCTGAGTGCTGGGATTAAAAGCCTGAGCCACACTGCCCATTCCAGAAATGTATTTTTAATGAACTTGTTCTCAATAGTTTTATTCATGTACATGACACATTCTGGTCAAGCTGATCCCTCCACTGTCTCTCATTCTTCAATCACCATCTGCCCTCCCTCCTTCCACCAAGTCCTCATTCCACTTTCATGTCTTCATGTTTGGAGTTTTTGTTTGTTTTTTACTTTGTTTTATTTTGTTTCGCTTGTGTCCTGCTAGGTTTACCTAGGACTTCTTGCATTGGCCAGGGTGTAAAGCTATCCACTGGAGCATGAATAACTCACCAATGTATACACAATTGAAAACAATCACTTCCTTCTGTCCCATCAGCCCTCAACTGCAATTATTTGTTTATGGCATGGCTGCGTCCCTTGTGCACTTCCCCCTTTTCATAACTGAATGGTCACTGGATCAGTCTTCTATCATTTTCCCACAGGTACTGTAAGTAAAAATAAAATGTCCATGTCATGAACCAAGAAAGTATAAGGAAGCACATTTGTATCACATCTCAGAAGTTAATTTACAGGAGTTTGGTGTGAATAATATAGTAATGTCATAAGTATTTTAAAAACTTTATTGCATTGGATGCCCTAACCAAGTATACCAAAAGCACTGCCTTTTATGCACTCAAATTTTCTTTACTATCCTTGTCACTTTGAAGCTCCTATTGTAATTGTTGTTGATTTACCTTTATTTACTTTGCAGGTGCATGCATCCCTCCATGCGTCTGTGTGTGTGTGTGTGTGTGTGTGTGTGTGTGTGTGTAAATGCACACTCACTGGAGTATGGGGGAGGGAATGCACATAGCATGATGTGCATGTGTGAACGTCAGAGGACAACTTCCATGAACTGGTTCTGTCTTTCCACCATGTGTGCAGCAGCAATCTATCGCAGGTCCTCAGGGTTAGCTACAAGTGCCTCTACATGAAGAACTGCCTTGATGGGCCTGATGGGAAGGTTGAGGATATGTGCCATTTTCAGAAAAAAATTTAAAACGTTGTGATGAAACAAATAAGAAATTAAAATGATTAATGTAATAAGACATAAAAGATGGCATTTATGGCTATTTTAAAATTTCTTGAAAAAAATTCAGATAAAGATAATATATGACAAGAAAATAACAATGTTTATAATATAAAAATTATTCAGATATCATGAAGTAGTTCATGAAATTCCAGGTCATAGTAAAGCTATAACTCATTAAAAGGAGGAAGTAAGCCAGGTGTGGTGGAACACGCCTTTAATCTTAGCACTCAGGAGGCAGAGGCAGGTGGACCTTTGTGAGTTCAAGTCCAGCCTGGCCTACAGAGTGAGTTCCAGGACAGCTGGGGCTACAAGGAGACCTTGTCTCGAAAAGACCAAAAATAAAAAAAAAAGGAGGAAGCAAACTTTGAATAGAAATAATGAATGTGGTCTTAAATTATTTGATGATTTAGTTAATGAGGAAAGAATAAAATAGCCACATGAGGAAAATGTTTAAACGTAAATTTCTTTCTGACTCTATGTGAATGATTTACATTACTAAAACAACATAAAACTAAGCGTCCATCAATAAACAAAAGGAATTGATGACAAGCAGGATGTGTACTGTCTATTCTAAGATTTTTTGTAGCTATGAATACACAGAACAAACAACCTGAAATGCCCTTGACAAATGAAAAATATTTTTCAGAGTTTTTCCAAGTTTTCCAACAATCCTTAAATTAAATACAATTTTGAAAATGAGTTATGATATACCCACAAGACACAACTTACTGCAAAGATACATGCACAGCTATGTTTATTGCAGCTCTGTTCACAATAGCAAAAAGCTGGAACCAGCCCAGGTGCCCTTCAACTGATGAGTGGATAGAGAAAATGTGGTACATGTATACAATGGAATACTATGCAGCAGTAAAGAGGGACAACATCATGAAATTTGCAGGTAAATGGATGGAGCTGGAAGACATTATGTTAAGTGAAGTAACACAGTCCCAGAAAAACAAACGACAAATGGTGTCCCTCATATGTGGATGCTAGTACCAACAACCCAGATATAAATATTTCTCATGGAGAGGGATGCATTAGTAAATAGAACAACAGAAAGATGCATCAGCAAATGGACTGAAATGGTGCATGGAAAGGGGGGATGGGGTGGAGAGGGACCACGGGTGTATATTCGATTAATACATATTTAATTGAACGTGAGTTCAGAAGTACCCAGTTTGGCCTAGACACGCTACAGGACACATGGTGTTTTAGGACTCTTAGTAAAAGTAAAACCTGTGTATCATTAAACAACATTGGTTTACAGAAATCTGATAAAAATGGTAATGGCATCTGAATTAAAAGGAAGATATAATTCACTGTTGCCCACATTTGCTTTACATAAAAATCGTAGTTAGAGCAAGAAACTTTGGGATTTACACATACAATATTCTCTATAATTTCCTGTGTACAGTATCACCTTGTGCATTCTCTTTAAGACTGGATTTAATGTAAAAATTAAGTTTGCTTCCCAAGTTAATCCACTTATATAGTCACCCAAAACAACATGGTGGAATTTGATGAAAATCCTGTGCCTTGACTCCACCCTATAGTCATGTATAAACAACTGTCTTCTGGAGACTCATACGCTAAATAAAAAATGTGGGGGATAACAGAAGACATGAAACACCTTTTTTCATCCAAAACCTTGCAATCCACATTTTTAAAAACTAACTACTGGGAAAGGATTTGTTTTCCAACAGGAACAACAATCACCAACATTTAAGGCTGAGAAAGAGACAATAGATACAGGTATGCCATTGAGATAGGATGTACCAAAAGTGCATACGGAATAGGCTGATCCCGACTGAACATTCAAAGGAAGAAAAGCCTCAGATTGCCATAAACATCGAACCCCTCTATGGATCGTACATGTAACAACTACTTCTAAACCAAAATGAGCCTAATGAAACTTACCTTCTAGGTGCCACCAAGGTTCTGATATGAGAGACTTTTCTTGCCTTCCCCCCCCTAGAACAAGGAGAAAATTGATGATGATGAGGTCGTTCCCCAACTGTAAATTGGGGACAACAATTGTAGAGGTAATCTCTTAAAAAAAAAAAAAAAACTGCTTCTTTAATTGACTACTAGACATGGGAAACTGTGGAAGGGATTACTCTCTGTTCAAGAACCAAATATAATACTAAAGTCCTAGGGTCTGCACTCAGCCAAATATCTTAATACAGGAGCTCTGACATCAGCAATTGATTTTCTACCAGGTGGATGTGGCCAGGGGATCAAGGCCCCACAAAAGGTCAAAGGGCTCCTTGCTCTAAGTTGGGATACACCAGGAGGAGAGGCAATAAGACCCTGCTGCCGAAGACCTGACGTTAACATGGGGGTGATGTATTGAGACCACACATGCAAGTGTGCCAGATGGCCTCTGGAATGCCAGAGGTGTTACCAAAGGTCCACTTAAACCAATAAGCAAATATGGGTCTCCCTGAGTCAAGCAGGGCTCCTCGTCAGCACCAGCTACACCTCACCTGCCTGGAAATACGTGCGAGCAGAGGCAGCCATGTGCCTGTATATCCCAAAATCTAATTGGGCATGGCTCTCCCCTTGGAGAATAACTCCATGGCTGATGTCCACAAGCTTACCTCCTCTACAGGTTAGGAGATGTTATAAGCCACAGTAAGACCCTGTCATATTTAACAGGGGGGAAAATTGTAATTCATGGATTAACATATCCAAACATGTGTCTATGCTAAAGTAACTCCATAAACTATTAGTGCTGTTTAAATACCTATATATCTAATTGCCTTGTTCTTCATTAGTAGGATCGAAAGGTTATCCTGGACAAACTGTCAGCCATGAAAGGAAACAGCAGAATTGAACAGAGTCCAAGTCAACAGCCCAGAGAGAGTGGACTGTTTTACCTCTCATCCACCTGTGCCCCTTTTCTAAGGCTAAGGAACAACCTGCGGAAGAGGGGGGTGGTAGAATGTAAAGGCGCGAGATTGGGGTGAACGGTGAAAATACAGCATGTTATACTGGACAACTCATTTGAATCAACTCGATGAACAAACAACCGCTGTAACCCCCACTGGATGGTGGGGCTGTAGGTGTTTGGGTGGCACAACAGCCTGCAGACTAGGTTTGCATACAAGGATGCTTGTACCTCCATGGATTATCACTTATAGCTAAAAATGAAAAAAAAAAACTGAGAGAAAGATGCAGGACAGTTATGGCAGAATGCATGATCTGGGATGGGGTGGGGGTGGGGGGGGAAGGGAAAGGGAAATAAGCCTGAACTGAATTGGAAAAAATGTATGAAATGCACAAAGCATCAATAAAAACTAATTTAATTAGAAAAAAAGTAAAAATATAAAAAGGCAAAAAAAAAAAAGAAAATGAGTTATGAAACATAAAAGTGCTATTCCAAGTTATTGAAAAGATTAAACTAAGATTAATTGTACTGTGATAAATCCTGACTTGCCTTTATTCTCTCTATAGAATACATTATAAAATCATTTTCATATTTACAGGAGAATCTGATTATAGAAAAGAAGCATAAATTATGTATGTATAAGACAGGTAATAAAATTTTCTTCATAATTTTGCTGATTTTGCTCATATTTTTATATTTGACAGATTTTTGAAAAAAAATTTTCAATAAAAAATTTTATAATTCACAATATATTGTTCGTATTTAATTGTCATTAAAACATTTTAAGTAGAATCTCCAAAATGTAGATCTGAAATGGTATTTTCTTTTCTGTCAAGAATTTTGATTGAAAAAGATGTGAAAATTTATGACAGCCTTATATATTAAACCAGGTTAAAAGTGTGTGTGTGTGTGTGTGTGTGTGTGTGTGTGTGCATTTGTAATTGTTTTCGTTCAATGTTGGTGATTCTTTGAAAAAATTTGTAAAGACAAATTGTTGGAAATAGTTTAATGCTGCATTTAAACTATGAAAAGCAAAATAAAATAAAAATAAAAAAGCGTGTCATATACTACGTTTTTCACTTTAGAGCAATTGAAGCTGCTCTTGTAGAAATCTGTCCTCTGAGCATGACTTGGCTTTTACCATCTTGAGCTGACGTAACTGAGATTACCCAGAAGAAACCCTCCCAATTTTGCAACTACTGTCATTTCCTGTGGAACTGGAGATGGCTTTTGAGTCTCTGGTGGCTTAGGTGGATCACTTGGCTCAAAAGTAACATGAATCCCTTCCTCCTCCTAGAGAATATGCAAATGCTTAATAGATGGGAGGATGGAGACTTTGAAACTATACCTGTCTGCAAATTGCCTGTGTTCCTGTTAGTAAACCCTTAGTGAAAGCATGGGTTTGTCAGGCTAGATTCAGAATCATTTCTTTGATCTAACATTGCCTTCTCTATCTGGGTGACTAGAAATAGACTCTCTAAGCAAATCACATAACAGCTGTTTATAACAAAAAGTTGTTCAAGATTCGGAATTTTTGTTGGGCGAGGTGGTGCAACCCTTTAATCCTAGCACTTGGGAGGCAGAAACAGGTGGATCTCTATGAGTTCAAGGCCAGCCTGGTCTACAGAGTGAGTTTCAGGACAGCCAGAGCTACAGGGAGACCTTGTCTCAAAAAGACCCCCTGCCAAAAAACATCGTGATTTTATTATGCAGTATAAGCTGAAAGTTTGAAAGCTAAGAAATGTCACCAAGCTAAGATATGCTCACAGCTTAGCTTGCCATAATAATTAGTACTGCTTAAATGCCTGTACATCTAATTGCTTGTGCTTTGTTAGTATGACTAAAAAGGTATCACTGGATAAGCTTTCAACCCATGAAGGGAAACAACCTGAACAGACTAGAGTCCAAAATGACAACTCCAAAGAAAATAGACTGTTTTCTTCTCACCCACTTGTGCCCCTTTCCCAAAGCCTAGGGAACAAATTGCAGAAGAGGAGGTGTGGTAGAATGTAAGGTCTGTGGAGAGATATGGGTGAATCATGAGACTACAGCAATATAGGCTGGACTTCTAATTGGTCAACGTGCCTGTGCATACAAGCATCACCAACTGGACTATGGGAACCTTGGGTTGTTCAAAATTTGGACATAGATACTTGCAAAATGCACCAATTACCTAACTGTATGGCAAACTGAGTAACATCAATGTTATCTGAAAACAACTGTGTTATTATATTGTAGAATCCCTTAAAAAATAAACAAATAAATAAAACAAAACAAAAACAAAACAAAAAAAGAATATTACTAAGAAAAAAAGATATGACATATCACATGTCAATGAAAAACAGTTATCACCTCTAAAATAATGAGAGATATTTATTGTAGATGTAAATATGAATGGCCATGACCTAAGAACATTGCTATATAAGGTTTTCCTAGTTACAGAGCAAAAGCAAACAAACACATAAAATGAAGCATTTTCAAATACTTCGTGGTAAACAAAATGTAAGAAAATAGTTGCTCTAGGTCTCAGGTACTATCTGATATCATTCTTAGGTAGTTGACTGCTGGGATGTACTGATCTGTTAATACATTTCAAAGGCTTCAACTGATAATCGTAATGATGTTATATAAGACAGAGAGGTGGGCAATGAATGTCTGTTAAGGGTAATAAAGTTGGAACAAGATCATTTATTTGCCTCTGGATCTGCATCATTCCAACTCTCCACAATCAGAGTTCTAAATCATTCTAGCACAATCTTTAATGCAGACGCGAGTTTTCCTTCTTCATAAGTGTAGTGTGTTTATTTTAAATAATATCCGTGCTTCCAAATTTACTTTTCTAGAAACGATTATTGAATCTTTTAAACAAGAGAATTAATTCTTATCTGTATTCCAACAATGAATAAAAGCAGCATAAGACATGACAAATATAGTCTCTCAGTCCTGTTCTACCATAATGTTAGGGCTATATATATATGAAGAAAAGTGCCTAGGATATACTATGTAAGTATTTGGGCTTTCTGCTAATTCATTTCATCAAGGCTTTAAATCAGTGTGCATTCGTTCCATTTTTCTTCTCTTATTTTTCGTTATCATTCTTATTTTCCCTTTTGAGATGCTGTCTCACTAAATAATTCTAGCTGGCCTTGAACTCATAATGTACAGTGGAATGATCTCAAACTTGCAGCATTACTTCTGTTTCTGCCTCTCAAATGCTAGGATTATAGATGTGTGCCACCACACACAGTCAGACTTTTATTTTAGTTATATACCACACTAAAACTAAAACAAAACAAAACAAAAAAACGGTAAAACCTCACTTCAGAAGCTTTTATATGAATATATGATACTCAAGAGCACTAGAATTTTTCATATGTCTTCATTTAAATTGTGACTCAATTGGTACACTTAATAATGCTATTAGAAAAACACTATATATTGGCCCACCACTAATATTTATGGGACCTGGAGTAAGACTACAAATAAAGGTGCTATCATAAAATATGTACAAATACTTACAATTATAAAACAATCTAATTAAAATGTCATCATAGGGGCAAAATTTTAATATATGTACAAAGTCATGAAGTTTATATTACTGAAAATTGGCAAATTGGCAAAATATCAAATCCGTGATGTTTACTCAGAAATACTTATATTAATAATAACCACCTAATAGTATAATATAGTATATTATATATAAATTTTATTTTATTCCACAATATGAACTTGCTTTGATTTCAGTAAACAATCCTGCTGTTATAATTGTTTTATATGTTGTATTTCATATTTATTATGCAAGAACTGAAAACTAAAATATTACTGGGCTCAAAGTCTACAAACTTGGATAACTTTTGCATCAAAATATAAATTAAAAAGAAATATATAACATTTAAAAATTGAATTTGTTGTTTATGTATAGTTGCAACACAATTTTACATTTCAAATATTCATTTATTGCACCTAATACATACTAAAATATAAAATAAATTATGCAAGAAACATTAAATTTTATTAGACTTATAAATACATACTATAATATTTTCAATAAAGTATGCAGTATTCTATTATTTAATAATATAAATCAATGTTTCATTTAATATGTGCAATATCCATAACTCCACATTTTTTAATTTAAGATTTAGATGAATTATTTAGTAAGTGCAAAATATTCCTGTGCTGCTATATGTGAATGCCACACTAATATGTGAATGTTTCCAAATCCATAAATTTGAGCATCAACTGAATTAAGAAAACAAGCACTTAAAATTTCCTGGAATTTGTATTTCATTTTTCAATAATCTACTATGTTTACTCTACCTGAAGAAAAGGACATTATTATCTAATTTTTATTAAGGTTATTCAAATAAGAACAACACCAAGATCATAATAGATATACTAAACACAAATAAAACTCATATGAAAATAAATTTCACTCAAAATGAGATATATAAGGTACATAGCATATGCAAACCTATTCAGCTGACTGATAATGAAATTAACGATTATGAGGGTAAATTATTCTTTCTCATATTAAATTAGAAATGTATTTCAACTATATTTCTTGAAAATTTGGTAATGGGGAGCATGTGGAGAAACTGGAATAGTTCTACTTTTCTTGTGGCAAAAGAAATATAAATAAATATCAAGGAACAGATAATTTCACATATCCTTTCTTTCAATAATGTCACCCAAAGAATTACTGTGAGAAATTTATTAAAAATATTTTTAAACACCTACCTAGAAAGATGCATGTACTCATACATATAAAATTAAAACAACTGGAGAAATTAATGGTCCCATTTAGGGTAAACAGTAAGTAAGTTATACTATACCAAATATTAAAACATCCATTACAAATGGTAAACACAAACTAAAGCAAATGAAGAAAATATTTCCTAAGTGAAGAAACAGTACAAAATTGAAGGCACAGTATGCTTAAGTGATGTAAAATATTCACATATGGCTAAAGACTTTCCAGAGAACAGAGGATTAAAAATAGATGAGAAAATATGTGCATTTTTCTTTTCTAATTTTGACAATGTAACTGATTTCTTTTTCACTTCCATCTATATCCAGCTCACATGCCTATTACTTCCACGCATCTCTATAATCCATATCAGTCGTGAAAACATCCTGCTTCTTTACTTTCTTTCATAACTTCTTAACAAAATGCCTAACACCATATAAGACTGGATATACACAGTACTGTCACTTGTTTGGCCACAGATAAAGTGTTTACTACTACCAGAGGAAAGAAAAATAGTATTTGGGAAGGACTCTAAATAAATGGTCAATATATTCTGTTGGCCTCTTCTTTTTCTGGGTATTTTATCATCATAAATTATACTTTTCTCAGTTTACACACCAATGTCTTACAATGAATAGTTTTAAAGCACTCCTATGTTGTTTTAAATATTTGAGCACTTTTAAACTCTTTAACCAATTTTATCAGATTTTTCAGGGAAAATTCTGGCCTTTTATTAAGAATTCTCTCAAATTCTGTATATAGTACCAGAAATCCTGATGTATCAAAATTGTGCATTCTATACTCTCAGCAATTGGGAGGTTGAGGAGTGATGATCTAAGTTCAACCTGGGATACATAGAGATTTGCAAGCAACCTGAGATTAGAAAATCCCGGCTAGAAAAAAAAAATACAATAAGTAAATAAAGAAGAAATTCCAAAATAGATGATCATTGTGAGACATGCTTGTAATTCCAGCATTCAAGTAGTAGACATAAGGTTAGGATTTCAAGGTCATTCTCAGCTACATAATAAACTTGAGGCTAGCTTGAGCTACATGAAATTTTGCCTCAAAAAAGAAAGAAAAAGAAAATATACATAATGAGTAAATGAATACACATGAGTCAAAGATATATCACAATGTAGTCACTAAGAATATCGACTCCAGTTTCTGGACAGATGGCTCAGTGGTTAAGAGCACTGCTTATTCTTGCAGAGGACCCATCTACAACTCCATTTCCAGGGGAACCTAACGTTCTCTTCTGACCTCTGAGGAGATGGCATGACAGGGGGGCACTTAAACACATGCAGGACATACACTCATACACATAAACTAAAAATAATAAATTAGAAAAAGTTTAAGAGAAGAATATCAACTCTAGGGGTTTGGAGAGTTGGCTCAGTGGTTAAGAGGTTTAGTTTGCAAAGGACACATGTTCACTTCCAAAAAACAACAAGGAAACTAACAAACATCCATAACTCTAGTTCCGGGGAACCCAACATCCTCTTTTAGCTTCCCCATGTATTCCACACATGTGGTACACTTTCAAACATGCAGATAAAACACCCATAAAATAAATGTAAATTTAAAAAGAAACTTTAATTGAAAAAAGAATGTGGACTCTAAAACTCAACTGTCTATGTCACTTTTTATCTACAAATTGAGAAAATGTATTTATTTCTTCATCAGTGATATAGTGATAACAATAGTTTCATATTAGGTTATTAAAGTAATACAAGAATATATACGTGTGCATGTGTGATAATCATATGTGGCATATAAAAAAATTAATAGGGCTGTGGGGAAAGTGCGGCCATTAAAGGCTGAGGCTAAGAACCACAAAAAAATGAATTAATAAATTTTACATATTATTATTTGAACTCATCCTTTCTGCCTTTCAGTTTTATGACAATGCATACATACCCTTCTACATTGAACTGTAATTAGATTTCAATAACTCATGACTACTGAAGAACATTATCCAGTGAAATTTCCTTTTTATTACTATATTTTCAACACTTTTCTTCTATAGAGACAAACTTTCATCAATATTTAAATATGCTTCAATATTTTCCCTTTATATCTAAATTCCTCAAAATAATTTTCTCTACAAATCATTCTCAGGCTAGAGATTAATTTTGAGTTGAGTAAAAGTCAGGTTAAAAGATTTCTGAGCCAAAATCAAATGTGAGACAATGAGGAATATGGAAAAGCTGCATTTATAGTAATATTTCAGGCAATGTTTAGTCCATTTCCAAACATGGATCTTGACCTCTTACAGGTTTTACTTTCAGACATATTTAACTGGGCAATTTACCATCAGCATCAAGGTTGAGTTTGGGGTACTTATTTTGTAGCATCACTTCTTTCATCTCCATTACCTTAGAGAAAAAAATTTTGTGAATTTTTACCTTACACATTGGATAGATATGATTTAAAGAAAAACAAACATAACTACAAATAGCCCATGACATTCAAAGCACAAAAATAGAAACAACCTTCCAGAGCTACAGATAAGTAAAAGCAATTAGAATGCATAATAACTAGGTACATAATAACTAGTTAAGACATAGACTCTGGTTTAATAGTCATTTGATTGAACACTATACTACAGAATGGGAAAATAATGCTTTCATTCTCATAAGTCTATCAGTTTATATATGTATAAGTATTTTTATCATTCTCTGAAAAAAATGTGGGTATCAAGTTAAAATATATTTTGACATGTTTAAGAACCTGTAGAAAACCTATCTCAAGCAGACTAATGAGGCTGTAGATATCTATCTATTCAAGTATTTCTCATTATGACATTTTCTCATTAAATTCTAGTAGTTTTTCATGCACTATGGGTATGGGTCTCATGTTGGATATGTATGTATATATGCATGTATATGCATATAATATATACATATACATATATCATTTCTTGCACAGTAAATAGGTTATTTTCTTTTCAAATAGATGCTTTTGATGAAGAAATCTTAGTTTAAATATACTCCAATGGAAAATTTTTCTTTCTATTTTGGATAATTTTATGTTAAAACAATTTTCCTCCTTCAAAGTACAAACATGTTCTGCATTTAATGTAAATGTGCTTTAAATTTGAGATACATTATTATATATTAGCTTTTCTGAAATTAAATTTTTCTATAGCAGTGATTCTTACATGAATCATTCATAATAGTTCCTTACAGTTGAAAATTAGTGATGAGTTCAAATAGCCTTTGTTTATCTGAATTGTGTCTATTGGTATTTAGCTTGACTAAAATAAATGAGAAATAATTAAAATATTTATTAATTCTGTTAAAGTAAAAAAGTGTTAATAAACTTGATTTTTTTGTGTAACCTGTTAATAACCTTAACATATTTTGAAACCTAAACATATCACTTCAAATTATAACTTTCCAGAAATTTCCCATATAGGTACATGATCAACTTATGATGCAAAATGTGTTCAGTAACTTCTAAAGTGCCATAGTCTTTAAAAATTTTAACAGTGTTCCAAAGTTTCAGTACAGAGAAGACTCAGGCATTCTCTTGCTGTGACTTCTTAGACAATAAAAAGTTTACACACTTTCCGTATACAATGGCACAGAATAAATATTCCAATTTCAAAAGGGAGAAATGGGAGTATGGTAACAAATATTGAGACAAAATGGAAACCAAAACGCAGCAAGACTAACACCAGATCCTGCCAATTTTAGCATCTGGGGTTTGTTTGTCGTGACATAATATAGACTTTAAAAGCTTAGGTGACCCCACTCCTGCTCTGCTGCCTGTAGCACACATTAACTATTTCTAAGGTGAGTTCCATTCTGTGCCTACAACCATCTTCTACAGGTGCGCCATGGACCTGGCTTCTCCAATATCTTGGGATGTCTGCTGTATATCTTAGGCTTCACATTCACAATTTCACAGAATGGCCTTCCAGGGCCTCCATTAAGGAACCTCAACCCTAAAACACTGATGACGAAAACCAACTTGGGAAGAAACGGTTTATTTACTTTTCATCTCACAGTCTGTCACTGAGTGAGGCAAAGGCAGGAACCTGGAGGCACAAGCTGAAACATAAATCATAGAGTAATGCAGCTTCCTGACTTGTTTCCTGCATCTTGCTCAGCTACGTGTCTTATAAAATCCAGCCTCACCTGCAGAGGAATGGCACCCCAACCCCCAAGTAGGCTGAGACCTCCTACATTATTACCAAATAAGAAAAAGATATGGACTAAGGCCATTTTGATGGAAGCAATTTCTTAATTGAGATGCCTTCTTCACAGGTGACTCTAGTTTGTGTCAAGTTGACAAAAACTAACCAGTACAACTAGCCTTACTGGCTCTCTGAAACCATTGGGCAAGACTCCTTGACTACCTAAATCTTATAACATTTATTCCTGGAAATCCATTATCATGTGGAGTATTCTGCTAAATTCTGCTGCCAATGCTAGATGGACTCTGGTCTTTGAGCCACAACTGTAGAGATGCCTGGGTGACTTGATGGCTCAACCTTCAATATCTTTTTATGGGCAGTTGTCTTTGAGTTGGATATTCCTTATGCAAAATCTCAGTTCAGGCTTTCTCATTTCAAATAAATTTGTCTTTTTAAAAGTTGGAACCTTTGCTAGGTGAAATCCTTACCACCTGGAAGTTTTTTTCTGTTTTCTCAATGAAGACAAAAACATTTCTCTTGAACAAATACAGATGCTTTGTTCACTGCACTGCCCTTGGTTTCAATTTGAAATTTGCTCACACTCTTTACTAAATTTCACATTTTTAACGTGTCTTCATTCTTTCTAACTGTGGATCTGCAAAAAGAGCAATGAAGAAGTATAGCCTAAATGTTCCTCTGTCTTGGAATTTCTTCCACCACAGAAATTAGTACACTACGTTTGAAATCAGCTTCATGTAAATTCTCAGGACATAACCCGATTCTCTGTCAGAATACCACAGAAAGAGCACCTAGTCCCATCACAGAGTCGGTATTTGTATCTGTATCTCATGAGGTAATTATCCCCTTTCTACTTTCTTCTCTG
The DNA here is from genome assembly GCA_009823505.1 of Rhizomys pruinosus. Classification (NCBI taxonomy): domain Eukaryota; kingdom Metazoa; phylum Chordata; class Mammalia; order Rodentia; family Spalacidae; genus Rhizomys; species Rhizomys pruinosus. The sequence continues at coordinate 3,057,617 of VZQC01005228.1, forward strand.
AATTCTGGTCTTCCAAGCTTACACCAGAACAGCCCATTTAACTCTGCTTACAACCTTAGAGGTCTTTTCTAGCCCAGAGTTACAAAGTCATTCATATTTCTTCCACAAACCAGTTCCAAATATCTAGGAAACACTTTTTTGCATTTGTCAAAGCAATGATCCCCTTCTCAGTACCATTTTTGTATTATTTACTTGTTTTCTTGCTGTGACCAAGTGGTCAAGAAGCAACTTAGTGAAGGGAACAGTACGTAGGAAGCAATGAATATACATGCTCAGTTCCCTTTTTATTCTGTCTGGAACCTAGAATGGGTCTTTTATCTCAGTTAACCTAATCTAGATAACCACCCCAGATGTGCTCTGTATCTTTGTTGGTTGTAAAGGTAACTAGCACAAATTAGAATAGCCTGATTAGAAAGTCTCATCTGTAGAAGTGTCCCAATTGCTTTTCCTGACATGGGAAGACCTCCACAAAATCTAGGCAGCGCCTACTGGTAGCAGCCCAGATGAAAAGGACATGACAGAAGGTAAATTACTCTCCTTCTCATTGTCTGGCTTTCCCTCTTCCACTTAGTTAATGTATGGTTTTGTTACTGCTGCTGATTTCTTTGCTGGAATTGGAGCCAGTAATTCCAAGCTTCTGTCATTGACTTAGAACCTGTGACTCTTCAGGAACTCTCTGGGTTTGGGTGCCAGATCATGACGGTTGAGGCTATCAGCCCTGTGGACTGAGCAAATAATAGTGTCTCAGACTTGCCAGCATGAAACAGCCACTGCAGGATTCCTCTGATAGCTGAAGCACTCAGCCTCAAGGATAGAGCAACTAGCAGGTTCTTAGCCCCATGTGTGTAATGCAAAGGTTATTAATATATTGAAGCAAAGTTGATTAATAAATTAACATGCGTTTATTGTGTCAGTTCTCTTCCTCTAGAGATCCCTGAATATTACACCCAGAGTATCATCTAATCTATATAATCCCCCACAAGCATGCCCAGATGTTTGTCTCCTAGGTGATTCTATATCCTGTCAAACTGACAATATTTACAATCAAATGTACTTCAGATATTTTTTCAAATATTTGTGAATTTTCTTGAATACTACATTTTATAAATAATCATTTTATGTCATTGCTTTTAAATTATGTTAAGATTTCTACAAGCAACTACTTAGGAAATACCTGGGGGGGCATGGAGGACCAAGGTGAATCTAGAACCTGGCAGAGTATATTCCCAGAAGATGATGTCCTGTAAGATAAATGAGACAAACCTGTGAGATACTGCATAATAATGAAATTGTCTGTACTATCAAGCCCTGGGGAACTGGGCCAGGCCTCTTTGGAGCTGCTTCAAGAATCTCTAGAGACCCATAGTTTATGGTTCAATGGGCACTAGTGTTTGTCAATGATATTTTTCCATATGCTGTCCAATTGTCCAAGCATGCTTTTAAAAAACACTGTTTACTCTGCTGCATTGCATGTCTTTTTTTTTTTTTTTTTTTTTTTTTTTTTTTTTTTTTTGTTTTTTTTTTTTTTTTTTTTTTTTTGGGTTTTTTTTTTTTATTTACTATTATTTATTTTTGTATGTGTATGAATGTATTGTCTGCATGCAGGTCTGTGCACCCATGTCGTGCAATGCCGCGGAGGTCAGAAGAGGGTCTCGGATTCCCCTGGAACTGGAGTCTTGACTAAAGAAAATAAGTTATGGCCAATTATAACTATATTGCTTGTTAGACAGAATGCCCCTCCAAATGTGGACAAGAACAAATATTTGGAGTTCATTAATAGTAAATATATTAATATTAAAACCCAGGGAATAATGCAAAAGAATAATTTAGATTATGATTTAGGATCCAGAAGAACTCTCCCAAGATACTCACCTGAAAAGCACAGGAAAAATGGCTGGAGCTAAGAAGACATCATGCTGAAGTGAAGAAACACAGTCCAGAAAAACAAACGACAAATGGTATCCCTCATCTGTGGAGGCTAGTGCCAATTAGCTAGTTTGTTCAGGTATTTTTTGTGCACAGCCCCTAGAGCTTTTGTCCAAGTAGTTGGGAGTGTTGCATATGGAAATCAACAACAACAGAAAGAAACTGCATAAAAGAAAACTGACTGAAACGAGTGTGAACTTCTGCTCAAAAACAGTCCAAACTTCTACATGAGAATTTTGAGAAGACTGAGAAAAGAGATTAAAAGCATTTTGGCATGAAATACATAAGCTCTGGTGGGGTGGTGTCGTGGGGGGGGGGGGGGGTCCGCCCTTACGCCCAGCGAAAGAAGACACAACATGAGAGCGATCTTCCTCAAGCAATTTATTCGGGTAACCTTACACCCGCTCTCTCCTCCTTCCCTTCCTGGTCTCAACAACCTATAAGGTATGTCACAACCAATCAACTTCCACAACGTGGGTCTCAAGGATAGGATATCACTATGCGGAACAGAGGGCTTCAGCAAGGCCAAATCAAATAAGGACATGTTTGCTTCATGGAGTGCTCACCCCCGTGGGGTGGGAGGCGGAAACCGGTGCCATCTTTGAGGTGCGGCACTTCGCAGCTCCCAACAGGGTGGGGGAATAGGGTGGGCACACGGGTCCTAGATACATATAATATATATATATAATATATTATATATAAATATATAATATATTATATATAGTCATATAAAGGCCTTAAATTAAAATATAAATATAAAAAAAAAAAAAAAGGGGTGGGGTGGGGGGGGAAGGGAAGGGATATATTGCCTGAAACTGAATTGGAAAATGATGTATGAAATACCAAAACATCAATAAAAAAAAAAACTCAAAAAAAAATCAGAGAGATGTTTTATTATATCAGAGTATCTAGTTAGGGCAGCTCTAGTCTATTCACACGTGGCCTTGATAGAACACTCAGTAAAGTTACACACTTTGGATGAGAGAGGAAGAGAAATGTGGCAGAAAAGAACTCCAAGAATGTTCTGGATTTGATTTTCAACTGCTTATGACAAAACACTCTGAACCAAGAGGAACAATGGAGAGAAAAGGATTATTAGCCCTTACACTTCAAAATCACAGTTTGTCACTGGAAGAGCCCAAGGTAGAAACTCAAAGCAGGGACGTGGAGGCAGGAAATGAAAGGACAGGCCATAGAGGAATGCTGGTTTCTGGCTTGAACACCTTGCCCATGCTCAGCCTTCTTTCTTATATAATTACAGAAAATCTTGCCCAGGTGCGGCAACATCCACAGTTGGCTGGGACCTCTTACATCAGTCAACAATCAAGGAAAAAATACCCACACAGACATGACCACACACCAGTCCAAAGGAGGCAATTCCTTAACTGAGTCTCCCTCAACCTCATTGTGTCAAGTTGACACTTACCAACACAAAGAGATTCCAACAATGAATAGGTTTCAATGCACCATTGCTCTAAGACTATTTTTGAAAATTATATAAAGATCTTTAAGTGCTAATGACAGTCCCAGATAACATCCAACTTTTAACCGAGAACCTGATTTTTTTAATAGCACCAAAATGAGTTTTCCAGACTTGGAAAAGCTTAGGGAAAAGATCTTTTCCTAGCAGACCCAGGGAGAAACAAATCCCTTTCAGTGTCTTAATTTTAGCCAAGTCCACCCAGAATTAAAAACACAGAAACTGAAATGAGAAATTGATGCTGTTTATAGCTGTTCAGTTTGTGATGGTTTGCTTAGATAGCAGTAAAAACTTATGTTCGCCCCGTATATGCTAGACATTTCCTCTCTATTATTAATTTGCCTAGAATTTTAGCATGATTAAATTATTTCCTCATCAGGATGATTATATGAATTGTCCACATGTTTTATTAATGTAATAATAATACTAAACTAATACTAAACTACTTATGGGTAACTTAATGATCTTTATTTAAATAAAATATATTAATTCCCTATTTTATGTATTAATGATTTTAGTCTGCTTGTATTCTATTATATTTGCACCTAGATGGCACAGACTGAAGTGGAAGTTCCCTGCCACACTCAATTCAGATTAAAAGAATTATTTTGGTTTTCTTTTCCTTTATATTTTTTTTAATTTTTTGATGCTTTTTATTGAGATGTTTGTTATAATTCAGCACATCAACTTATAATCAGTTTCAGTTAAGCACACATTTCACCCTTTTCCTTCCTCTATCCCACCCAGATCAATGTACTCTGCCAATAACCATCTTGATCATTTATTCAGTAAATTTTTTTTAAAGCTATAAGTGATAATCCATGAGTACAAGCATCCTTCATGCAAAACCTATCTGCAGGCTGTTGTGCCCAAACACCTACAGCCCCACCATCCAGTGGGGGGTGACAGGTTGTTTGTTCAATCAAGTTGATCAAATGAGTGTCCAGACTACATTGCTGTAGTTTCACCATTCACCCCAATCGCAGCCCTTACATTCTACCACGCCCCCTCTTCCGCAGGTTGTTCCCTAGGCTTAGAAAAGGGGCACAGGTGGATGAGAGGTAAAACAGTCCACTCTCTCTGGAGCTGTTGACTTGGACTCTGGTCAATTCTGGCTGTTTCCTTTCATGGGCTGACAGTTTGTCCAGGAATAACCTTTCGATCCTACTAATGAAGAACAAGCAATTAGATATATAGGTATTTAAGCAGCACTAATAGTTATGGTAGGTTACTTTAGCATAGACACATGTTTGGATATGTTAATCCATGAATTACAATTTTCCCCCCTGTTAAATATGACAGGGTCTTACTGTGGCTTATAACATCTCCTAACCTGTAGAGGATGTAAGCTTGTGGCATCAGCCATGGGTTATTTCTCCAAGGGGAGAGCCAATAGCTAAGAACCCCAAGAGGGGACCTGGATTTCCCAAGTATCAGCCTTTAGCCTCTGACCCACATGCAGCCCCAAATAGCTATGAATGTGGCCAATCAGAAAAGTGTAAACTTGCTTAAAATATTACAAAATTATTATGGAAATTTTAACGTGATTGCTTCCCTTATGAATTTTGTAGATGATAACATCCTGTAATATCATTATGATAAAAGAGTTGACATTCCTAAGCCCTAAGTATATGTTTATATTTTTGATTATGGTAAAATGCATGGAAAATAAAATAATAAAAGCATCATCTTAATTCTTTTGAGGGAATATTCCCATAGTGTTAAATATAGTCATTTCTATGTTACTAATTTTCAGAAGTTTGTAATCATAACAAATGAAAAATGCAACCAACCTTTTGTAGCTTGTACTCAACATTTTGTATATCTGAAATTGATTCCAGGTGCTTCAGACAATTGGTTTCACACAGTATTTGTTTTAGGGCTGACTCACTGCTTTTAGCAAAATGTCTTCAGGATTCATGAATATTTTAGTATGTAGCAGAGTTACATTAATTTTTACAGTTGAATATAATTTGGTTATATATACATGGATAGCACGCTATCTTTCTCCATTCATCTTTTGATGGATCATCAGCTTGTTTATACATTTTAGCTATCCTGACCAGTGTGGTGTGGAATGCTGCTGTACAACTATCCTTCTTGAGTCCCTGATTCAATTATTTTGGGCTTATACCTTGGAGTAGAATTACTGGAGGATCCTATGTTTAACTTTTTGAGGAACTGCCAAAGTTCTTACTGTAATGACTGCATTATTTTACATTTCCATGAACAGTGCTGTATACTGAATTTTTGAAGGATATGTTGGCTTGTAAGAGCTGGCAAGTTAACATCTACAGATTCTTCTAGATACATAATTAAATTGTTGAATAACATTATTAGCAGACAATTATTAGGAGTTATTTCCTTTCCACACTTTACACCTTTATTTGCTTTCTTCCCAACTTACCAAATAAAATTAGTGACAATAAACTTTTCTCATCCCTGGGTTCATTCGGCAGCATTTCTGATTGATTATCAGAAATCAGTCCAAGTTTTGTGTATTCCACCTGTCATAATTTTCTTTTAAGTTGGCTTTAATTTCTTACTCCCAAGTGTGTCTCACATTTGGGAATGATTGCTACAGGTTTCCAGGGGAGGTTTATAGTAAGACTTAAGTTTCTTACCCATTTTACGTGTTCTTTGCTTATTTATACTAGCAAATATCCCTGTGGCTATTATCTGGTATATGTCAAGTTTATTCTGACTAAGATATCCAGTCCTTTGAAGTTTCCAGAACAGGATGAAAGAAATTGGATTTAGTTAGGTAGGTGAGACACAGAGAAGGTTAAAAAAACAGATGAAATATCAAAAGCAGTGTTATAGATGGAAATTCCAGACAGGTGAGATCAGTGTTCCTCACAAACCCTATAGGAAGGGCAAGGCCTTCTGAAGCATCCATATCCAGTCAGCAGTTTGAGATCAGAAGAGTAAGAATTGGATCAGTGGACCAAAGCTTTCATTTTCTCTAGGTCATTAACAACTTCCTTGAAGTTCAAAACCGGTTAATTTAGAAGGGAAATTTAGTGCAAAAGACAGGAATCTGGATTTATATTGTGGTGATTGTGCCATATCTATATAGTCACTGTAGGACATAGGAGTGTGTGGGGCAAGTGAAGTAGACTTCATACCTATATCATACAGAGTTCATCACTAAAAGTTTCTTTTATAACAAATATCTAGATTGATCACTATAAAGAAATGAAGAAGCTAGAGACCTAAAACTGTGTAAAGAACAAACAAGCTCTGCTTCTGACATGAAAAAGATCAATTTGTATTTAAAATATATCTTGACTAAAGAAAATAAGTTATGGCCAATTATAACTATATTGCTTGTTAGACAGAATGCCCCTCCAAATGTGGACAAGAACAAATATTTGGAGTTCATTAATGTAATATATTATATGAAACCAGGGATAATGCAAAGATAATTTAGATTATGGATTTAGGATCAGAGATCTCCCAAGACCACCTGAAGCACAGGAAAATGGCTGGAGCTAGAAGATATCATGCTGAGTGAAGTAACACAGTCCCAGAAAAACAAACGACAAATGGTATCCCTCATCTGTGGAGGCTAGTGCCAATTACCTAGTTGTAGGTATTTTTTGTGCACAGCCCCTAGAGCTTTTGTCCAAGTAGTTGGGAGTGTTGCATATTGGAAACAACAACAACAGAAAGAACTGCATCAAAGAACTGACTGAAACGGTGAACTTCTGCTCAAAACAGTCAAACTTCTACATGGAGAATTTTGAGAAAGACTGAGAAAGAGATTAAAAGCATGTTTGGCAGAATACATAAGCTCTGGTGGGGTGGTGTCGCGTCCCCCTTCGTCCAGCGAAAGAAGACACAACATGAGAGCGATCTTCCTTGAGCAGTTTATTCGGGTAACCTTACATCCGCTCTCCTTCTTTCCCTTCCTGGTTCACCACCTGTAAGGCATGTCACAACCAATCAACTTCCACCACGTGGGTCTCAAGGATAGGATATCTCTATGCGGAACAGAGGGCTTCAGCAAGGCCAAACCAAATAAGGACATGTTTACTGCATGGAGTGCTCACCCCCGTGGGGGTGGGAGGCGGAAACCGGTGCCATCTTTGAGGTGCGGCACTTCGCAGCTCCCAACAGGGTGGGGGAATAGGGTGGGCACACGGGTCCTAGATACATATAATATATATATATAATATATTATATATAAATATATAATATATTATATATAGTCATATAAAGGCCTTAAATTAAAATATAAATATAAAAAAAAAAAAAAAGGGGTGGGGTGGGGGGAAGGGAAGGGGATATATGCCTGAACTGAATTGGAAAATGATGTATGAAATACACAAATCATCAATAAAAAAAAAACTCAAAAAAAAATAGAGAGATGTTATATCAGAGTATCTAGTTAGGGCAGCTCTAGTCTATTCACACGTGGCCTTGATAGAACACTCAGTAAAGTTACACACTTTGGATGAGAGAGGAAGAGAAATGTGGCAGAAAAGAACTCCAAGAATGTTCTGGTTGATTTTCAACTGCTATGACAAAACACTCTGACCAAGAGGAACATGGAGAGAAAAGGGATTATTAGACTTACATCTTCAAAATCACAGTTTGTCACTGAGAGAGCCCAAGGTAGAAACTCAAAGCAGGGACGTGGAGGCAGGAAATGAAGCACAGGCCATAGAGGAATGCTGGTTTCTGGCTTGAACACCTTGCCCATGCTCAGCCTTCTTTCTTATATAATACAGAAAATTTGCCCAGGTGCGGCACCATCCACAGTGTGCTGGGACCTTATATATCAGTCAACAATCAAGAAAATACCCCACAGACATGACCACAGGCCAGTCCAATGGAGGCAATTCCCCAACTGAGTCTCCCTCAACCTCATTGTGTCAAGTTGACACTTACCAACACAAAGAGATTCCAACAATGAATAGGTTTCAATGCACCATTGCTCTAAGACTATTTTTGAAAATTATATAAAGATCTTTAAGTGCTAATGACAGTCCCAGATAACATCCAACTTTTAACCGAGAACCTGATTTTTTTAATAGCACCAAAATGAGTTTTCCAGACTTGGAAAAGCTTAGGGAAAAGATCTTTTCCTAGCAGACCCAGGGAGAAACAAATCCCTTTCAGTGTCTTAATTTTAGCCAAGTCCACCCAGAATTAAAAACACAGAAACTGAAATGAGAAATTGATGCTGTTTATAGCTGTTCAGTTTGTGATGGTTTGCTTAGATAGCAGTAAAAACTTATGTTCGCCCCGTATATGCTAGACATTTCCTCTCTATTATTAATTTGCCTAGAATTTTAGCATGATTAAATTATTTCCTCATCAGGATGATTATATGAATTGTCCACATGTTTTATTAATGTAATAATAATACTAAACTAATACTAAACTACTTATGGGTAACTTAATGATCTTTATTTAAATAAAATATATTATTCTATTTATGTATTAATGATTTTAGTCTGCTTGTATTCTATTATATTTGCACCTAGATGGCACAGACTGAAGTGGAAGTTCCCTGCCACACTCAATTCAGATTAAAAGAATTATTTTGGTTTTCTTTTCTTTTTATTTTTTATTTTTTGATGCTTTTATTGAGATGTTGTATATTTCAGACATCATTTATCAGTTCAGTTTAGACACATTCCCCTTTTCCTTTCCTCTATCCCACCCCAGATCATGTACTCTGCCATAACCATCTTGCATCTTTATCTCAGTATTTTTTTTAATTTTTTAAATTTTTTTTATTATTATTTATCTTTGTATGTGTATGAATGTACTGTCTGCATGCAGGTCTGTGCACCCATGTCGTGCAATGCCGCGGAGGTCAGAAGAGGGTCTGATTCCCCTGGAACTGGAGTTCTCCTGGAATTGGAGTTACAGACGGTTCTTAGCCGCCATGTGGGTGCTGGGGATCGAACCTGGGTCCTCTGGAAGAGCGTCGGTGCTCTTAACCGCTAGGCTATCTCTCCAGTCCCTCTCTCAGTATTTTTTTTTATGTTTAGGAATTCACATTTTCCTCCTTTAACTTTATATTATTCTAAAATACGAAATACATCCTTTCCACTCATACACAGTCATTACAGAGTCTGAAAATAAGTGGTGAAATGATTCTAGAGCCCGTTAAGAGATTTACATTACAACAACATAGTTGCTTTTAGATAAACAGAAATATAACAATAATGTTGTTCAGCTTGCCTTTCATCTGGGGGGATTTGGTGTTACCATCAACAAATGAGGGAGATCATCTGCCGCTTGTTTTTCTGGGACTGTGTTACTTCACTTAGCATAATGGCTTCTAGTTCCATCTGTTTACCTGCAAAGTTCATGATGTCATCTTTCTTTACTGCTGAGTACTATTCCACTGCATAGATATACCACATTTTTGTCATCCACTCCTCAGCTGAGAGGCATTTGGGTTGGGTTCACCTCTTCAGTATTGTGAAGAGATCTGTAATAAACATGAATGTGCATCTATGGTTGCAGTAGGTTGAGTCTTGTGGGTATATACCCAGGAATGGTATGGCTGGGTCAGGTGGTAGGCTCAGTTTGAGTCCTTAAGGGTTCTCAACACTGCTTTCCATAATGGTTGTACAAGTTTACATTCCCACCAGCAGTAGATGAGTGTTCCACTTTCCCTACAACCTCTCCACAATTTGGTGTCTTTTGTTTTCCTGATCTTAGCCAGTCATATTGGAGTGAGATGATATCTGAGAGTGGTTTTAATGTTCATTTCCTTTATTATTAATGATTTTGAACAATTTTTATGATGTTTCTCAGCCATCTTTACTTCCTCACTGGTGAAGTCTCTGTTCAGCTCTTTACTCCATCTTTTGAGATGGTCATTTGTTTTCTTAATTCTTTGTTTTTTGAGTATTATTTATTCTTGATGTTAATGCTCTGTCAAATGAATCATTGGTGAATTTTTCCTCCCACTCTGTGGGTTTTCTCTTTACTTCCTTGATTATTTCTTTCACTGTACAGAAGCTTTTGAGTTTGATGAGGTCTCATTTGTCTACTGTTCACCTTATATCCTGTGCAGGTTCTGTCTGATTTAGAAAGTCTTATCCTACACCTATGTCTTGTAGGTTGTCACCAACATTGTCTTCTATCTCCTTCATGGTTGCAGGTTTCACGTTGAGATCTTTGATCCACTTGGAATTGATTTTTGCACAGGGTGAGTGGTAGGGATTTAATTTTGCTCTTCTACAAATGGTGACCCAGTTTTGCCAGCACCATTGGATGAAGATGCTATCCTTCCTCCATTGAGGATTTTTTGGCCTTATGTCAAATATGAGGTGGCTGAAATTGTAGGAGCTTGTATTTTGATCTTCAATTTTCTTCCATTCATTAATGGGTCGGTTTTTGTGCCAATCCCAGGCTCTCTTTATGACTATGGCCCAGACCCATAATATTTGAGGAAATTGAGGATGTAGTAAAAAATCTCCAAACTAAAAAAAGCTAAGGCCCAGATGAATTCACATCAGAATTCTATAAAACATTTAAAGAGGTCCTATAACCATCACTACTCAATCTGTTCAGAAGGATACAAACAAAAGGAATTCTCCCTAATTCCTTCTATGAAGCCAGCATCACCCTAATACCAAAACCAGGCAAAAATAGAACAAAAAAGAAATCTATAGAACCATCTCAATAATGAACATAGAAGCAAAAATTGTCAACAAAATACTTGCAAATCACATACGGACCAGGGACCCACATGAAAAAGATGCAGCATATGTAAGTCAATATATATCAAAAAACACATAAATGGACTAAAAAACAAAAACAACACAATAACCTCAATTGATGCAGAAAAAAAAGCCTTTGACAAGATTCAGCATCCCTTCATGTTTAAAGTCCTAGAGGGAATCGGACTAAAGGGAACATTCCTCAAAATGATCAAATCCATAAATAGCAAACCCACTGCCAACATCATCTTAAATGGAGAAAAAATTGGAACCATTTCCTTTAAAGGTGGGAACCCAGCAAGGCTGCCCCTTATCGCCACTCCTCCTCAACACAGTTCTTGAAATGCTTGCTAAGGCAATAAGACAAGAGAAGGAAATTAAAGGAGTACTAATTGGAAAAGAAGAAGTTAAGCTATCTCTATTTGCAGATTATACGATAGTTTACCTAAGTGATGCTAAAAACTCCACCAGAAAAGTTTTAGAAACAATTACGAGTTTCAGTAAAGTGGCAGGATACAAAATTAACCTGGAAAAATCAGTAGCCTTCCTTTACAGCAACAATAAACAAGTGGAGAAAGAATATAAGGAGAACTTCCCACTCACAATAGCCTCAAAAATAATAAAATACCTGGGAACAAACCTAACGAAAGGTATCAACAATCCCTACAAAATAAATAAATAAATAAATAAATAAATAAATAAATAAATAACCCCTGAAGAAAGAAATTGAAAGTGATATCAAAAGATGCTCATGGATTGGAAAATTAATATAGTAAAAATGTGCATTTTACCCAAATTGATATACAGATTCAATGCAAACCCAATCAAAATCCCCATGAGCCTCTTCACAGACTTGGGAAAAAAAATCCTTAAACTCATATGGAAAAAACAAAGACCCTGAATAGCTAATGCAACCCTGAGTGAAAAATGCAATACAGAGGGGTTTCTTCTACCAGACTTCAAGCTATGTTACAGGACCATAGTTATAAAGACAGCCTACTACTGGCACAAAAACAGACCCTTTTTTTATCTGAGAAAAAGTCTACCTGTAGTTACAGCTGACCTATAACTCATTGTGTAGACCAGGCTGGGCTGTAACTCATAGAGATCCACATGCCTCAGCCTCCAGAGTGCTATGGTTAAGGTGTGTACTATCATGCCCTACAACTCTTTCTTTTTTAATTATTTATTTTGAGCATGTGTGTTTGTATGTGTGTGTGTGTGTGTGTATACGTGTGTGCTTGTGGGTGTGTGTACTTCAGAGGAGAGCATTCACAATCAGTTCTCTCCTTTCACCATTGTTTGTGGTGCTCAGGCATGAGAATAAGTGCCTTGCCTACTGAGTCATCTCACTAGCCTAGATTATGTTATTAATATTTTCTAATTTATGAAGTATTCTCTAAAATCTTATCATATTTCCCCTTAAAATTTTAAATGAAACTACCTACACTACTTGGATGAGAGTGTGTGTGTGTTTGTGTGTGTGTGTGTGTGTGTATCAGGGGGGTAGGTGTATGCATTGATGCATAAACGTGGTGAATTCACATTCTTGGTCTTTTTGAGACTGGGTCTCCCTTTAATCCCATCTGGCCTGGAGCTCCCTATGTAGACCAGGCTGGCCTTGAGCTCGGAGATCCACCTGACTCTAACACCCAAGTGCTGGGTATACAGGCATGCACTACCATGCCTGTGTTGAATTCACTATTTACAAAAGGGGTCAGTGTATAAGGATTTTCAGTATCACCTGACAGCTTGATATATAATGTTTTTGAGGAATATTCTATACATGCAAATTGTTAAAGGCATCTGAATAAAGTCATTCTAATGAACTCGTATTATCTTGAGATCTCTACAGAGTCCATAATGATGCCCCTTGCTCTGCTCTCCCTTTTATTTTCTACATTCATTGTGCATATTGTGCATATTAATGTTCTACAAACCCTCGCTTTAGTTATTTTTCTCTTAATGTCGCACTCTAATACATTTATTTCCTTTCATGTCTTTACTTTCTATTTTCTGCAACTTCACTTATGCTATTTTTATCTTCTTATTATAGAAACATAGTTCATTTGTCTACTATTTATTCTATGAGCGTTAGGAAATAAATTTCCACTTAAACATTTGATATAGCTGCCTTTCAATTTAAATTTTTTCATAACATTATTATTTTTATTTCACAATGTTTATAACACCTATTTTTATTTTCTCCTTCGTCTGTGAATTCCTTAGAAATGGATTGGGAAAATTAATAGACCATTTATCCAAAAAATTAATAAAACCATTTATCCAAATTGATATACAGATTCAATGCAATCCCAATCAAAATCCCAATGAGCTTCTTCACAGATTTGGGAAAAATCCTTAAATTCATATGGAAAAACAAAAGACCCTGAATAGCTAAAGCAACCCTGAGTGAAAAATGCAATACAGGGTCTATTGCTCTACCAGACTTCAAACTATATTACCAGGCCATAGTCATAAAGACAGCCTGGTACTAGCACAAAACAGACCTGTTGACTAATGGAACAAAATTGTAGATCCAAACTTGAGCTCATTCAATTTCAGCCACCTCATATTTGACAAAAGGGCAAAAAACGCTCAGTGGAGGCAGGATAGTATCTTCAGCAAATGATGCTGGCAAAATTGGATCACCATTTGTAGAACAAAATTAAACCCCTACCTCTCTGTGTGTACGAAAAGCAGCTCAGGGGCTGGAGAGATGGCCTAGCAGTTAAGAGCTCAGACTGCTCTTGCAGATGACTCCCGTTCGATTCCCAGTACCCACATGGCAGCTAAGAACTGTCTTTAACTAAAGTTCCAAGGGAATATGACGCTCTCTTCAGACCTCTGCGGCATTGCACTACATGGGTGTACCAACCTACATGCAGATGGTACATTCATACACGTAAAAAATATTATCAGAAAAAAATATTAAAAAAGCAACTCTAAGTGGATCAAAGATCTCAAAGTGAAGCCTGAAATCCTGAAGGTGATAGATGAAAAAGTTGGCAACAACCTACAAGACATAGGTGTAGGAAAAGACTTTCTAAATCAGACAGCTGATGCACAGGGAATAACGTCAACAGTAGACAAATGGGACCTCATCAAATTCAAAAGCTTCTGTACACTGAAAGTAACAATCAAGGAAGTAAAGAGAAAACCCACAGAGTGGGAGGAAATCTTTACCAGAGATACATCTGACAGAGCATTAACATCAAGAATATATAAACTATTCAAAAAACAAAGAAGAAAACAAATGACCTACTCAAAAGATGGAGTAAAGAGCTGAACAGAGACTTCACCAGTGAGGAAGTAAAGATTGCTGAGAAACATCTTAAAAAGTGTTCAAGATCATTAATAATAAGGAAATGCAAATTAAAACCACTCTCATATATCATCTTACTCCAATACAACTAGCTAAGATCAAGAAAACAAATGATGACAGATGCTGGGGAGGTTGTGTGGAAAGGGGAACACTCATCCACTGCTGGTGGGATTGTAAACTTGTACAACCATTATGGAAAGCAGTGTGGAGATCCCTTAAAAGGCGCAAAATGAACCTACCACCTGACCCAGCCATACCACTCATGGGTTTATACCCAAAAGACTCATCCTACAGCAAAGATACATGCAAATCCATGTTTATTGCAGCTCTCTTCACAATAGAGAAGAGCTGGAACCGACCGAAATGTCCCTAAACAGAGGAGTGGATGACAAAAATGTGGTACATCTGCACAAGCGAGTATATTCAGAGGTAAAGAAAGATGACATTATGAAATTTTCAGGTAAATGGATGGATGTCAAAGCCATTATGCTAAATGAAGTAACACTGTCCAAGAAAAACAAACTGAGAATGGTTTCCTTCATTTGTGGATGCTAATACCAAATCCCCCCAGATAAAAGGCAAGCTGAACAGCATTATTGTTATATTTCTGTTTATCTGAAAGCAACTATGTTGTTATAATGTAAATCTCTCAAGGGGCTCTAGAATCCACGCACCACTTATCTTCAGACTCTGTAATTACTGTATATGGGTGGAGAGTATGTATCCATATTTTAGAGTAATATAAAAGTAATGGAGGAAAATGTGAATTTCTCAGCATACAAACACACTGAGAGAAATATGCAAGACAGTTATGGTAGAATGCATGATTTGAGGTGGGGTGAGGGAAGGGAAAAGGGAATATGCCTAAACTGAATTGAAAAATGATATCTGAAATACACAAAACATCAATAAAAGCACAAAACTATCTATGGATGTAAAGTTATTAATTAATGTATATGTTTTCCATTATTAAATAAACTTAAAAAAGAAATGAATTTTCTAATTTTTCAAGAATAAAATTTTAGCCTGAGCAGGTCAGGGGGGTCAGGACCAGCCCGCCACTGGTCCAGGAAGGTAAATTTGGGGCATTGACCCACGGGTGCAGGACAATTGATTTGATGAGTTGTGGCAGAGGGGGCCAGTGACTGGTGGACCTAGACCAGACTCCTAAATCCCACCAGAGCGTGGTTGCCCAGCTGGGTGGCCATGCCCCCTCTTAGCCACAAGCTCCTTGCCTCCAAACTGGGATATCTGCAGGAAGAGAGGCGATAAGGCCCTGCTGTTGAAGACCTGATATAAACATGGGAAAGATGTATGGAGACCGCACTTGTAAGCATACAGATGGTCTCTGGAATGCCAGAGAGTGTTACCAAAGGCCACTAAACCAATAAAGCAAATATAGGTCTCCTTGAGTCAAGCAAGACTCCTCCGTCAGCACCAGCTACACCTCATCTGCCTGGAAATACTGTGCAGCAGTGGCAGCCATATGTCTGTATATCCCAAATTTAATTGGCTATTAGCTCTCTCCTTGGAGGAATAACCCA